>RJVU01047120.1:1338128-1365635 GCA_003731715.1 Anabarilius grahami | reverse complement strand
TGTTCTGAGCATCTGTTTTTTCCAGCTTCTCCTGTAGTTGGATCCAGTCAATTAGAGCTTTGAAATCTCTGACATAGTTATCCAACATCATCAGCACCTCCTGTGGGGTGGAGAGCATGTGTGATGTCAGTTTTAAAGATATGGGAGTTAATACAGAATGACATGCCACTCTGGCATATGCTTAACCACAAACTAACCAACAAAAAGGCATAGTCATTCATAAATGGAAAGGACCTGCCAAAATGGGTTGATCTATGAGCTAAGAAAAAGTCAAAAGTGGCAACATATCCTAATTTAGTCAAGACAAAGTATTTTCATTGGAACAACCCCACAAATATACAACTGAATACAGAGCGTTTCCAAATCAAGCTGTGACCCGAGAGTCCCGAGGGTCAGATCGTCCTCCCACCCTGACATCTCTTTTGTGGCATGTCTGGAAGAACAATGAGCAGGGCCCCAAGCCAAGACCCCCGGCAGAATCTAGTGAATTCTCAGGTAAGCGGAATCCCGGACGAGCCCCCAATTCTTGTTCAGAATGAGGAGCTGGTGTAAACCTACACCCTGTTGTCTCTAATAAAAGAGTGGGCATCTGAAGCTACTGGAGCACATCTCACACACCCTCCCATCCTCCAGAAACACTCCATTCACAAATGCCAGGAGAGGACAAAAAGAAAAAGAAAAAAGAAAAAGAGTGCTACTGCTCTTTCCCGCCTCAGTGGTCTTCCACAAGAGGTGCAGCTGAAATTACCAATTAGCTTTGCAAAAGGGGGCTGGCAAATCTGATTGGGGCTGTAATCATTTCAAGTTACTGGCAAAGAGTGTGCAGCGAATGACGAAATGTTCATTGTCCATTCGATATTCGATCTGGGAGCGCCGTGGGGACTCTGGGGAATCCCTTGACTCCAACAAAGATGCTAGAGAGTGTCGCAAAGCCTTGCCACAACACAGATTAGAACAGGTCTACAACCCAAGACCTACCACAGGCTCTTAAGAATAAAAGAAACCTGCTTGTGATGTTGAAATCTGTCAAAAATCTTGATGCCAGTCTTGATTTATGTGCTTGTATTATTTCCTATAAAATCAATGTTTCCCAACCAGGGTGCCGTCTGGCGAGAGCAGGGGTGCAGTGTAAGCAAAATAATTTAAACATTTATAAATTGCAAAAATGTGTAAAAAATATAAAAAGGCATTTAATATATGCCATCAATATCTGATGTCTCCAATAACAACAAATAGCACAGAAATTCATATTAAAAATGCAAATCACAAGAAAGGTTGGTCTGAATTTTGGCATGGGATTGAGGGAGTTAGGCATAATTTTCATTCCTGTGCGCACACATAAAACTGCCTCTCAAACAGCTCACGAGTACCAAATTGATTTCTTTTTCACGGCTTGTTGCGCTTAAACGGTCAAATACACAAAAATATTGTCACAATGTCGGTCTTGCCGAGTATTCACATAAACACGATCGGTTATGTCCTAAGTAAACAGTTCACAGTTTGAAATCAAGCTATCTAGTGCAATTGCAACACAATTACCCCATTGTAAAAACATAAATATATTAAATGAGCAAATATTTAGGTGAGATAGATTTAATGGTAGCTGAGCAATGTTTATATATTTGAATAAAAGCCTAAATTAAAATCTGTCATCATATAAAGTGATCTCTTCAGAAGAAATTATTAATTTTCTAGACTTTCAATAGGTGGACAAAAAATTAGATACTATTAAAAAAAAAGTATATGGTAGTATATGTCGTTTTTCCCCTGTGGTTTTGAATATCGGAACTTTTCAAGGTATCGTATCGAAGTTAGAAATTCCAGTATCATGACCACTAGTGTAGGGTGCCACAATTTTTTGAACATTTTCAAAGGGAGTCATTACTAAAAAAAAGGTTGGGAAACACTGCTATAAATACAGTATATTAATATAGCAGCAGGTCATCTAGAACCTACAAATTAGCATTTCTCAGAGGGTTCACTGCAGCTTTTATGAGGCACCATACTGGATCACAGCAGAGTTTGAAACTGATCCTGCATATTCACTCTCTTGCAGGCACATTGTGTCTTCCTCATATGTTTGGTGCTGTTTCAATTGGGATCCAGTTGAAATGCATCAAAATGTGTTGACACATCATGTATTGCAATGTGTATCATATCGTGAGGTAGTCAGGAATACTCACACCTCCTGTTCGTTGAGACACGGTTCAGGTGCACAGAGATCAGGACCAGGGGCTGCGGTATGACTGATGCTCTAGATTACGTGGGGGACGGCAGGCGATGCTGTGAAAGAGGCGTGTGTGTGAGATTGATGGGCGGTAATGGGGGAGTGGCGATCGAGGACAAGTCCACAGTGCTTTTAGTTAATAGGGGAGTCAGGCACAGTGAAAGATGTGCCCAGCAGCAGGCCTGTTGATTAGGGCTAGTTAACAACACTAGGGCATGGCGGAGGAGGAGGCTGACCCATAATGCAATAGCTGAGAGAGAACAAGTGGACAGGAAACAGCTGAGCGCCATAAAAAAAAATATTTACACATTTAGCATGCAATTCAGTTTATTTTGAAAGACTTATAGAAGACATTTGACAGGTTAATGCTTAAGATTTAATTCGGACTATTCAATCAAATAAAAAAAACATAAAAATAAAAAGTGAAATGACCCCTCAACCCCACAAAAACAATTCTGATATATATTACACCTCTCGCTCTCATGCATACATTCACACAAGTGAAAGGAGAGTTGTCTCGTCCATGGGCTGATATGACATAAATCAGGCCCGGGACGAGGGAGAGGCCTGATAAGAACTAATTAGTCCTCTGGGCTGTGGGTTAAAGATGTGGGCGTTACTTGAATATGAAAATAAATCAAGCAGCAGACCAAATCAAGAGTGTCAGACCAGCCATCACTGGCAGAGGATAAAGAATCAGAAACAGGTGGAATTGAAGGCTGGAAAACAAACTTTTCAGAATCCTTTTTTGTTTTGCACTGAATAAGATACTTATGAATAAGCTAATATAATTTATTGCAAATTGTACTGAACACAACACGAATTTAACATGTTTTATTAGGCACGATTAACCAGTATGTTAAATAAAAAGCAGAAAGTTGTTCATTTTATACATTTTTCATCACAATGTAATGATCTGAAACAAAAAAAATGTTCTGCTGATGTCATCAAGTTCATGTGGGCGGGAAAAACAACATAAACCAAAAATGTCACAGCCTAATGTCACAAAAAATAAAATCATGATGGATTTAAAACAAGAAACAAAACATTTTCATAAATGCATTTTCATAACATCTTTAAAAACATTTTTTTTTTTAATTTTTATTACAGAGACAGTTTTGGACCCCATTGACTTTGTATTAGGGATGTGATGGTGAGAATTTTTTCATTGGTTCATCAAGAGTGTTGGTTCCTTATGGTGCCTGTCCACTGGCACAGAGCAGAGCAAGCGTTTAATTAATTCCTATGGAAACTTCCATAGGAATGAACTGAAAACGCTCGTTTTGCTCCGCTCTCTCTTTGCCAGTGAACACGTACCATTATGAATGCCTGAATACTTTCGCTTCAAATTAGCGGCAAATCAGGGGGCGGCAATTGCTTGAATGGTGGGTTTGTTATTATTCTTAATGAAAAACACAACAACAAAATAGTACAATGACAAACTTGCTTAAATACCTCACTTTTACATTTCACGTTGAAACCAAATCTTTTGCCATCGTCTTGTCAGTCAAGAGTGCGGCGAAATGGGCGAAGTGAAGTGAAAACTGACTTCTGCTGCTGATCTGTGCAGTGACTCTTGTTCGGCTCACACTGAATTGAGCAGACGTGTTCATTTTTTAATTGTAGTGTCTGTTCTCTAACTGAACTAAATAATTTTGTATTACTATAAAAAGTAGAGGGCCGTTCCGCAGTGGGCAAGGGATGTAACCGATGTTGTGGCTGAACACCAGTAACACTGTCAACACCGACTATCGTAGCAAGCCTTCGTATGGACCAAATAAGGTTGTAACATTCTTATCTTCCTTTGCTTTGCAGAATAATAATTCTAATTTGCTTTGCAGAATAACACGTCTTGCAGGTTAGACAAGATATGAGTTTAAAATGGCAACAAAATTGTCATTTTTTAATCCCTTTAAAGGATTAGTTCACTTTCAAATTAAAATTTCCTGATAATTTACTCACCCCCATGTCATCCAAGATGTTCATGTCTTTCTTTCTTCAGTCGAAAATAAATTAAGGTTTTTGATGAAAACATTCCAGGATTTTTCTCCTTATAGTGGACTTCAATGGCTGAAGGTCAAAATTACAGTTTCAGTGCAGCTTCAAAGCGTTCTACACGATCCCAGACAAGGAATAAGAGTCTTATCTAGAGTCTTATCTATTTTTTTTTATTCATTTTAACCATAAATGCTCATCTTGAACTAGCTCTCTTCTTCTTCTCTATTTGAATTCCAGCAGTGTAGACACTGCTAAGTGTATTACTGCCCTCCTCAGGTCAAAGTTTTAACTAAATTATCATATACAAATATGCTAGTGCAAGTATATAACAATTAGTTCAAACTTTGACCTGTGGAGGGCAGTAATACACTAACCAGTGTCTACACTGCTGGAATTCAAATAGAGAAGAAGAAGAAGAGAGATAGTTCAAGATGAGCATTTATGGTTAAAACGTATATAATTTATTTGATTTTTTTTAGAAAATGAGCGATGGTTTCGCTAGATAAGACCCTTATTCCTCGTCTGGGATCGCGCAGAAGGCTTTGAAGCTGCAATGAAACTGTAATTTTGACCTTCAACCGTTTGGAGGCCATTGAAGTCCACTATAGGGAGAAAAATCCTGGAATGTTTTCATCAAAAACCTTAATTTCTTTTCGACTGAAGAGAGAAGGACATGGACATCTTGGATGACATGGGGGTGAGTAAATTATCAGGAAATTTTAATTTGAAAGTGAACTAATCCTTTAAATGAAGAAAATGTTTTGCATTTTATGTGAGATCCTGATGATGACCAAAAGATTTGCCATGATAACCTTATGCATTTATGTACCACAAAGAATGTGCTGGTAAAGTACATGTACAAGACAATGAGGTGCAGAATCATAGATATACATCTTCATAAAAGGAGTAGTTATGTGTTAGTGAAAAAGTCCTGGACTTCAACAGCTCCAAGGGACATTTTCCTACTGTAGGCCTACAGTTTCTCATCAGACAATCCCCTACTGTCACATGGCAGTGAGCTAAAGATCTAGAGCAGAGCATGGATACATACAAATACACTCAGACCAAAGGGCCAGGGAGTGTGAACAGGCCCGCCGGACATGGCAACACAGCGGGCGGAGTGTTTATGCACATTCGCGCAGGCCGGCTGTCAACAAGGTAACCACAAAGGGGGCCGGTTAGCTTTGAGCGGTTGGCTGAACCCCGCTCAGCATAATTCTAGATTACACGGCAATCGATAAATCAGAGCCAGCAGAGTAAAGCGTGGACGATGGGCCCAAATACAGCCAGGCGCCATACCTGCCAGGGTAAACATAGTGAGTGCCCTGACACAGGCTCTGCCAACAAAAGCTAACAGTTCAAACGCATGTTTGCAGACACAGGTCCCAAGACCAGACCGTACACAAAAACACTGTTGATCAACTTGAAGTGACGAATCGTTATTGCGATCGTTGCGTGCTGAGAGGTTATTGGTCATAGTGGCTGACTGTAGTACATGTCTTGCAATCAGCTTTTTGCTTTTACTAAAACTAAACAAAGAACCTGGGGTGGAAAGAGTGTTTTGGGACGTTACCTAGACCTCGTACCCTGAGCCCCCCCCCCGCACATACACACACAGAAGGAGTGGGGTGGGGGGCCCTTTGTTTACTCATGTCATCCATCTCCACTCCCTCCAGAAAGACCCTGGAGAGGTGCAGTGATAATTCTCTCACCAAACCCCTCTCTGACACAAACCAGAAAACAAAAGGAATGCGAAGAGGAGGAGGCAGAGGAAGAGGTCCATCACAATGCTCCACTCCCTCTAGTGGTCAGAGTGCAGAAGCAGCCACAGACTCCAGCTCAAAAAGGTCTCAAAACAATATTATTAAAAAAATGTATATTTATACTTAATTTCAATTGAAAATACAGAATTATAAATATACAATATTCTTTTGTTTTAAGTGGTAAAAACTGCAATTAATGTTGTTGAAGTATAATGAGTGTTGCTTATCATACCCTGCACTCCACCACGCTCTGGTCGGATTCGCAGGTGACATAGATCTCGTCCACTGCTCTCCGCAGATTATCGAACAGGAAGGCCCAGTATCGTGCTCTGAGGTCCACCTTCCGTGGCTGTCTAGTCTTGGTGGGGCTTTTCTCAGATCCTTTGTCCAGTATCGACCCGGGTACATTTTTGCAGTCTATCGCCAAGTTCTGTTAAGGGCAGAAGAGATTTCAAATGCCTTTATTTGATCAAATGAACCCCATTTGCTATTAAAGGGTTAGTTCACCCAAAAATGAAAATTCTGTCATCATTTAGTCACCCTCATGTCGTTCCACACCCATAAGACTTTCGTTCATCTTCGGAACACAAATGAAGATATTTTTAATGAAATTTGAGAGATTTCTGTCTCTACACTGACAGTCTACGCAACTACCACTTTGACGCTTCCGAAAGTTCAGAAATGGATCGTAAAACTAATCCATATGAATTGAGCGGTTTAGTCCAAGTTTTCTGAAGAGACTCGATCTCTTTATATAATGAACAAATTTAATTTAGGCTTTTATTTACATATAAACATTCATCCACTCACACATCAGTTGTGGTAAACAGAAGCTCAAGCATGTTTGCTTGACGTACAAGAACACTATAAAAAAGAATTGTTGGTTTAACTTAAAGGGTTAGTTCACCCAAAAATGAAACAGAAGAATCATGACGCTCCAAAGCTTCCTGAATCAGTGTTTTGAAATCTGCCATCACTATACAAGTCGTTATTTAGTTTTTTTGGCGCACCAAAAATATTCTCGTCGCTTTATAATATTAATATTGAACCACTGTACTCACATGAACTGATTTAAATATGTTTTTAGCACATTAATGGATCATGAGAGAAGAAATGTCATTGCTCCCTATGTAGGCCTCACTGAGCCATCGGATTTCAGCAAAAATATCTTAATTTGTGTTCCGAAGATTAACGAAGGTCTTACGGGTGTGGAACGGCATGAGGGTGAGTAATAAATGACAGAATTTTCATTTTTGGGTGAACTAACCCTTTAAAAAAGTAAGTTACCTGGTTGCCTTAAAATTTTGAGTTCATTGAAATAAAAAATTTGAGTTAATACAATAAAGGCGATTGGTTTAATCAACAGAAACTCTAAATATTATGTTATCTGAACTACATTAATTATTGATTTGACATAAGAAAAAATGTTGTGATAAATCATAATTAATAAAAACTAATTTTTTACAGTGAACCAATGAGTTTCATTCTCGTGTGTTACACAAGTTATGTTTCTGTTCGCTGAACAATGTTTATGTGAATAAAAGCCTAAATTCAATCTGTTCATCATATGAGGCGATCGAGACTCTTCAGAACATTTGGACTAAATGGATTAGTTTTACAATCTCTTTATGAACTTTTTAAAGCGTCAAAGTGGTAGCTGCATAGACTGTCAATGTAGGGATAAAAATCTCTCAGATTTCATTAAAAATATCTTAATTTGTGTTCCGAAGATGAACGAAAGTCTTGCAGGTTTGGAACATGAGGGTGAGTAAATAATGACAGAATTTTCATTTTTGCGTGAACTAACCCTTTAACATTATGGGCTAACGGCTGTTTTAACCATCAGTGTGTGCTGCTTATACAAATACTGAGTTCAAAACATAGAACAATGGAAATTAGAACCCCATAAGTATGAAACGAAAGGTCTCTGGCGCCCCCTAGTGTTCAACATGAGTAAAAGCTTTTTAATTGAAGCTTTCCAGTTCAAAGCTTCCTGGTTCAATTATCACTTTTATTTAAAGGGAACCAACTTAGACCCCTTTGCTTATTTGTATACTTTCCAAGGAGTATGCATGTTTCAGGTTATTTGTTTTTTTGTTTTTTATCCAGATTTCTTAACTAACAGATTTGTTCTGGATGCAAATAGAGACATTATACAATGACATGATCTATACTGTATCACATTAGTGTTTAATTACTGGAGGTTTTAATGAAAAGATTCAGAAACTAAAAACAATTCTGAACAAATGATTCGCACCTGCTTTTTGTTCCTGTGGAGCCCGGAGTTGATTCGCTGAGCTCTTGCGTTGCTGTTACCTTGAATCTTTGATTTAGCTGCATGTGAACACAAGAATATGAAAAAATATTGCAATGCAAACAATAATAATAATAATAATAATACTTCAATTTCTTCAAGCAAAATATAATTTGTAATGTATTTTCCTTTTAATCTAGGGTTGAAGCATGACCTGGACATTCTTCCATTTTATTCACCTTAAAAGAACACTCCACTTTTTTTGAAAATAGGCTCATTTTCCAACTCCCCTAGAGTTAAACAGTTGAGATTTACTGTTTTCGAATCCATTCATCCGATCTCCGGGTCTGGCGGTACCACTTTTAGCATAGCTTAGCATTGTTCATTGAATCTGATTAGACCATTAGCATCTCGCTCAAAAATGACCACAATATGCAATGATATTACGCAGCGCCTGTGACCCCCTGCTTGCACAGGGAGCGTGCCTGTGCGTAATATCATTGCGCCTGCTGCACCCATGGTACGGCAGCAAAGTTCCTTGATTATTACGCCGGAATGAGGGTATAGTTCCTAGCCTTATCGGCCTAGAAAATCACAACTTTTCATTTTCCGTCGGTCTTAGTACACGATGTAACTACAGAAGACTCAAGTTTTAAATAGGAAAATATCGAAACTCTTTGGTCATTTTTGAGCGAGATGCTAATGGTCTAATCAGATTCAATGAACTATGCTAAGCTATGCTAAAAGTAGTACCGCCAGACCCGGAGATCGGCTGAATGGATTCGAAAACGGTAAAACTCAACTGTTTAACTCTAGGGGAGTTGGAAAATGAGCCTATTTTCAAAAAAAGTGGAATGTTCCTTTAAAAGTCATCTTTTAGCCAGTGCTTGCACTCAAAGTGTCTTTAACTATTAGAACTGATCTGAGATCAGGGCCTGAATTGTGTATTCACAATAAGAACATGATCAGCTTTCTGTAGTCATCTAGGATCAGCTTCCTCTAGTCAATATAATCCCCTTTATCAGGATACGAGGGGTCAAAACTGATTCTCAATCAGAACTTCTAACTATTAAGTGTTCACTTAGGGTTACAACCCCTGATCCAGAAACGGTCACAGTGCAGGATAAATGCAGGCACTGGTGAGTCTTGTCTGCTCCAACAGAGCACATACTGTAGTCCCAAACTAACAAAAGACTCCTGTGGTGACCTGTCAGCGCTGACAGTGAAACAGAGGATCTGGGTCAGCTTATACACACACAGGAGGATTTCGCAAACTCTGCGACAAAGAGTGTACTGTAACTCCAGGTACAAGAGGGGGATGACAGATTTGGAGCACTTGTTCATCGCCTACATTTGCTTTGCAAATGGATGCTCTTTACAAAGCTGGATGCATTTTAAGTAGTTGCCTGATGGGTGTTGAGCCGTGTGGGATGTGTGACTGTTTATGACTACAAGTAAAAGCATATCGGCATATTAGAATGATTTCTGAAGAATCATGTGACACTGAAGACTGGAGTAAAGATGCTGAAAACTAAGCTTTACCATGACAGGAATAAATAACATTTTAAAATATAGAAAACAGTTACTGTAAAATACAAATGCCAACATTAATTATGATATGTGTGCATGTGTGTCAGATCTAACCCTCTTCCTCCTTGCTCTCCACTGGGACACTCCATGCGATGAGATTTCGAGCAGCCCGGCCTTCCTCTGCCACGATCTTCCTCACCTTGTCATGGCTGTTGGACCGCTGAAAAGAGGCCTGTAACAAAGACAAAACCAAAAGTGTTATGAGGGGGGAACAATTTAGAAGAAACGAGTCAATTCAAGGGCTGTCGCAGTGAAGGAATTTCCCTTGCAGTGATTTTGAGTGGCTCGATATTGCAATATTAACGTGATTTTTTATTTATTTTTTGCTATATAAATAAGCTCATTGGTCAATTTTTATATGTATAACAGTTAGTTCCGACCCTCAAAACTGACAGGATGAGAGGCTTTCCAAGACTGCTGATATTTTACCAGTATTAACACTGGGACTTGTCTTTGTGCACGCTAGACAGGATGTAAGTCAGTGCAGCTTACTCTGTTACGCCAGTAGGTGGTGACAAGGGACTGTCTTTGAGTGAGTCATTGAAGTGAAGTGACATGTGGCCAAGTATGCTGACCCATACTCGGAATTTGTGCTCTGCATTTAACCCATCCAAGTGCACACACACAGCAGTGAACACACACACCGTGAACACACACCCGGAGCAGTGGGCAGCCATTGCTGCGGCGCCCGGGGAGCAGTTGGGGGTACGGTGCCTTGCTCAATGGTCTCACCTCAGTCGTGGTATTGAGGGTGGGGAGAGCGCTGGACATTCACTCCCCTCACCGACAATCCCTGCCGGACCTGAGACTCGAACCCATGACCTTTGGGTTACAAGTCCGACTCTCTATCCATTAGGCCACGACTGCCCCCTTGAATGTATTAGTTGAACTGTTCATTCAACTAATACATTCAAAAAGCTGATTCATTCATGAATGAAACACTTTGCAAGGCTCAACCAATGAGCAAAGCGTCGCTGGGGTAACACTGAAGCTAATGCTTCACTTCATAGAGACCAATGGCACTCATTTAATGCATTGACCAGTGCTGATCCCATCGAAAGGATGCCATTACCAGTTTTAGGGGTAACGCATTACAAGTAACTTGAGTTACGTAATCAGATTACTTTTTCAAGTAACTAATAAAGTAACATAACTTTTTTCAATTTACAACAAAATATCTAAGTTCAGTTACTTTTTCACATTTATTGACTGACGGCTCTCCTGTCCCCAATGTTGAGGGAAATAAAATGCATTAGTTTTGTGTGCGCTGTGTAAACATGACGGGTATTGTAGTTCTAGACTAAATGTGAACATGCATTTAGTCATCTCACTTGCAAAAAAAAACTAAAAAACAAACAAACAAACAAACAAACAAACATGTAATACTTAACTACATTAAATTACACAAATATACTTTATGCATTTAATCTCAGTTTATTAACCAATGTCTTTGCTGCTGACCTTCAATGATCCAATTCAACCATACTAATAAAGCAAAAATTACTTTAGATTAGATTTAGAAATAAGAGTGTTGATCTTCCTTCTGTATACTATTCTTCTTTAATCCAGAATGGCAGCACAGCTGAAAGGTTTGTTTGAGCTGCGCCCTCTACTGTACAGGTGTAAATATGCATTTCCTTCAGCCTGAAGCTTATTCATTTCACGTTTGGTGTGAAAGAGCTTTTACATTTGCCAAAAATATCACTTTTTTTGTTGTTACTAAAAAACAAACTATCAAGCCCAGCCCAGGTGAGAAAAATGAACGCAAAAGTAATGTAACGTCTAATATATATATATATATATATACATGTATATATACATATACATTACATAAACTGAGATAGAATATTTGTTTTCGATTCGACTTCATTTAAAAGTAGACATTTCAAGCTTTCTAAAAACATTTTCTAGTGCTGTCAAAATTAGCGCGTTAACGCTTTAATATTTAATGCAATTAACGCAGAATCCGTTTTTTCCGTCATAATTTGGCTAGTGTTACATCATGCGATCATGCTCTTATTCACGCAAATGCTTTTAAACCATTCAAACGCCACAAGACAAACAAGAACGCGCTGTCTGTGAATGTCACGTCTATGTGACTGTGCACAGAAAGATTGAGTTCTCTTACGCGTTTGAACAAACAATAACACACAGAATTATGCCAAAATGCCTGTTTTGTCCAGTGTTTTCATAACAGCAGTCTTAAATGAGTTAAATAACATCTTAAATGAACTTAAAGAGTTGTGGGAAAATGAGATGCGTGTCAGATCCGCGTTATGTTTGGCAGCGGCAGCTCTTAAATTCAGAGCAGAAAATTGTAGCTCTAATGAGCTCTATACAAGACTGTAAAGTGTTTGATAACTTTATTCAATTTCTGTATATTTTCTACCTGTTAGACAGGTAGGACGGCCACAGGTAAATATTACATTTATTATAATGGGTTTATGTGAAGATTGTTTTAAGTTCACTTAAATTAAAAGTTTAAAGCCTAATAAATGTTGAAATTGATGTTGTAATGTTGAATGTCTATAATTAATGGGTCTCATTCACTAATAATTGCGTGGATTATTTCGGATTTGTACGCACAGGAGAACTCACGAAAAATCTAATCTACTCTAATTACGTCTAATTCACAACACGTTCCTACGCACATGAATTTGTTCTTAACCTTGTTCTTATTTTAGTGAATTTGGAGTATTCTTAATGAGCGGCCGCGTGCACGAGGTTAGTCATTTGCATAAAACACGCCCAAACCATATCCATATAAGGACTTTCCGCGCACGCTTTCCTAACAGGCTTACGTCACTCTGGTCAGACATGCCGCTGTTTAAAGACGAGCTCTCGCCTGATCCTCGAGCAATGCCAAGCATGCCATTCTCACCAGTTCTCACAATAAACACCTTTCATACAGACCCAGATTACAGACCTCTCACGCACATACGCGTAAATCTGCATTATTCAAAGAAACTTCGCAGCTGAACATAATCACTGTATGATGAAATGTATTTTAGATTTAATTGTATTATTTAATAATATTATTATATAATTTTATATATGGATTATATAATACAATTACATACTTTAATATAATTATTGTCGTGTTAGGATAAAATTTCATATTTATATAACTTCTTAACATGATTATAAGGCCGTACAGAGTATGTGCTTTTTTTGCGTACGAGTGCTTTCAGTTGTTCCTATATTTTGTCGTAAAAATTTAAAATTTTTGGTGAATCGTGATTTGTTCTTAAAATCGTTCCTACGCACATTTCACTCACAAATGTGTGCGTATACATGCTTAGTGAATGAGACCCAAAAAAAAACAAAAAACTATTTCATAGAGACATCAGTACAAGTATTAGTATCAGCGATACTGGCCTTCATTCATAAAAAGATGACATTATAAAAAAAATGTTTACAATATACGGCCTTTAAGTTGTTTCTACATAAATCTGGAGAGTAAAGCCCAAAGTATACTTTACTTTTTACGCGCACACGAGGGTCAGCGTACAGTGCGTGTGATGCGAATTTTGTCATCAATTTTGTACTGTACGCGCACTGCCGGATTTTGTAACCCCGCATAATTTGTATGCACAGGTCGCACATGCACATTAAATTTTTTTTTTGCAGTAATTAGTTTATCCACAAGGTGGCAATTGTGCCCTGGGGGCATCTATTCACAAGATAGTCAATGAAAACTTGCATAAACAGAACAGACCGGAACGGAACGCATGCAAGTTACAGCGACAATGGAGGCCTATATAGATGACAGATTGTGCGAAGAGATTAGAAATACCCTCATTTGTATTTTAAAGTGCCCCTATTATGGATTTTTGAAAATTATCTTTCATGTAGTGTGTAACATAGCTCTAAGTGAATGAAAACATCCTGCAAATTTTTTAATCTGAAAGTACACTGTATATTAAGTTACATTAAATGAGTTGACTCTGAATCAATAAAATGAGTCGTTTATAAAACGAATCTTAAGCCGTTTCGTTGTGACGTCACAATGAAACATTAGCATATTGCCCGCCCACTTATTGCGCGTGCATACGCCAGGGAAAACTACAAACCCGAACCTTGTGCTGTGTGTTCCCGTCATTTTACTGACGACTGCTTCTTCAACCTAAATGCGCTCAACGAGGGATTCGCAAGCCGGTTGTTATTGAAGGATAGGTCAGTACCCAGTTTATTTGGACCAGCTTCTTCCTCCTCCGAATCACAATAATTGTTGCCACGTTTGACAGACAGACTGTTTTGTAGGAAAGAATGTAATTATAATTCTCACAGAGAAAACAAATTTAAATTAGTTAAGTTTTTAAGGAGCCAAATTCAGAGCCAGAGTCACCACATTCTCTGTAGCATGCACAAATACATAATTATCCTAGTTGTGTGTGTTGTGTTCGCTCCGAGCAGCTTGTAGGTCTCCGGCTAACCAGCTAACAGCAATATGTGTTCGCTCGCAATTGTCTAGAAATGTGACAAATGTTTTTCGTTGTTATTACTTGGAGTTATGATAAAGAATAGAGCAACACGTTGGTGTACAACTGCAGTGCTTTATCAATACGTTTCTGCGTTGGGCTAACGCATATACCATGACTGTTTGAGTGTTTACCGCCAAGCTAACATAAACAAAAAACAACTTGATTCCTCTCTGAGTCTTTATTTTTAGAACAGAGCGGAGCACCATCATTATTATAATACAATGTAAGTGATGCAAGCACTGTATACTGTACTTTGTGTTAACCAGCAGAAGTCATCTGACCAATCACCGCAGATTAGCGTCACGCAAACAAGGGGTTCGGCAAAATGAATCGTTGAGCGAATAGTTTGGGAGTCGTTGAGCAAATAAGGTAAAAAATAAATGCATATTATAGGACAATTAAAGTGGTTTTTGACCTTGCTTGCTTTTAAACCCGTTGTTGGGGACTTCCAAAATAAAAATAGTAACCTTTAAAATGCCATAATAGGGGCACTTTAAGATATTTCAGTGCAAGTTGCTTTCAGTTAAGACAGCTTAAACATGCATTTTAGTCTGGGACTAGGTTTAAGCCTCGTCTGTGAAACTGGGCATATAAAAAACATTTTGCATATAGCTAATTATTTAGTTGTTCATTGGCCATATGCCAATGTTATGCAAACGCAAACGCTGTTCAGTCTGTCAAATTCCCTCACAGAGAGGAATATTTCATAAGGCTCACTGGTTTTTACACATGCATAAACAACATACTGTCCTCCCCTGCCACTATCTCATGTCCTCAGGGTTAAAATACACAACTGACCTACTTAACAAATGACAACAGCTTTACTCTCTAGAGGTCTCAAAATAAGAATGAATGAGGATGAAACTGACAAAAATATTGCAATAAAAAAAAAGGAAGTAAATTAACTTGTTGCCTGTCAGCAGGGTGTTTGGATGGTAAATATTTACTCTGGGTTTCCCAAGTTTCTGGCAGCTGACTGGCAACAGAAGGCCAGAGTCTACATTTGTCATGCATCTCGGAGAAAGGGAAGGGGGGTGGCGCTTCCGATTTGGCATTCGTTGGTACAAAATAACAAATGTAAAAGTGAGAAGGGGGTATCTGATCTCAGGTCAGCGCTCCATGCATGCGTGAGATGAATCGAGCTAATCACCTAATCACCAGCAGGCCCCTTGACACCCGAGGTTATTAGGGTTAGATCTTACCGAGCACCTCAGAACTGCAAAACAAGGACGTCCAGCTACAAAGAACTGCTTTCAGGACAAATAACAGCGCGCTGAGAGCTGCAAGCCACTGCAAGGATAGAGTTTCAAGCGCGTCTAAATGCAGAAGCAAGTCGAGGGACACAAAAACAATGATGGGAAAGAGGACAGAAGGTACGTACAGAGTAGAAGCAGAGTCTGCAAGCAGGTTCCTCATCCATATCCGGCCCTGACATGCTACCGAATTTGCTTATGGCAACCTGTTCACCCCTTTAACCAGCATCTCTGCTGCACGAACGGCCTGACATCGTCATTTGACAGCTGGACCAAAAATAGCCCCGTGGTTGAGCATGGCTCCTGCGGACTCGAGTAGATGCCTCTGTCAATCAGCAGGACGAACTTCTTCTGGCAATCGGGACGGTCTTTCTTTGACCCTGCAACGTCTTGACTGACCAGCGACTCTGCTGCTACTGTGTTGCTGTCTTAGTTGTGGTGTAGTCACCCTCCACAGCCTGGCAGAGTGTCATGCAGAGCTCCTCTCTCTCTGTGCAGTCATGTGCACATGGCAGGCCGCCCACTCGTCCAGCATGTGCTGGAGGCGGCGGGGCTGTGTGTGTCAGCGCGTCTACATTAGACACGGCGCAGATTCAACGTCTGATTGGAGCTCAGCGGTGCGTAACTCACATAGGGGATATAGATGTAAATAGAGATGCACCAACGAAATGTGGAACAGACACAGCCGCGAGGATGACAGCGGTTTGAGGACCACGATGAAGATTTAGGTCGGTATGTAATATTCACATTTTTCTATATTAGATAGTTTAGACAGAGATGGGTATGTATGCATGTATATATGTGTGTGCATATAATTTTTTTTAAATAGATTTTTATTACATTTTTAAATCATATGTACATTAAAGCTTTGAATAAATAAATAGTTTTGGCTTTGATCTGGAAATGAAATGAGTAATTGGAAGAACACAGTTGCTTTATAAATAACTTGCTCAGGTAATTTTCTCTCAAACATTAAACAACCCTACATTTTGCATGGTTATTTACATTCTGTAGATATATTTATGCTTTAATATTAGGGCTGTCAAACGATTAGGATGTTTAATCTAATGAGATGCACGATGTGGCGATTAATTAATCTAATTAGTCACAAATCAAATTTGGCTGAGAAATGACCCCCAAAAGATCATTTTAAGTCATTATTGTGTTAAATGAGAAATGTATCAAATAGACATTACAAAAAGTAGCCTTAGAATTTGTTTGATTTGATTCAACAAAGAATTTATTACACATAAACCTTTAGGCTTCAACAGCCATGAGGGTGAGTAAATGATGGGTGAACTATACCTTTAATGGGGTTTTTTTATTCATATGGAAAAATGCCGTGTTCATTTTGACAGCAAATTTTGATTTAGTATTAGTCATAGTCTTTTGACTAAAATGCCATTTAGTTTTAATCATATTTTAGTCATCGGAAATTTGCGTTTTAGTCGACTAAAATCTAATTTAGTTAAATTGTAATGCATTAAGCATTTCTCTAACAATACACAGATCCAATACACTGATAGAGGTACATCTGATATTCTCCAAACTGTTTATGTTCACCCAACTGTACTTTGCTCGCCAAAGCGGACGGTTTTTGACCGTTCAAGTGCAAAAAGACCAAAATTCAGTGCTTTTCGGGGATTGACACACTTATCATTGAGGTACTATTATAGTTGTCATTTAAAATTATTAGATTTGATTTTTAGTTTCATTGTAATTTTAGTTAAACGTTTTAGTATTTTTTTGTTGTTTTTATGTCTTTTAGTTTTTGCTTTTAAATGTCTATAAGTTTTTATTTCTGTGTTATTTTAATACCTCAGGTTAAGCTAAAGCTTAGAAACTAGATGAAATAAAATAAGTTTACATTTTTATATACATTTTTTATTTCAGTTAACGTTTATTTCAAGTAATGAAGATTTCTTTGGTTTTAGGTTTAGTTAACTATAATAACCCTTAAACTTGTAAAATGTGTCCAATAATGTTCTTAGTCTTTCCTTTCTGTGACAGAAGATACAGTAGTTTACTATGAATTAAATAGAAATTAAATTAAATACAGTTTATTTTGTAAACAAAATAACAATAATGACCAGGAAAAAATTATTATAAACCATCCTGAAATACACCGTGACTCTTATTCTGAAATGTCTGCAGTCTGCATTGTAGCAGGCTGCTCATGAGGGTGATAAATATGCATTCTTATAACCGTCTAAAACATACTACCATATAAATATTGTTTATATGGTAAAAACATAATTCATCAACATTAGCTTATAAGCAATCGCTTGGCATAAACGTGTGCTATTCATTGATTGCGAAGCAATCTGAAGTGCTGCTGGTTGAGCCTGTAGAGCACGCAACAGCGCCGCTTTCTAGAGTCTAGAGTAGATTTTAGTCATAGTTTTAGTCATTCAAAACGCATTTTAATTTAGTCATCGTCTCGTTTTTGTCCGTGAAAAAATGTCGTTGACGAAAATTATGAAGAAAATTATTGGTCAACAAAATTAACACTGGAAAAATGAAAAAAAATAATAATAATAATGAAATGATAAACTAAAACTGCCTGTAGGTGGCGGTAAATGTCTAAATGAGTAAGTCATTGAGTCATTCATTCATTCGATTCGTTCAAACGGCTGATTAAAGTAAATGGCTCTCTTTATGAATGGGTCATTGAATCACTGGTTCACCTGTTTTGATTTGTTGAAAACACGGATTCATTCGGAAATTAAACACCACTGTTATAACAGTTCTGCTCTAGCTTTATAGGCAATATTTTCTTTGGCAAAATTGAGCAAAAGCAGACAATAGTGTGTCAAAAATATAACAATATTAACTTCTTATTTATTGAACTGTTATCAATATCACATTAGCTATTCGGGACAAAAACAGCACTCGTGTGATAGCTATTGCGCTCGTTACTTGTGCGATATTTAGGGTTGGGTATCGTTTGAATTTGAACGATTCCGATTCCAATTCCGATTCCTTGTNCCAGTCGGCGAACTGTGAATCGAAACTAGGAATCGAAACTAGGAATCGAAATTTAAACTTTTGAACGATTCCGGGAAAATCGAAAAGCTAGTCCCGGTTCCAATCGATACTCGATACTCGATACCCAAGCCTAGCGATATTGCTTAACTATATCATGATATAAATTAGGGCTGCACGATTAATCGCATGCGATTGTCACGCGCATTTCGTCAGTAAAGCCGGTTCCCTGATTACCGCTAAATCGCCATCACCTGCTTTCAAATGGAGCGCCATTTAATAGACAGAGCCGTAGATCACTGACAAGCCACGCAATATCGCGTTCATATCGCAGATGAATCGCCTTCGATAATGAACGCAATATTGCGTGGCTTGTCAGTGATCTACTTGTCAGTGTTTTGTGGTGTTACTGTTATGCTATGTAAATTGCATTGTATTGCTGTTATGTTGTCATGTTAATGATATGTAGTTATGGTAATGTTATTTTGCGATATGTTACTGTTATGTCATGTGGAGTTGTATTACTGTTATGTTGTCATGTTATTGCAATAATGTTATGCACTGTTATGTTAATTTTATGTAGTTATGTTTGTTATGTACTGTTATGGTTATGTTATGTCATGTAATGTGGAGTTGTAGTAAAGTTATGTTGTCATGTTTATGTACTGTTATGCCAATGTTATTTTGCAGTATGTTACTGTTATTATGTGTTATGTCATGTTATGTAGAGTTGTATTACAGTCAGTGTTCGAACTATACCGTGGACTTTGGGGGAGCCCACTTGATTTTTCATATAACGTGCCTCAAAAGAGGGCGCTTACAATGAGTTACAAAGATAAACTAGAAGATAAAGTTCGTAAACAAACTTTGATGTTGGCTTGGCACAAGCCTCGATGGGCAGCCTGAGGAAAAAGAGCCAACGCACATGTCTGTTCGGCCACAAAGAAATAAAGAAAGAAAGAAGGCGTTTCTTGTATTTAGCGCTGTAACAAACAATTGTTTTGATGATTGATAGATCTTTCGATTCTCCTATCTCTTTAAGAGGCGCTCAAATTACGGCCGCTTTAAAGGAACACTCCACTTTTTTTGAAAATAGGCTCATTTTCCAACTCCCCTAGAGTTAAACAGTTGAGTTTTACCGTTTTCGAATCCATTCAGCCGATCTCTGGGTCTGGCGGTACCACTTTTAGCATAGCTTAGCATAGTTCATTGAATCTGATTAGACCGTTAGCATCTCGCTCAAAAATAACCAAAGAGTTTCAATATTTGTCCTATTTAAAACTTGACTCTTCTATAGTTACGTCGTGTACTAAGACCAACGGAAAATGAAAAGTTGTGATTTTCTAGGCCGATATGGCTAGGAACTATACTCTCATTCCGGCGTAATAATCAAGGAACTTTGCTGCCGTACCATGAGAGCAGCAGGCGCAATGATATTACGCAGCGCCTGTGACCCCCTGCTTGCACAGGGAGCGTGCCTTGCAACCATGGAGACATTTGTGAGAGGCGCTGCGTAATATCTTATGCCAAGCCAACATAAATAATAACAGCTACGACATAAATAATGTGCACTACTTGCTTTATGCAAGCACTACATAGGATAAATCACTATACAGGATTTAACCCTATTATACACTATCGACACAAATTGATAACTGAAACAACAAACAGCCACCCACAAATAGTCTATAAACAAAGCATCAGGCTGTCTTTGAGTTCACATGAACAACGGTTAAAGTTACTCGTCAGGGTACAGAAGAATACCAAAATTCCTCCGTTAAATTAGGTCTAAAACATTGAGAGTCACTCAGACCTATAACAACCCAGCCACAACATAATTGCGAATAAGATGCCTCACCTTCACACAGGCCTGGGGTCAGCTTCCTTTGCTGTTTGAGTTAACATGTACTAAACATGAGTGGAATTTGCGCCCCCACACCTTGATGCTCATGACAAGAATAGCATGTATAGTTATCTTTATTGAAGTGAATTAGGTTTAAATCGCCGTCATACATGATGAATGATATTTTTGCAATTTTACACATAAAAATCCACGATGATCACACTACACAAAACTGAAATTGCACGTCAAAATAGCACATTGTCTACATTTTTTGAGACCCCCCCAAAATTTCACAAATCACGAGCTCCCCCTAGCTCCCCCGTAGTTCGCATGTTTTCATGCTATTGCAATAATTTTATGTTGTCATGTTAATGTTATGTACTGTTATGCTGTCATGTTAATGATATGTACAGTTATGGTAATGTTATTTTAAGATATGTTACTGTTATGTGTTACGTCATGTTATGTGGAGTTGTATTACTGTTAAGTCGTCATGTTAATGCTAATGTTATGTTGTCATGTTAATGTTATGTAGTACTGCTATGTCGTGTGGTGTTTTTGTTATGTTGCATTGTATTACTATTACTGTTATGTTGTCATGTTATTGTTATGTACTGTTATGGAAATGTTATTTTGCTGTGCGTTACTGTTATGCCATGTTATGTCGTCATTTTATTTAGTGTGAATGTGATGTTGAGTTGTATTACTGTAACGTTATGTTATGTTAATGTACTGTTATGTTGTGTGGTGTTACTGTTATCTAAATGTTATGTTGCACTGTATTACTGTTATGTACAAATATTCTGTCATGATATAGTAATGTTAAAGGTGCAGTATGTAGGATTTCTGTCCGCTAGAGGCCGCTAGAGGCCTATTCAAAACAAAGGCGTAGTTTGATGACGCCAAGTTTGAGCGCGGAATCTTGGGACATGTGGTCTTCACCTCAATGGACGGTGCAAAAGAATAGGGATAGGACTCGGGAAGAAATCATGTTCATGAATGCGATTATTAACGTTATTGTAGTATGAATCAGAGCAGGACCGAGTGTTGTGGGAGCTGAACGAGGCCGCTGGAGCGATTGCGCAACACACGCCGTGAGCAGCAGAACTTTTATTATGCCACAGTCGCCGGCGCCACTTCCGCTTTTCCAGTCATGAGTATGAGGTAACGCAGCTCTGTTTATCATATTAGATACATTTGAGAGTGAAAATGATGTTATAGCGTTACTCTGTGCGTTCGCTCTGCGGCTGCTGTGAGACACTTGTTGCACACTGCTGTAAGATAGATCGATTTTAGTACATCATATTAAATACTGGATGGCTTGTGTTGATAAATGGCATGCAATTAATTTGAAAACGTATTGTATGATGGAGAAAATTATGTATTACTGTTACTAAAAATAAAGCTGCATCTGATTATGCTATGTTAACTACTTGACAAAATAGTGTTTTTCTGAGGCATGGTAAAGCATGGTACTCACAAAAAAAATCAAGAAAATTAGATTTAAACAATAAGACTAAACGTGTTGAGCTAAATAACAACAATTAGTTTTCTGTCAAAAAATATATCAAAAGAGTTGTTCTCGTCTATTAAAACATGTAACATATTAAAGCGTCTTTGGTGTTTCCATGGTTTCTACAAAATAAAACCGGAAACCGAGGGTAACGCGGGTATGACGCAATTCACAGGCGACTCCTCACACGTCCCGGAGCCTTGGTTAAAATTGCAATTTTCTCACGATTTACAAATAGTTGCAAACATTTGGGATATTGTAAGTACTCAAGTGAACAATATATAACACTGGCCTAGTGTTTTTTGGATATTTTACTGCAAAATTATTACATATTGCACCTTTAATGTTCTGCTGCCATGTTAATGTTAATATATTATGTAAATGTTGTGTTGACGTATTACAATGCAACACAACATGCACTGTAGGCATGTTACTGTCATGTTAATATAATGTTATGTTATGTCGTGCTACTGTTATGTCACGTAAATGTTATATTGCATTGTATTACTGTTATTTTGTCATGTTACTGTCATGATCATCATGTTAGGTATTTTTATGTTAATGCTATGTTGCTGTTACGGTTGCGTTTGCATCTGGGAAACAGTGATTTTTAGATTCATAATGGGCTTACAAACTGTGATTGTACACCCTGAATCTCTGAAGTTACAGAACACATGTAAAACTTTTCAGGTTACACACACACACACACACACACACACACACACAACTCAGCAACAATAAAAAACAAATATACTTTGCAAATACACACTCTTGCCTCTCACCCAGACAACATTTTTGACAAAATAACATAGGTACAGTTCTTTAATACTCTAAAATAAGTGTAAGAAGCTTTCAAAATGACAGCAGTCATCCAAACTTTACTACAGTTTTGTATTGTAGCAACAATAACTGCAGCAGCTACGCTATTTTGATGGAAAAGTGTTGTTACCATAGTAACTTGTAACTGGACAATGCTCCAACACTAAAACTGACAGCTGCCTAACTAGACGGCATCACAGCCGCATTCACAGAAGAAACAAAATGCTGTCTAGGTAGGCAGGTGACTGTGTTATGAGCCAGCCGTTGTTTGTTACCTTTAGGGCAATGTTGATGGGCGTATTCCTGCCTTTCCCTCCTCCATGAGATGATCCAGAGCTGTTACTGGCCGATCTCTCTCTGCCGTCCCCGCTCTGACCCGATCTCATCCCGAACCGGTGCTGCTGACCCGCGCCGCGCCGGCGCCCATCGTGCCGGCCGTCCTTCGACATGAGCCCGGTGTCAAACGAGCGACTTTCAGCGGACGACAACTTCGCAACCAGAGAGCGAGAAATTAAACAGGCCTCCTCTTCTTTTACACTGAACACTCGCGGATCATGTAGCGCCGCCAGCTGGACTGGAGGACCGGACATGGTAAACACTGCTCCCCTCAAAACACCACGGTTAGTTACTAGTCACTGTTGCTAGTTGTTATTAGTTATAGCTGTTGTTGATTCGTATCATTAATAAATAATACATGATTTGATTGAAACTATAATTTAAATACAGACTTCTAATTATATAGGAAAATACATAAAACTAACGATTTTAGCAGTGTTTTCACATGGCGAAAAAATATTTATTATTGTAATGATTTAAGATTTAAACAGGCAAAATGTGAATGTTAGACCAAATCAAATAATTATGTACTTATTTATATTGTAACTTAAAATTATATATACAGTGGAATGACAAAGTATGTGAACCCCTTGCAGAATCTGTGAAAATGAGAATTATTTTAATAAAATAAGAGGGATAATAAAAAATGCATGTTATTTTTTGTTTAGTACTGTCCTGAGTAAGATATTTTACATTAAAAAAAAGATGTTTGCATTTAGTTCACAAGACAAAACAATAGCTGAATTTATTAAAATAACCCCATTCATAAGTATGTGAACCATTGGTTCTCAATACTGTGTGTGGTTACCTGAATGATCTATGACTGTTTTGTTGTTTTGTGATGGTTGTTCATGAGTCCCTTGTTTGTTCTGAGCAGTTAAACTGAACTCTGTTCTTCAGAAAAATCCTCCATGTCCTGCAGATTCTTCAGTTTTCAAGGATTTTTTGCATATTTGAACCCTTTCCAGCAGTGACTGTATGATTTTGAGATTCATCTTTTCACACTGAGGACAACTGAGGGACTCAAACACAACTATTAAAAAAGGTTCAAACATTCACTGATGCTCCAGAAGGAAACAAAATGCATTAAGAGTCGGGGGGGGTGAAAACTTTTGAACAGGATGAAGAGGTCACAATTTTTCTTATTTTGTTTAAATATCATTGTTTTTCATTTAGTACTGCCCTTCGGAAGCAACAGAAGATACTTTCATGTTTGCCGGAAGAAAAATTAAGTACAATTTACCTTAATATTTGAATTCAAAAGTTTTCACCCCTCGGCTCTTAATGCATCGTGTTTCCTTCTGGAGCATCAGTGAATGTTTGAACCTTTTTTAATAGTTGTGTTTGAGTCCATCAATTGTTCTCAGTGTGAAAAGATGAATCTCAAAATCATACAGCCACTGCTGGAAAGGGTTCAAATATGCAAAAATGCTTGAAAACTGAAGAATCTGCAGGACCTGGAGGATTTTTTCTGAAGAACAGAGTTCAGTTTAACTGCTCAGAACAAACAAGAGACTCATGAACAACCATCACAAAACAAAAAAAACTGTCATAGATCATCCAGGTAACCACACACAGTATTGAGAACCAAGGGTTCCCAAACTTTTGAACTGGGTCATTTTAATAAATTCAGCTATTGTTTTGTCTTGTGAACTAAATGCAAAAATCTTTTATGTAAAATATCTTACTCAGGACAGTACTAAACAAAAAATAACATGCATTATTATCCCTCTTATTTTATTAAAATAATTCTCATTTTCACAGATTCTGCAAGGGGTTCACATACTTTGTCATGCCACTGTATATATATATATAAAAACTCCTTTTGAATTTGGGATGAAGTGTTTTTTGATGAAGGGGGTTAATAAAGGTCTTCTGAAGCAAAGCGTTTTTGTAAGAAAAAATATCCATATTTAAAACTTTATTAACTATAATTACTAGCTTCCGGCATACGGGCGGATGCATTGTTTTGCGGCGGTAGAGTAACACCTGACCCAACGCATGATGAACGTGAAAAATCTGAGGATAGAGCAAAACAAAACACCGGTCACGAATTAGAAGTCTAAAACTTAAAAATGTTAAAGAGAAATGTCAGAGGATTTTAATATAAGTAGAGCCTGAGTTTGTTGCGCAGCCCTATTTGTTTAAACCGCGAGAGGCGTTTAAGCTTACACTACTCCTACATCATGTAAGGGGTTACTCTTTTGACACAAGTCTGCCAGAAGCTAGTTATTTTAATTTATAGTTTTAAATATGGATATTTTTCTTACAAAAAACCCATCGTTTCCCTTCAGAAGGCCTTTATTAACCCCCGGAGCCGTATGGATAATATTTATGATGGATGGAAGCGCTTTTCACTACCATTATGAAGCTTGGAAGAGAGGGTTATTTTAACAGGATATTTTTAAATATATCTCCGATTGTGTTCGTCTGAAAGAAGGGGGTCATATACACCTAGGCTTGAGGGTGAGTAAATCATGGGATAATTTTCATTTTTGGGTGAACTAACCCTTTAAAATGATTTAAAATGACAGAACGCTTTACCAGCCAACAGTAAAAATGAAACATTCTAATGTGCAAAAACAGCAAATTTAATGTTTCAGTCTTGAACTTTTCAGCATGCTGTTTTCAGTGACTAACCGCTGTTGTTTTTGAGTCAGCTACATTAAACCAAAGTCCAGAACTCAATAAGGGATTCAATTCCACTGACACTATGTATATATATATAAAAAAAAACATAACACACATATGAAATTATACATAATCTGAAAAGATTTAAAGAATGTTTTCTTGTTGCTCCATGTGTGCTGCAAAAGCTACACTGAAATACATTCATTGCATTTACATCTATCTTTAACAAAGGCCTTGTCATTCACAAACAGACATTTGCAACCAAACACACAACCATTCCATCGAAAGACTCATTTCATCCATTGCAATTACAAAAAAAAGTTATTTGAGTGATCCATTGACAGAAAGTTAATACTCTCAAAACAGAAGCTGCCATTTTGTGAGAAAATATTCACCTAAATTGACAAGAGCTGCCAGAGATTGTAAACTAAAATTACCAATTCTCTCAAAAACTTGGGACATTTCTATTAAATTACTCTTTTGTTCTAAACAATAAAAAGCATGAGCTGTAACTATGATGAGCTTAAAGGTGCAGTAAGCAATTTCTGAGAAACGCTGTTGATGTTTGAAATAGCCAAAACAAACCCATCTTGATCGCTCCGCCCACAAATTCACAAACACACTATGAACACAGGCACCCACCCAATGAGTAGACACGCCCCTTACTGGTGATTGGCTACAATTGTGTTTTGGTGCTCGGTCCAATCCACTTTCAATAGCGTTTCTCAGAAATTGCTTACTGCACCTTTAAAGTAATAACTGACAAGTTACAAACAAAATCAAGGCCACATGTGATGCTTCCATCCAAACGACAAAGAAAAACCAATTCGAATCGTGTTGGTACATAAAAATCATGTATTAATGTCCATGGAATAAAAACCATTGGGGTAACACTGAATGAAACGGAAGGTCTACCCTTCAGAGGTAGGTAGAGCTGTACATGATATCCTAAAACAGTTTTCAAAGCAGGATCGCAGAAGAAAGCGGAATGGGGGGGAGGGGACACAGAATATTGCAGTGATTTAAGCTAGTTCATGTGCTGGTGCTACAATTACCGGACATTTCTGAAAGAGACAAAGCATTATTAAATTTTTTTTTTCCACAGAAAAGCAATTTAAAGCGCATACAGTATTGTACATTTCATCTATACTTGTATATAAAAAACTAAGAACAGAAAAGTTAAATTCCCCAAATTAGGACTGACATGGATAAATGGTAGTAAGCGGTCAGTAACTGGAAGCCACAAGACAAAGAATGGAGTTGAGATTTACAAATGAGCATTTCGTTACGCTTTTCCATATGCTGCACGTGGGATGTGACCGGATTTTGATTACACTTCACCAGAATACTAGAGCGAAACGGATAGGCCATTAAATATACATCAAATCTAAAGTAAAAAAATTAATAAAAAGCCAGCTCATCTATGAAAAAAAACTAAAAAGGAATGCATAATGAATTAAAACCAAAGGGCAAGTTGTGTTTTACAAACTTGACAGGAAAAAATATATATGTACAAATGTTATATATACATATACACACATAGTTGAATGTATATATTCATGTTCTATATATTTATATTCAACCGGTCATTCTCGTTGAAGTAAGCCAGAGGCCTGGAAGGGCAGAGGGTCCCTTTGAGCACCAAAAGGAGTGACGCAAGTCCACTTCTGCACAGCGCTTTACGTTAAAGTCAGAATCAGGCATAGACTCCACTCCAGAGCGGAGCTGATCGACCAATCAGAAATGTGTATGTGTGTGTGTGTGTATAGAAAACATATGCATACATCAAGTCATTTGTTTTAAAACATTAG
>RJVU01047120.1:1323180-1332959 GCA_003731715.1 Anabarilius grahami | reverse complement strand
ATACTAGGTATTTTTCATGTGCTGTTATTTTTTGTTAAATAATAATTATTCACATATCTAATAGTTATCTTTAAGCATTGGATGCCTTTATTGCTTTAATAAATTAATGGTACACACATTTGTATGTGCTGTTTGCAGGGATTTTGCACATGAGCTTCACTACAAACTCAAATAAATAAAATGTTTATTCAAAGATTTAATAAATAAATCATGTCAACTGCATTATGGTACTGAATTTTTTTATTATTATCATTAATAATAATAAAAACACCTCACTTACCTCATAAATCTGAGACATGCGTTCCAGGAATTCTCTAAAGAACGGTCGTAACCGGACGTACACCTTTAGAAATAAAGCAAATCACTCTAACAGAGCTACATGCTAAGCAGTGGAAAAGCTTGTGAAAAATGTGAAATATTTATTGTTTGAGTTGCTTGGCTCTGTACCTGGTAAATGACATCTTGGAAAAGCACAGGGAAGGTCAAAGCTGCATCCTCCAATTCATTGAGGCTGCAGTGGACCAACGTCTCGTCCTGGAATAAAACCACAGCGACCGCTTAATCTTTGCAACAAATAGAGCTTGCATCAAACAACTTCAATTTCAAGTTGAATGCCAACTTACCAGATCCAGGACGAGGGAGAACTCGGGCGTGCTCCTGGTTTTCAGAGGGAGCGCAGGCTTACGGGTGAGCTGCTCTTCAGTCAAGGGTGGCACGTGTTTGATAAAGAAATAACTGTAAAACAGAGAAAAGTTAGCACAAAAGCACGTGTCTGTACTGAGGTCTGTAAGTGTCTGAATTTTCAGTGTGTTGAAATTTGTCTCACGGGTCAAAAACTTCCCAGTCCTCTTCATAAGTCCCCTCTGGAGGAGGTGATGGCGGGACATCTGGGTAATTGCTGTTGGATCCTACGGCTAACCAAGAGAGAAAATGTGAGGATGGTCACCTTCAGGCAGCAGTACAGCTGGAAAACATCCCAGACACTCACCAGTTAGAGGTGGCATATCAGCCTCTGTGACAATCTCTCCTTCCTCTACCGTTGGGTCTACGTGAGGCAGCGGTCTAGGATTTAGTGCAGGGTCAAAGGTCAGGTCTCGGCCGTCGGTGGTAGTGCTGGTCGGGGTTTCCTCGAGCTGCTCCATGTCTAGCTGCTTCACGATCTCCTCAGCTTCCACCGCCTGGCCTGGGGAATCTGAGCCCGCCGTAGCTGGAGAATGAGGAAGACAATGCAATGACATCAGAAAGAGCTCACAAGGAAAGAAAATGCTGCAATTTCATTGGTAAATGTTTCAGTTTGCAGCAGGTGTGACCGATTAGATGACCCGAAGGTCTCAGACAGCAGCGAAGAGTGTCAATTCTGCCCAACTGCTTTAGCTCAGAAATGTTGCACTTTGAATTTTATTACATTATGACAAAAAAGGTCTATATGCTTCTTTGGGCACTTCAATGTGACTTCTCTGATGGTCTTCATCTGATTTTATGGTCATGTGAGTGCCAGACCTCTGTAAAGGCAACATAACACAGCACTCAAAACTAGTGTTGTCAAAACTACCAACTTCAGTACCAAGTCAGTACTGAAATTAAAAAAAAATATGTGACAATACTTAGCATTTTGAGCGCTGTTAAGTGGATTCTGACTAACTTAAACACCTCTGATTGGCCATTGTGTTCACATGCTCAACAGATCCGTCTGTGATTGGCTACAGTGATCAACGCACAGGAGCATTTGAAAGCACACGCAAGTGTTTGAAAGCATTTTGAAAGTGGAAGCGTTTGAAAGCAGGCATCTATCAGCGGACCAGATGCCTTGTGTAACTGTGTAAACACTTGGTGAAGAGCGTCAAAGATGTCTGTTTACAACATGTTTTTGAAGTGTTGATCATTGTAGCCAATCACAGATGTATCTGTTGAGCACGTGAATATAATGGCCAATCAGCGGTGTTTAAAGGTGCGTTCACACTTGTAGTTCGGTTCGTTTGGTCTGGACCGAAAAAATAAAATGTTATGACATTTTATGACTCCATCACACACACAAACAATCTGCTGCGTGGAGACGCGCCTCTGATGCCTGTGATGGGCAAACTCGCGACTATGACGAGAAAAAAATTATATGCATGAGGATTCTGTCCTTTTTAGGGTCTCATCTTCCTGTTTTTGGTTCATTTACATGTATTTGGTCCGTGTTGCGTTCATATTTCATTTGAACGGCACCAGAGTTCATTTGAGTTTGTTTGGTGCGCGCCAGGGTTTGGATGGCAGCGTTCACACGTGTTCAAATGAACCACACTAACAGAGCAATCGCACCAAGGTTCGTTTTAATCTAACCAAACATAACAAGTGTGAACACACCCTAAGTTAGTCAGAATCCACTTAACAGGGGGAAATGCTGGTATCATGACATTTCGGTGAAGAGAGTCAAGGATGTCCATTTACAACATGATCATTGTAGCCAAAACACAGACGTATCTGTTGAGCTCATGAACACAATGGCCAATCAGAGGCATTTAAGAATCCTGCTCAACAGCGCTCAAAATGCTAGGGGGAAATGCTGGAATAGTCACATTTTTTAAATTTCAGCACTGACTTGGTACCGAAGTCCATACTTTTGACAATACTACTCACAACACGTGATGCATTTCTGATTCAGGCCAGAAAAGTGAGAGGGCAAAAAAATTGAACAGAACTTTTCAGAGCATTCATGTATATCCCAATGAGAAATCTGCTTTTCTGAATTTATCATCATGTTCTGTTATTGATGTAAAAATGTATTACATTAACCAACATTAAATAGATTTTACAAGGGCTGCACTGCCTTCACTGGTGGCCTAAAACATTAGCTGCTTTTCCACTGTCAGGCCAAACCGTTCTTGTTGCCTAACCGTTCCATTCCGTGCCAATCCAGCTTAGCCGGTACGGATCTGGTTTCATTTTCCACTGTGGGGCTGATAATAGAGCTCTCAGAGTTTACAGATGGCATGAGAAGTAAATAGTGACCGCATTATGGAGGATGATCAGATATTTCTATTATTAACTTGTGTGTACTTCACTCAAATAGCGCGCTTGGCCATCTCCAGAGAAACTGGTAGCCAGGCAACAGACAAGTGACCAATCCCGAGTGGCGACGTCACAACACACATTCTACCAGCGGGGTTCAGCATGGTTGAGATTTCCAGGCCAAGTAATCGTGCCGTGCCAAACCGAACTCAAGTGGAAATATAACTATGAACTACATTCGGCCCAATGGTGGAAAAGCGGTTAATGTCTAAATCACTAAAGAGTGGTGCAATTATGACATCAATTTGTAGCCCAAAACACGGAAACGTGTTTTAGCACTTCTGGTTACATCGTCCTGAAGTCAATGGGTTTTTGAATGGGATTTTGGTTAAATGGCTGAAATAAGGCCTGTGGTGAAGACAAGCTTAATACACTTTCATGTTTTATTCAACATCAGTATTTACCCGACTCCTGATTTTTTAAGCCGCTACATGTCTTGAAAAATACGGTTGCTATCAAGTGGCTAAATGGGACTACAGAGGCTGTCGCGAACATTAAACGTAAGCAACTGAACAGTTAATCTCAGTCCGCTTTTACAGCCTCATCATGCTTATAACTGTGCTATTTTAACTCAAACTTTCAGGGAAAATGTTTTTAGTTAAAAACTGAAAGAGTTGTCTGAAGCTTAGTGATGGTGATGTTGAAGTTGTGGGACCGTGGTGTAGTTTGCATACAGCCTATCTTTAGCTTTTTATTATGGTGACTGCATTTAGGCTTCAAAATTCATAAAAGTTGTGTTCATCTGTGAAAATTATCTTGATGGACAAGAAGTATTAAACTTTTGTTGATCACAGAACTTGTATTTTTGCGATAATCCAAAAGCTTATGGAAAAATCCTTTTGGGTTTTTGTTGAACCACCACTCTATTTGGTTATTGGTTAGCATTTTATTTCTTTGGAAAATTGTGCGTGGGTGAATTGTACACAAAGGCCCGTTCAAACCAGGAAAGGTAATGATAACCATAATATAACAGTGTCCACAGCAACGCACAACAATGTTCTGTTTATTATAAGTGTGCTGCAATTCTGCTGTCAGATGATTATTTTGTTGATCATTTTTTATTACGGTGAATACTTTAAATTGGTCATTGACAAATAAGGTTTTTAAAAGTGCAAAAAAACACAATGGAGATAATTAATTTTGTTTTAAAAAAGTTTTATCAAGTGTTAACAATGAGATTATGTGGTTTTTATAAATCAACTAACACTGCTTTTATCATTTTTTTTACAAGATGGACAAAATTTGTCACCAAAAAAGTCATTCGGGTTTAACCAAAAGTTTTACTGAATGATGATATTTTCAAACAATGCTCACAGACTGAAATCTAGCTAGCTAGCAAAAGGACAATCAAACATTTTATATTTAGTACAAGTTTTTAAAATATTACAACATTTTTCATGTTTTATAGCGGTTATGGGACATGCGTATGAACAAGTGAAAACATGAATTTGTCAAATAGTTAAGAGAGAGTTTGTTACTTTGCTTCACGACCATGTGGTCCTTTGCAGGTGTTTGAATGATGTCACATCCTGTCACATGATATTGACCACATGACTTGATCCAAAATGGTCCCTTTATATTGGTTACTCCGAATGACATCAATGAGATTCATTTTTCCGGACATTCTTTCTCATAACAAAGCAACGACTTCTACACAATTTTAATACCATTTTGCACTTTGTTGATATATGATGTTATAAAATCATGCCAGAATTAAAAATATACACATTTATTACATTAAGATGTTTTAATCAAATTAAATGGCTGTATTGGCCTTTGGACGGTTAAACCGAATGACATTTTGACACTTCAAAATCTTTAAAATACCTTTTTTTGTAGCAAAATATAATTAAAACCTTTTGGATTCAATAAAAGAGATCTAGTTGTACTATCTTTGTTTTTTTATTATTAAGGCATAACAAAAAAAACGACCAGTCACGCAATTGACCCAAATAGTTATTTTTAAAGAGCCTGTCTCAAAATCGGAAGTTATCCCAACTTACAATGATTTTTTTTTTTTTAAAGAGTATTTATTTCAGAAATGAAGTTTAATGTCTTTAGAACAATCTTAAGAAAAATGTTTATGAATACAAAATCTTAGATTTTTTTTAACTTAAGAACAAGGTAAGAAGAATTTTATTCTTAATGTTTCACCAATCTGGCCACAGGAATATGTATAAATAAAATTTAATGTTTCATGATTTCATGCTTCATTTTTGTTTCTCACACGTTTTTGTATAATCAAAAGGACTGAAAGTGTGACTAACTTCGTGTCATTTAGGCACATACATTTATCAGCTGACAAGCGCAAGTCCTTACCGTTTTTGTTGGCGGGTGAGAAGAAGCTAAAAACAGGAGAGAAGATGGTTCCCAGGAGGGTGGTGCGGGGCGGACTGCTCGGAGTTTCCGTCTGCACCTCCAGCTTCCCGTTGGGCTTCACTGGTTTACTCTGTCCTGTCATGGTATCTGAGCAGAAGAAAATGAGAAACATTTAACACTAACAGAACGCTGACAGCCTGCATAAGCGTTCACAACAAAAGTAATTTACATACAGAACCCTTAAAAGAAGAGTAGCCTGTTTATCTGTTAGAGTCAGCACTCCTACCTCCATTGACAGGACCTTTCCTGCGGGCTCTGGGGTTTGCTCTGCTGGGCAGGTTCCCACCGGTCGGAGTGGATGTGATCAGATTACTGTCTGAATCACAGTCTACACGGCTCCTTTTAGCAGGAGTGCACTGCTCCACCTGACATTAAGAAATATGGCTGAAGTCAAACCGCACTTATGTCGCAAAATCATCACAAAACACAAGTTCAAATCCTAACCTTGACAGCATTGCCTCTGATGAACCGTTTGATGGTGGAGAAAATGCCCGTGTCTCTCTTCTGCATCTTGCCGTCTTCGGAGGGCAAAGTGTGTTCCACCTCGGAGTGCTTCCTCTTGGTCTTGGCAGTCCGGGCGGACGGGGTATCGCTCCGCTGCTGAGATGCCTTACGCACTCTCAGCCTCATTGTCCCAATAGTCACATGTAAGACTGGAAAAGACAAAACCAGTTAATCTACTATGAAAAACGTGCAGAGCAGCACCATGCATATTTGCATACATTTCAATACTGCCACATTAATAACACCGAATGCGAGATATTCAGCTGCCATTACGGCTGTTGGGAAATTCCATTCCGGAGATCAGTCATGGCAACTCAAGGAAAACAATCGGATCTCTTCCCTGCTGCCGTTGACAAGAAAGGTCTCCGCAGCACCCTACTGCCTGTCTTTAAGAGTGCCACAAAAAGAAGGGGAAATCATCACCCGATCAATGGGGAACTATGTCAGGGCAAACTATTGAAGACTATGATGGGTTAAAACGGGGGACACATGGTTGCAAACATTCACGCTCTTGCGTACGGGATTTGTGAGAATAGCAACTTGGAACAGATATTACTTAGCGATATATTTTGGACACGAGTTTGAGCGAACAATCACATTCTCCAACAAGTTACGTGGCAGCGCTTACACAATCGAATCCGGCTCAGTTGTTCTATGCCTCCTCTCCGCTAGCCTATCAATAAAAGTGGCAAAAGCCCCCATAAAAAATATTGCCATGCAATTGTGATTTTGCATTAAAAGATTAGAATTACAATTTTCTGATCATTTACTCACACCCATGTCATCTAAGATGTTTATGTCTTTCTTTCTTCAGTCAAAAAGAAATTTGGAAAACATTCCAGGATTTTTCTCCATATAGGGTTCAATGGGTTGAAGGTCCAAATTACAGTTTCAATGCTGCTTCAAAGGGCTCTATATGATCCCAGCCGAGGAACAAGGGTCTTATCTAGTGAAACAATCAGTCATTTTCTAAAAAAAAATGCTCCACAAATGCTCTTCTTGCACTGCTCTGCGATGTGCCACACATTACGTAATCATGTTGGAAAGGTCACACGTGACGTAGGCAGAAGTACCGTGGTAGTAGGGGTGTCACGATTCTCCAAATCCTCGATTCGATTACATTTTCGATTCTAAGGTCACGGTTCGATTCGATTCTCGATTTTTACATTTATTTTTTTTAAAGCACAGGTTGCTATGCCATTTTTCAGACTAGACTTTTATGCAATATAATCACCGTAGCTGTGAGATGCTTGGGATTTCGTAGCGTGGTTCTAGGACGCTAATTAAATGCCTAAAACTGGAGTTTTCCACCACCGAATAAGGTCGCATGTCTGCAGCTATGAATACTCCTAACGCCTGTTTCACACTGCAAGCGTGAGCGTCGTGTGCGCAAGTATTCACACTGGAAGCGTTTGTACAGCGTCACAGCAGCGGCTCGAAGCTGCATAGTGAGAATTTCTTTACAAAGACAACTATAAATTTGTTTTTATAAGTTGGTCATTTATAAACTTGATAGTCTTGAAAGTTTGTTAACATGGGGAAGTGTACAACATTTTCATATAAACGTAAATACATAAATAAATAAATAAAAGCCTCGTGTCATCCATTGCTGCACACGAATGAGGTGAGCTTTGTGTTTGACATCATCTGCCGCGTGCACGTTTACAAGACGGCAAACTCGTATGGTACACGCACATAGCATAGCAAACTGTTGTTTTTTTGTCAACATAACTCACTGGAAATCCAAAATACTTCCACACCAGCGACTTCAGTGAAAGATGGGTCTCCTGCATCGGCAGTTGCTATGCTATCTTTTGAGTGGCTGTTAGAGGAGGTTGACTCGCAGCACTTCAACACGTGTTTTTTTCCGCTTGGCAAGCAACCGGACGTGACATGGGGGCATGGCACTGGCAGCATCGACGATTCCATTTTTTAATTCGAAGTTCGAGATTGTGACATTTTCTCCTCCAACTTCAAAATCGTCCAACATTGCTGTTTTACCTTTTTTTGTAAAGGCCGTTCGACTTAGTCTTTGCACGTTTGATTTGTAGACACTGGATAGGTGCTTCCGCTTGCGTTACTTATGACCTTTCCAACGTGATTATGTAATGCGTGGCGCATCACAGAGCAGCGCAGGATGAGCATTTGGGATCGTGTTGAGCCCTTTGAAGCTGCACTGAAACTGCAATTTGGACATTCAACCTGCTGAACCCTGTTGAAGTCCACTATATGGAGAAAAATCCTGGAATGTTTTCCTCAAAAACCTTAATATCTTTTCAATTGAAAGACATAAACATCTTGGATGACATGGGGTGAGTAAATTATCAGGAAATTTTAATTCTGAAGTGAACTAATCCTTTAAGAATTATTAATTTGATTAATAATTATTTTATATTTAAATATTAAAATAACTTAATTTAAGGAAATAAGAATTCTGAAGGACAATTAAGCTATGTGTATTTGTCTAGATCAGGGATGCACCATAGGGCTGTCAAATTAAAATTTCAAATATTTGTTGAATTTAAAATGAAAAGTTAAAAGCAAAAATGGTGCATTTGAATTTTAGGTGTGCGTCAGGCAGCCTTATCAATAGCTATGTTTCCATCACCCTGTTTTTATGCGCATTATGAAGTATCGCATCAGAAACGAGTGATGGAAAAGGCAAATTGAGAAAGAAAAAAAAGGTTTACGCTCGCTTAAGGTGGTTTTTGACTTGTGCAAAAGAGTTCATGTGAATAATGGGAGATGGAAATGCATTTGCTGAATAAATTCGGACCAAGCGAACATTAAACCCACGTGACCAATCGTCTGTTTCCACTGATGAGGTTTTATTTACTGTTGGTTACTAGATTACCAATACGCACCTAATTTTGTTTTTGTCCTAATCTTTTTTTGTTTGCAAACTTTGAAAAGATTTGCTTCATTTATCCATGTGCCAAAGATGAAAAAAATGGAATAGACTCCACACAGACAATAATGAAATGGTTCTAATTAAACCATATTTTTGATGGAAAATAATGAGAAAAGTGCTATTTATTATTAATAATGCATAATTGCTTTTGATAAAAGAAACATCTTTAATAATAGTAGTATGGTTTCAAATAACAACTGAAGAGCAGAATGAAAACTAGTAAACAAAAGCACTTTGTTCGTGGATTTTTTAACTCAACCAAATGCATCCTAAATGAGATTAATCAGATATTTATACAACATAAACATAATATTACAACTTATATCTGCACAAAATGGCACAACTGAACTTGAACTAAATTATGTCTAGCTCCTGTTGTGGATGTGCTCTTCCTGTAACAACGGCAACTAAACCCAAAGAATTCACAACATTGTATTACAATAATGTTCTCATTATAATGTGATGTAATATGACAGTCCCAATCATAGTTATTAATATCGTGCATTGCTGTTTGAGCTGCGTGCGCTGTAGCTAAAGATGATCAGCAGTAGACTGAAGAGCTTTACAACAGCATTTATTAAATTATCCATTATTTATCAGATATATCGGTTTAATTCTCTTTTTTGGGCTGATAAACATAACATTAGAAAAAAATAACCTATATCGGCCGATATATCGTGCATCAGTAAGATCAGGGTTTCCCAAAGGAAGGTCATTTGTGAGGGAACTCCATGGGTTTGTGAGTTGATGGAAAGCTAATAATTCATTAAATGAAATAAAAAAATAAAAGGGGTTGCACGATAATCACAATATAGATAAGTGCGATTATCAAATCAAAGGATGCGATTTAATTAACCGTATAATCTGATGCGCTGCGCTTTAAAGCAAATATTAAATTTTATAGTATAATTCTTCATTTTTGTAATTTAAG
>RJVU01047120.1:1270680-1318180 GCA_003731715.1 Anabarilius grahami | reverse complement strand
TGTGTTTCATGTGTTTTGTTTATTGGACTTTTAGCTTGCATTTTACCATGTTCCTGTTTCCTGTCCTGTGTGCCATTTTTGTAGTCCTTTGTAGTTTTTCTAGTTGATTAGTTCTGTGATCATTCCCAGATGTGTCTTGTTTGCCTATTACCCCTCTAGTATTTAAAGGAACACTCCACTTTTTTTGAAAATAGGCTCATTTTCCAACTCCCCTAGAGTTAAACAGTTGAGTTTTACCGTTTTCGAATCCATTCAGCCGATCTCCGGGTCTGGCGGTACCACTTTTAGCATAGCTTAGCATAGTTCATTGAATCTGATTAGACCGTTAGCATCTCACTCAAAAATGACCAAAGAGTTTCGATATTTTTCCTATTTAAAACTTGACTCTTCTGTAGTTACATCGTGTACTAAGACCGACGGAAAATGAAAAGTTGTGATTTTCTAGGCCGATATGGCTAGGAACTATAATCTCATTCTGGCGTAATAATCAAGAAACTTTGCTGCCGTATCATGGGTGCAGCAGGCGCAATGATATTACGCAGCATCTCTCACAAATGTCTCCATGGTTGCAAGGCACGCTCCCTGTGCAAGCAGGGGGTCACAGGCGGTGCGTAATATCATTGCGCCTGCTGCTCTCATGGTACGGCAGCAAAGATCCTTGATTATTACGCCGGAATGAGAGTATAGTTCCTAGCCATATCGGCCTAGAAAATCGCAACTTCTCATTTTCCGTCGGTCTTAGTACACGATGTAACTATAGAAGAGTCGTTTTAAATAGGACAAATATTAAAACTCTTTGGTCATTTTTGAGCGAGATGGTAACGGTCTAATCAGATTCAATGAACTATGCTAAGGTATGCTAAAAGTGGTACCGCCAGACCCGGAGATCGGCTGAATGGATTCGAAAACGGTAAAACTCAACTGTTTAACTCTAGGGGAGCTGGACAATGAGCCTATTTTCAAAAAAGTGGAGTGTTCCTTTAAACCCCAGTGTTTCCTGTGTTCCTTGTCGTTGTTTGTTTGGTTTACTCAGTTCTGTTCCCTGGTGTTCTGGTTTCTGTGTTGGTTTTAGTAAGTTTATTTTTGTTAATAAACTCACTGTGAATGGATCCTCCTCTCCCTAGTTTATGAGTTCACCAGACAATACAGTAGCCAAAAAACAAGTTTTAGCATTTTAGCACTTCTAGTTCCATCATCCCAAAGTCAATGGTTTTTTTGAATGGGCTTTTGGTTAAATGCCTGAAATAAGGTCTGTTTTGAACACAAACTTTATTCAATGATATAAAATAAATCAGTAATGCCCTCTTGTTATTTTTTTTTTTTTTACTCTTCTTGTAAAAGGCGGTTGTTAACAAGTAGCTAAATGGGACTACAGAGGTTGTGGGGACATTAAACGTCATCAGCCGAACAGGTAAACTCATCTACTCACTAGTCCGCATTCACAGCCTTGTTGTGTTTATAATCATGCTCTTGCAAACTATTCTAACTCAACCCTTACAGGGGAAAATGTTTTTAAATAAAGACTGAAAGAGCTTAATGGTGGTGACATTGAAGTCATGCGACAAAAATACATCATCACCGCACCACTCTATAATAGGATTGGATCCATGTCAGGCTCAAAGCCAGTATGCAGTATGATTATGTTATTGTTTATGTTAACACTGCGCCCCCTGGTGGTGTACATTTGGGAAACACAGGAAATATAGTAAAGTTTTTCACCAACAGTATAGTGCTTCTACAGTGGTAAACCACATTAATGTTTATCCTTAAACATACTTACTGACTTATCCGGTGTTTCTTTCTTCAGAATTCGGCTGACAGTTCGGTCGAGTACTGCAGACTGTGCAGCTGCAGAAGATTAAAGTCACATGATTCTCCTGGTCATCTAATTTCAGTGAAACAAGCGTTAACAACTCTCTCTTTATTAAAATAAGATCTGAACGAATGGGAAATCACCTCACAAGTAACTACTAATTAATGGTGGAAAATTAGAAAATCAGGTTCTAGAATCTGTCTGATGAGAACTGATAATTAGGAAGAAAAGGTTGAATGAGCAGGGACTTATTATCTCCTACTTTTCCACCACAATAATTACATAATATCAAAAAACATGTATAACCAGAACATTTCTTTAAAGGAAATAGTTTTTTCGGTGTTTTACCAACTGCTGCTGCCGTTTTGGAAGTGGGTAGATTGGTGCAGTCTCCAATGCCAAATACATTGGCATACGTCTTATGCTGAAGGTTGTGCTTATTTACATCTAGCCAGCCACCTGCGTCATCCAATGAGGAGCCTTTGAGCACTGCGGGCGGTCCCATCGGAGGGGTAACGTGGATCATCTCATACTATGACCAAGATGAAGGGTATGTAACACATTCAATCTACAGCTATCACAATTGAAGATGTTTTTTGTCAAATGTATCCATGGCTACCTCGAAAACCTCTGTCTCCCCAGGTTTGTCCAGATTCTCAAAAACAGCTTCCTGTTTGTCTGCCCTGACCTCGATGAGGTTGTGCCTGAGGTTTATATTAAGGTCCCGTTTCTTCACAATCTCCCACAAGGCATCTGCATATTTCTTGACCCCAAACAGCACTGGTAAGGAGGTGTTGAAAATAATGTTGGCTTTGGACCTTTTTCCTGTCTAAAAAACACATAGTTTAAAAACATTGTCAATTCTTTGAGTATTATTGGTCATTTGGAGTCATAAATGTACAGTGGCAGTACCATGCTACAGTGGTAGTATAAATGTTAATACTATGGTACTGAATGATATTCATTTACCATGGTTTTTACATGGCTTTCCAAGCTACTTCAAATAATAAAAAACATGGTATTGCCATGATACATGTTCAAAAATACATGGTGTTACCAAGATATATGCCCAAAAACATGGTATTATCTTTGTTTTTGTCCACAAATCATGGTAGTACCATGGTACATGTCAAATACATGGTGTCACCAATGCCCCCCAAAAAACATGGTATTACCCTTGTTTGTTTGTGGTATTGCCATGATACATATACCAAAATACATGATGTTACTATATGATATATGCCCAAAAAATATGTTATTATCCTTATTCATATCCACAGAACATGGTATTGCCATGATGCATGTCAAAAATACATAGTATTACCATGATATGTTGCCCAAAACATGGTATTACCCCTGTTCATGTCCATGAAACATGGTATCGCCATGATACATGTACCAAAATACATGGTGTTACCAAATAAAATGCCCCCCCAAAAACATGGTATTACCATGCTGCATCTCCAAAATACATGGTGTTACTATATGATATATGCCCAAAAAAAATTTATTATCCTTATTCAAATCCACAGAACATGGTATTGCCATGATACATGTACCAAAATACATGGTGTTACCAAATAAAATGCCCCCCCCAAAAACATGGTACTACCATGCTGCATCTCCAAAATACATGGTGTTACTATATGATATATGCCCCAAAATTTTTATTATCCTTATATTCATGTCCACAGAACACGGTATTGCCATGATACATGTCAAAAATACATAGTATTACCATGATATGTGGCCCAAAACATGGTATTACCCCTGTTCATGTCAACAGAACATGGTATTGCCATGATACATGTACCAAAATACATAGTGTTACCATAATATGCCCCCCAAAAACATGGTATTACAATGCTGCAAAAAAATATAGTAATAGCGTGATATTTCTGTAATTGTATTAATAAAAGGTGATGATTTATGTACAATGGGATTTACAACACAATGAGTAGATAAAGAAATAAACCTTTCTCAGGAAGGAATCCGAGAGATACATGATTTTCTGAGGAGCTCCTGCACATTTGACGGGAGTGTTTGGGAATGTGAACAAAGCATTGCCCTCCTTAAAGTTTCTCAAGGCATTCCAGGTCTTTTCCACTGTTTCCACAGAGTAATTTGAACCGATTTTGGGATGTTCAAACCCTTCTGGCAGGCCCTTGATCTGTAATAAGCAAAAGGAAATCAATTGGATTGATTGCTTTGGGAAGAAAATCCTATCTAACATTTTTAACCCCGAGTTTATTAATCCAGAGTTATCTTGTTCCATGTTTCAGACAAAAACAGGTACAGTTTTATATTGCTTTGCATATACAGAGTCAGGTCATGACCAAAAACATCCAAACATAGAACAAAGGTTGAAACTGTACTTTGATATCAAGCCTGACACACAAATGTAATTAACATGACATTAAGATTGGAAACTTCCTCTGCACTGATGTGGCAATGACACCACACCCGATCTGTGTTAATAATTAACTACAAGATCCAAGAATACTTCCTCTCAATCAAAACAAGCACTAGATACAGTAAAGGTTTCACATCATGCATATGAAAATGGAAAACTAGCAATTCAGTCTATATGAATGACATTCATAACATACCTTTTCATAGTGCAGCTCAAGCCCAAGAGCTACAATCAGATAATCATAGGAAATCTGAGAGAATAAAAACAGTTACATATTATTAGTAAAGAATACTAAAGCTAGGTTTAGTTTGATTTAAGTGAACATTCAAAATTATCTTGCAATTTAACAATGGTAATATGACATTCCTTCAGGTTTTGCAACATGTTCATGTTATATCATATCACACTTCATATCTACTCTGATTATTTTATTATGACACACCTTCAGGGTTCAATAAAATGTGCAATGTAATCTTATGCAAGATCACGATGACGCCATAAAAATTCCCAGTTTTCAAAGCTATTAGAAGAGCACTTCCCTTGTCAAAAAGACCCTTTTCTATTCTAATCCTATGGGAAAAAAAGCACAGCTCTGACACATGATACTCTGAGACATGACATGACATGACATGACATGAAGTGACATGTGGCCAAGTATGGTGACCCATACTCGGAATTTGTGCTCTGCATTTAACCCATCCAAGTGCACACACACAGCAGTGAACACACACACCGTGAACACACACCCGGAGCAGTGGGCAGCCATTGCTGCGGCGCCCGGGGAGCAGTTGGGGGTACGGTGCCTTGCTCAAGGGTCTCACCTCAGTTGTGGTATTGAGGGTGGGGAGAGCGCTGGACATTCACTCCCCTCACCGACAATCCCTGCCGGACCTGAGATTCGAACCCATGACCTTTGGGTTACACGTCCGACTCTCTATTCATTAGGCCACGACTGCCCCCTGACACGTTAAAATAGAGTAACTATCAACTCAAATACTGTTCCATACCTTTTTCCCAGAGTCTGTGTGGACAGTGTTGTTCTCAGGGTCAAATTCTGCCACTTTGGACTTGACCCACGTCACCCCTGATGGTATCACACTCGCTGTTGACCGTCCAGAGGAAGCAACCGTTTTAGCCCCTGCACCAACTAATGTCCATATAGGCTGATAGTAATGCATCTGGAGTCAAAAGTACATTAAATGTCATTAAATGAGTACTGAGGAAACAGCGCAAAGGTTTTGATAATAAATAACGAGCCTCTTAAAGTTAAAAAAATGTGGGGTTGGTAAGATTTAAATGTTTTTGAAAGAAGTCTCCTATGCTCGCCAAGGCTGCATTTATTTGATCAAGCATACAGTAAAAACAGTGATATTGTGAAATATTATTAACTGTTTTCTATTTGAATATATTTTAAAATGTAATATATTCCTGTGATGCAAAGCTGAATGTTTAGCATCATTACTTCAGTCTTCAGTGTCACATGATCCTTAAGAAATCAGTCTAATATGCTGATTAGATGCTCAAGAAACTTTTATCATTATTAGGGGCCAAGCAACGAAGGTGCGTAGGCACCTATTGTAATCGTTGGCGTTCTTATTATTTGTCTTCCACGCTGGAAGTCTATGGCAGCCTATAAAACCACTTGCAGGAAAGTTATGAAATTTGGTGCATAGATAGAGGACAGTCTGAACTGCCACCATAGCAAATTTGGAGTCTCTAACTCAAAGCCTCTAGCGCCACCAACTGTCCAAAGTTGCACCAACATTTATGCTAATAACATTTTAACTGTAAGGGCTAGAAACAAAATTTGTTCCTTTGATTCCATGGCTCAAGATGATTCGATTGCATTTTCTGTCATGAAAATTCAACTTTTTGAAACTTCTCCTAGGCCATTGCTCCAATTTTTATGAAAATTGAACCAGGTCATCTTCAGACCATGCCAACAATCAAGTCGATTCATCAAACCATTCTCGAATAACGCACAAACGAATTCGATGAAGAGCACACCAAAATGGACGTGAGGCTATATCTCCGCAACACTTATGCCTATTCTGACCAATCTTGGTGTGTCTTATAACAACCATGACCTGAGGCTACCTGCACAGTTTCGGCGGAACGCCACCTAGTGGTCAGAAGAATGGGCATATGAAAAATGGGCATTTTTGCTTATAACTCCTGAACGGTTTGGCCAAAAATCACAAAAATGGTCTCTTTAGATTTTTGGGTATCGGCCATATTGAATTTTGTCGTAAAAATGCTATATTTTATGAATGCATTGGCGTATCATTCTGAAATTTAGCATGTGATTTCAGCACCATGCACTGAGTGCGTTTACACGCACGCTCTTAAGCCGATTATTCTTAATAAGCCGACAACGAACGTGGTCATGTAAACGCGGTAACCCGTTTTCTTTTATGGGAGTAAGGTCATAACAGCTTAAGGATAAGCATACGGAAATTATTATTTTTGACGTCACTACAGGGAAATAACCTGTTTTATGAATAAAGTCATGTAAATGTGGATTACTTGCGTTGTCAGCTTACTGGTTTTGCATGTAAACAGGGAAGTCTGGTTATTTCAATAAGCTGATATTTGGTAGTTATCAGCTTACTGTGCATGTAAACGTGCTCACTGAAGGTACTCAAAAATGTTTGGGGCGGTGCCACCTTGTGGTCAAAAGTTATAAAAACTTCCCAAAAATTCCTGTCCGCCATTTAGATTTTCTTTTAAAACCTACTTTTTTGTACTATTTTTCACCAAAATTGAATTGTATCATCTTCAGACCATGCTGGCAAAAAAGTTATGGATTTGGTGTCGATAGATGAAACCGTTTTCGTATGAACAAATTTGATGGCATGATGCCAAAACGACTCAGAAGCTGTATCTCTGCAATGCTTCGGCACCAAACTTTGCATGTGCAATTGTCACATTACTCTGACAATACCACATCAATTTGGTCACAGTGCCACCTATTGGTCGAAAGTACATTATGATAAATCTATAGAAAAAAAATATTTGACTCTTTTTCTTTTCTTAGAATGGCTTAACTTGAAGTGCTGTAAAAAAGAATTGGGAAAAAAATATTATTTTAAGGTACTTTATGATATGTTGCCATATGGCAACAACATACAATAGTGGAAATAACTTAGAATAAGTGTGTGTATATAGTTAATATTTTTCCTCAGAAATGTTGTTTGTATTGAATCAATTGGTGCTATTATAAGCTTTAGCAGTAAATATAAACAACACCTTATACTTATTTTCCAACATCTTGTGCTTTTATTTATTCCATTCTCTTTTGCTGAATAATGCTTTATATCCTTTGAATTTCATTATGTTTTTCGTGAATATTATTTAAATTGCAAATGTAGGCAGTTAAAAACAAATCTAATACTGTTCATCATGTATCATAAAACATTGACATAAAACCAAAAACATTGCAGTTCATGAAAATTCAACATTACGTAATCTTATGAGAGGAAGGTTATGAACATGAACCCCCATAATCCTTTAAACTTCACCTTTTTTCTGTACGAAACTTCAAAAAGCATTTTTTTTCAGAGGTGAGACACATGTACACATCACATTTGGTGAACTTCACCCTAACAATATACTTACAGCCACTTGCACCTGCCTTTTTGAGACACCATGGTAGGCCAGTGGTAGGTCTGGGCCAGTAGTACTGGCTGTGGTGGCAGGTCTCCGATGTTGATTTAATCCATAATACAAATGCCATGGCAGTCCTTAACATACGACTAATCAACATTATATTACTAGCATTAATGTTTTTATTGTTACAGCTTAACAGACTGCAGCTGGCCTTTGCTAGCTAGCTAACCTATTATAATAATGTCATTCCATTATTGCACAGTGTTGCCATATGGCAACACAGACATTTTATCGATTTACCAAAAACTAATTTCATAACTTTTTTGAGTGGTGAATATGTCATCATAACTTAGATGAGATGATGTTAACAATTTTTTTGTGAATGTGACATGGGCGGGTCCTTGTTTGTTGCTGACGTTTAGTTTGCTTTCAGCAACTACCAACAAGAGACGGCAGTCTGTCAGAAATCACGCCACAGAAAAAAAATTGCATGTCATGTGACTTAACCAAAGCACATCATTGGCTAAACTAAGGTCTTCTCTTACCAACAAAAAAAATGAGAATGTTCTCTTAAAGAGACAGTGGCAAGGAAATGAATACAAAGAGTATGTTGCATATGGCAACACTATGCGGTAGAGGGTTAAATAATTACTAATGACTGTATTTATGATTTTTCAGGCATTTTGCCAAAAATCCTCTTAATATGTCTTTATTTGCTCATTGTTGGAGTTAGTTGGCATGACTTATCCTGCCTTCTTTGTGTTTGGCCCCTTAATTGCTGCTTGCAGCTATATTTATTATTATTGTTATTACTATTATTATTATTGTTGAAAACAGTTGTGTTTTCAAACTTAATATTTTGTGGAAACTGTGATACTTTTTTTCAGGATTCTTAGTAGAAAGTTCAAAAGAACAGCATTTATTTGAAATAGAAATCAATGTTGTAACATTATAAATGCCTTTACTGTCACTTTTGATCAATTTAATGTGTCCTTGCTGAATAAAAGTATTCATTTCTTTCAAAACAAAACAAAACAATTTCTTACAGACCCCAAAGCTTTTGAACGGTACTGCACGTCCATACAGTGAACATGCACTAAACAGGAACTTGTTAAACCTGAATCCCAGTATGTGACGTACGTGACGCCTCAAAACATGGGGGTCTCTTAAAGGCGTAGTTCAACTAAAAATGCTCTGCTGCATTATACCTCACTAGACTCCACGATGGCCACGTTTTCCGCGCCAACCTTTCTTTTCAGGCGAGCGGCCATCGCTATGCCACCGCTCCCTCCACCAAGCACGAGAACTTTGTAGTGGTCTTTAGCAGCCACCCCAGAGCTGGTGTGAATCTGTGAGCTCATGACAGAGAAAACTCTGCAGTACTGCCTGGACAACAGCAGCAGCTGTGGGTGTAGAATGCCTGCCATGATCGGCACTTCTGTAAGAAAACCAGAGGAGGGACAAAAATAAGTTACAGCCAAAAACTTTGCAACGAGCACAGCTTAAAGAAATATAGATACATTTATGTTGAAAAACCATTTTTTTATAATATTATATAGGCTACACACACACACACACACACACACATATATATATATATATATATACATGTGTGTATAAATATGCAAAGTTCTGGCATGAAACTCTAATGGGCAGGCTAATAGGTCCTTTAACTCAACCTGCTCATAATCACATCATTATCTATTGAACACAGATGATTGTTTTTTTCTATATGCGGTGTGTTATGCAGCAGCGGGCAGTGTGGCTGATCCATGGACACACATGTTGATCCTGAGCAGTGGCCATGTTTACTATCTGTCAGAAATCACTCTCTCTGCTTAAAACGCCGAGGTATTCGTTTAACAACAGAGTGTAAATAGGAGACACTTTGCAGTGTGGGCAGCTCATTGATGTAGTGGCACTTTCTGAGTTCACTACTGAGATGAGTGAACGGTTCTTGCACGGTCTCGCGGCCATATGTTTTCATTAATAAGTGTTTATGAGGACCGACAGTCAGTTGCACGCTGTGGAATTTAGGAAGTGATATTATGGGATTCACTGTCAAATTGCATCGATTGACATAACCATTGCATGGGACAAAGATATAATATGCCATAGTAACGCATTAACATGCAACTCAGACAAAAGATATATAGAAATATTAATTCAAAATATTTTGAGTTTCTATTCAAATATCATTCAATTAATAACTCATAAATCTAAATGTTTACAGTACATTGCTACTCTTAAGGTGGAGACGTTGCTTACACAGCATCTGTATTAAAGCACCCTCACTAAATTCTGGGAAATTTCCAGATTCTGGAACCGGGCTGGGCATTCATGTCTAAACATAAACCTTTTCTTTTAATCTATGAAACATCAACTATGCCTTATTTGTCTCAGAAGGGTGTTTACAGTCTTGCACTTGTAGGAGTAAAATACAAGCATACAGCAGCAGCGATACGTATTTTTACACAGCAGCAAGCCATCAATGCAATTAAGCATAGTGGACATTAGAAAATGTATTGCCATTTAACCAGGGCTCACCTTATTTGCTCAACTTCCAACAACACTTTTCAAGGCTGATGTTTTCATGTACCTATGTGTTTCGGGTTGGGCTGAATGGGTGTTAGAGTCATGCTCATCATTTTTCCATTTGTCCGAATGACTTCACTTTTACAATAAGAGTATACAGGGTTTGACAATGACAATTATCAAATTATGCTAAATCATTATACTATTTATTTGCTTAGGTGGTTGTGGGGAGTTTCTTTTCTCATCTCTATTATCCTGCAACATGTTACCATTTGTTAAAGCCACACATAATGCGCGTTCTAATTGGTTATGTTTGAGCCTTTTAGCTCAGGCACACATAGTCATCATAGGCCACTAGAGTTAAGCCATTAGGCGTGGTAGCCCCGGCACACATAGTCATAGGCCACTAGAGTTAAGCCATTAGGCGTGGTAGCCCCGGCACACATAGTCATAGGTAGTGCTGGGCGGTATGACCAAAAATTTATATCACGGTATTTTTCAAAATTATATCGGTTTCACGGTATATGGCGGTATTTTTTTGTCCCCTATGCATGACCGGGCGTTAACCACATTTTCTACTGATTGAGAGAGGAAATACTGCAGTAGATTGACTAGAATGCCTTGTTTTACTGTCATGATGAGTGAATATTGTTGAAAAATTCCACACTAGAGTTAATGCAGGTTTACAAAGCCCCACAAAATGATGCTTTGGGGAGACAACAATAATAAAACACAGACCTGCAACACACTCATAACAGACGCATGAATGTTAAAATATGACCATGGAGATAGAAAAAAAAAAAGAGTTGAGGGCATCATTTTATAAATCTAACCCTATATAACAACAAACTGCCAAAACGAGGGAGAAACGCGGAAGAGCATTTAAACAGAATATTTTCAGTACATTTAAGAGCACTACAGTCTCTAAACAAATGACACACGTAAGTTTAACACAGGAAGAATAACGCAGTTAAATTTTTGCCCATTCTTCTTTGAATTGTCAGTCTATTTATTAACTTACATCGTCTTCTGTGTAGCAGAATAATAACTCATCACGGCGCTGCGCGCAGAAACCGCTCTATCTCGCGCGCCTCGTGTAGTTTGAATTCTCCGCTGTAATCAAGGGCTGAATCCGAAATCGCCCCCTATAACCTCAAATAGGGCATGAGTGCACTCATTCAATCTCACATTGCATCGCAATAACGAGTGTACAGCCGATGTACACACAACGGCTGTCCGAATTCACTCACTCGTTTTCATTCACTCTTTCAAGTGAACAATACAAGTGGATAACAAAGGGAATAGTGAATGAGGCTTTAGGGGGTGATTTCGGACTTACCATAGGCTGTGATGCGATCTCAGCTGTGCTCTCACTACAGTGCAAAAGTGAAACGGGACCCTCTCAAACAGCGCCGCGTTTGAATGTTGGTTAAGCGACACATACCGGTATTGCGGTATCATCAAAATTCATATCATAACAAAAATAAATACCGGTATTCGGTATGAACCGGTATACCGCCCAGCACTAGTCATAGGCCACTAGAGTTAAGCCATTCGGCGTGGTAGCCCTGGCACACAGTCTAATAGGCCACTAAAGCCAAGTCTTATGGCCCAAAATACTTAGTTTAGTGGCAAGCATACACTGGTATGTAGGCACATATGTAGCTAACACCACATTGGTAAGTCACCAGGGACACTCTTTAAAAAGGGGGTACACTAGTTCACATAGGGCTACACTGCGAGATGCTTCACACGCCTTATATGTACCTCATGGCAGCCCACATGTCTAACGGCTAGATCTGCTTGGGGGGAATAATGCGTAGGCAGATCTAGTCCACCAAGACCAAGCATATGCCGCATTTCTCATACTCAAAACTAATGGGCCAGACACACATAGCTAGCATACACACAGTTCCTATGCTCTTCTGAGCAGCAGCAGTACATATGTTTTGGCGGTATATCTACTGGAGGGTGAGAGTGAATTGTCATCTTGTCTTCTGTGTGATGGGGGATTTTCTATATATATAACTTAGGAGGTCATGGTTATGAATGGCAGACCAGACTTTGGCTGGGTAACCACAGTTAGGTAACTTATTTGGTTAACCACAGTTGCTGATTTTTCTCTGATTTTTTTCACCATTTGTATCAATCAAAACAAACACAGATGAACAAATATGAACCAAGATGAACAAAAAACTTTTTTTTTTACATTTTAAATATATATTTTCTAAATTTTTGTGACCAGTGGAAATAGGTCAATGTGAACAGTTTGTTTTAATCCAATATCTTTTTCACACAAAACATTAGTTCCTGCTGAGAATATTTAAATCCAGAGCCCCATACATAAAACGGATATCATAGTCACGTTATTACATACATAACAGTTCAAATGCCTTAAAACTAGTTAGGTTGTGCTGACAGGTTCTCAAAAGTTTGTGGTGCGTTCCCAAAAATCATCTAAGACTATTGTGTAATCTTGTAATGACGTAAAATGGCAAACTGAACTCGATTCTTTAAAAATGGAAAGAATGAAAATAGTAGGCTACATTTAGAGATCCTGCATGCATCTACTTGCCTTTTTATTTTCAAAGCTGTCCTTTGAGTGCAGAAAGACAGTCCTCCCGTCTGTTTGATGAAACACGGCAGTACTTTGTCACAGTCAAAAACATATTTCTATCACCCCTACCCAACACACATGACAGTTACACTAAAGCTGAGTCATGATACCTGGCATTTTATGTGGAAGTGGCTCAAAAACTATTAGGCTGCCTACCTAGGAAGCATTTTGGGCATCATTGCATCTTGCAGTCTACCTAGACAGCATTTTTTATGTTGCAGAACCTGGTGAGCAGCGTTCCTATGCATTTTGGACATCATTGTGTCCTGGGCCGCATTAACGCACGGGCTTACCTGGGCTTAAGCCCAGGGCCCCGGGCTGAGGGAGGGCCCCTGTGATGCCGGAAAAAATCTAACCACATTTTATAATGTGATGACTGTCCCTTTAACATCGCTTTGCTTTGAATACATGTGCGGTCCTGCGCGTGAAGTGCATCAAGATGCGCTGCGTCTTAGCAAGCAAATCACAGTATCAGTATCTGGACAACACGGACAGACCGAGTGGCTCTGCCTGTGTGCGTACACTCATAGGGCTCGTTCACACAGAACGCGTTTTTGCCGAGACGCGGGCAGTGGAATGGTGAAAAACCGCAAGGTCTCGAGACGCTTTTTAAAACTTTTTTTAACTGATTTTAACTTAGCTGAACTGATTCATGGCTTTAGAACGCCATGTCATGCGCGAGATGCTGCAAAAGACGCGAGCGCAACGGTTCTGTGTCATAGAAAAACAATGAAAAAGTAGCGCATTGGAATGTAAAAACGCGTTCTGTGTGAATAGCCTCAAAGAAAACAATGTGTTCGAATTTTAAAAGACGTGGTGCGGTGCTGCGCTTCTCGACCGATGTGCTTCCCTTCACTCACTGAACCCTGCAGTCATCAGTAGTCCAATAAAAATCATACAAAAATACAGTTTCTGAAAACGTTCAATGAGGTACTGTACTTAAAATGTTGAAATTAACAATGAACAATACTTNAAGTTTGTGGTGCGTTCCCAAAAATCATCTAAGACTATTGTGTAATCTTGTAATGACGTAAAATGGCAAACTGAACTCGATTCTTTAAAAATGGAAAGAATGAAAATAGTAGGCTACATTTAGAGATCCTGCATGCATCTACTTGCCTTTTTATTTTCAAAGCTGTCCTTTGAGTGCAGAAAGACAGTCCTCCCGTCTGTTTGATGAAACACGGCAGTACTTTGTCACAGTCAAAAACATATTTCTATCACCCCTACCCAACACACATGACAGTTACACTAAAGCTGAGTCATGATACCTGGCATTTTATGTGGAAGTGGCTCAAAAACTATTAGGCTGCCTACCTAGGAAGCATTTTGGGCATCATTGCATCTTGCAGTCTACCTAGACAGCATTTTTTATGTTGCAGAACCTGGTGAGCAGCGTTCCTATGCATTTTGGACATCATTGTGTCTAATCATTTTTCTTTTTTGCAGTCATACTGTGCAGTTTACTGTCTAGCTTGGTGGTTATGAAGGACATTCCACTATCACTGACAGTTCACACCCTTTTAAATTCCCATCAATAACATTTAAGCATGGAAATACAGGATATATATGTTGACTACAGAGGTTAGACGTCTGCGAACATTATTTTTTACATTTACATTACGATGCGTTGCCAAATTGAAAACAAAGAGCTGCTTGTGTACACACGATATAACAATGCAATACATTCTTATAGACGACATAATAGTAAATCATTATTTCTGACACATATAAAACATTGAACTCGAATGAAATAAGGTCTTACCAGAGTCAAAGCGATGTCTATGACAGACCTGTAGCTCTTGCAGCTGTCAGTGATAACCTACAGTTTCTCTGCGGTTTGTTTTCCTGGTTCAGCTCAGTTTGGACTTTATTATTCGACAGTCAGTAACGCTGCGTCATGATGTAATTTGTGTCTGTCATAAATCTTTATTCAGGCTAATTATTTTATAGCGCTCAATCTATGTCCGGTTTACTGTACGTAAGAACTTTTCACGCACGTACACCTCGAGCAAACGAAAGTTAATACGCCGTAATCATCCAGAAGATGTCGCCACTGCATTTCCATCAAAGCTGCTGCATTATTATCAAACGTTACATAATCTCTGACTGAATTACAGTACTCATTAAACTGAACAACACCAATATAATCTCACTTTGAACATACTAATTAATTTTATCTCAGATAAATGAAATGATTTGTTATTATAATAACACTTAGGCGACAATATCTCCATACAAGTTCTGTTTTTACACAGATAACCTAAAAAGTTTTGACAAGGCGTTCCCAATAATCCCTGGTTAACATGAAAAATTGCTAAAGTAATTTATAGTAGCTAAATACTATAGTGTTTTGAACCAAACTAAAGTACTTGAATTATTTGTTGTGCTAATTATGTAGTTGCTGTGGTAATATAGCCTAACAACTAATATAAACAAATTAGGCCTACTTTACCCAATACTGTACTGTTGAAAAAAACAGCATACTGGTTAGGTATGTTTTGAAGCATGGAAGCTGGTTTGAGTTTATGCTGGTCCTTAGTTGGTCATGAGCTGGATTGAGCTGGTTTATGATGGTCCTTAGTTGGTCATGAGCTGGTTTGAGCTGGTTTATGCTTGTCATGAGCTGGTTTGAGCTGGTTTATGCTGGTCCTTAGTTGGTCATGAGCTGGTTTGAGCTGGTCCTTAGTTGGTCATGAGCTGGTTTGAGCTGGTTTATGCTTGTCATAAGCTGGTTTGAGCTGGTTTATGCTGGTCCTTAGTTGGTCGAGCTGTTTTGAGCTGGTTTATGCTGGTCCTTAGTTGGTCATGAGGTGGTTTATGCTGGTCCTTAGTTGGTCATGAGCTGGTTTGAGCTGGTTTATGCTTGTCATGAGCTGGTTTGAGCTGGTTTATGCTTGTCCTTAGTTGGTCATGAGCTGGTTTATGCTGGTCCTTAGTTGGTCATGAGCTGGTTTGAGCTAGTTTATGCTGGTCCTTAGCTGGTCATGAGCTGGATTGAGCTGGTTTATGCTGGTCCTTAGCTGGTCATGAGCTGGTTTGAGCTGGTTTATGCTGGTCCTGAGCTGGTTTATGCTGGTCCTTAGCTGGTCATGAGCTGGTTTGAGCTGGTTTATGCTGGTCCTTAGCTGGTCATGAGCTGGTTTGAGCTGGTTTATGCTGGTCCTTAGCTGGTCATGAGCTGGTTTTATGCTGGTCAAGTTCTGGGGCCGGTTGTATAAACCACTTAGACTAGTCTTAAAAGTTAAGACACCAATGTTTTTCTTGAATAGTGGTCCTAATTTTTTTAAGTCTGTTACATAAAAAGGTAGATTGGTGTAATTTGAATTGGAAAAATAACATTGATTACCCCTTGGTTAACTGCAAGTTGGTCAAACTAGTTTTTAAGACACTGTCTTAATATAGTGACTAAGTTTATGCAACTGGACCCAGGTCCTAAACCAGCTCAAACCTGCTTCCATGCTTCAAAACATACCTAACCAGCATATGTAGGTTTTATCAACAGGACAACTGTAGGGTATATTACTACAATACACAGTTTACTGTAGTAAAAACTAATGTATACTAGGCTACAGTATTTATAACAGTTTACCAGTTCACTATAGTTAATACTACAGTATGCTGTAGCATTCATAAAGTGTTGTAAATACTATAATATATACAGTATACTACAATTTACTGTGGTATGGTTCAAAAACTTTGTATTTACTATAAATTATATAATATTTTCCGCACTTGTAGGCCTTAAATACTCGGAACAGAAGTAGGCTGTATCAGTTAAAATATACAAGCAGCAAATTAGCATGTTTTTACATGCTACCATTTAAATTTTTAGCTTCAGATTTTTTTTCACCATACTGTAATATAACGTCAGCTACCGTTAATAATTGGATACATTTATTTGTTATTATAAATTACGTACACATTGCTGTCTATACATTGTTGTTTGGGGTTTAGTTTGCTGTAATTTTAAAGTAGTGTGCAGTCATTGTGATAATACACAAACAATAAATAAGTCAATATCCTTCACAATAACTGTCAATAATGGGCATGTGATTCGAATATTGAGTCATTAACTGAAATAACGTCTATCAGAAGATGGCTGCTTCTTTAATAAAAACATAATTTATATTTCTTCACGGCTTGTTTACATGTTTTGGTCAAGTAACCTTCCGCAAAACGATGCGTGCGCGCGCGTGCGGTCGAGAGAGCGCGAGCGCGAGAGAGCAGGAGGGTGATTTGGATCTGAGGACTTATTATGGACGATTTACTCCACCCTGTCTCCGTAGCTGAGCCATAAATGAATGGATGGAGCATGTTTTCGGTAAGCGCTGTATGTTTTACATTGTATGTTATAAATGATGATATAGTGCTGCTGAATGAGGTGTACTTATACACCGCAGTTATTCACTGAGGTAATATTGGCTTATTATTGCGTTCTGTAACAAATATTATATATAAAATGTCCGTTTATTGTAATCATCGGTCTTATTATACATCGGTGTGCCACTTAAGGTTGACTAATTGACTGTAGGCTTTCCATTATTGAGCTGTAAGGTACAGATGAGATCGTTTACCTGGGGTCTGGCTGATTCGTCAATCTGGGCATTTCTCACAGTTTATTATAATTAAATATATTATAAAATATTACAAATATCTTTGATATATATTAGATACATGAAGCATCTAATATCGAATTTAATTAATTTAAATTTTATTTAAAATATGTCAACTGCAATATATGGGTGATGCTTAACTTAATAATTATTATTATTTAAAACACACACACATATTATTTATTGTATTCAAAATATAATATGTTTTTGATGCATAACAATATAATAATATATTATTTTTATTATTTAAAATATATTTATTATATATATACTCATAGCATAATACACTTATGGAAAATGTTTTATATTATTTAAAATATATCTAATGTAATACACTAGTAATGTGTAATTATAATAAATTAAAATATAATACTTGCGTATATCATAACAATTAATTTAGATAAAATTGTTATTATTCTTGATATTATTTGTTTCGTTATCACCATATTTGGATTTGGATCCATATTTGTTATAATTTTGGTAAGTTCCATAGTATTTTCTAATACTACTATATTCCATACTTTCATTCCCTTGCAGATTTATTGATAGAGGATATGATTGTCAATATATGAGAGTCTACAGTCACTTTTATATTGGATATAGACATGTTGGGTCAGTATGTCAGGTGCCTCTTCTGCTTACGAACTTTCAGTGTTGATTTCCATGGAAAACGGTGATCCTGGAGTAAAAACACGTCACATTTTGGAAGCATCTTTCTTATTACAGTTCAGATCTTGGAGCTTTTATTAATGAGCTGATGATATTTACAGTATCAGGTGTCTTAAAAAAGGGAGACATCCGAAGTGTGCAGTGCTGGGGTTTTCCATGTTACGTTTATTTTCACACCAAAAAAGGGAAGCTTACGATCTTTCACAGCTACGTTCAGTATAGTGTCCCACCTATAAAAGCCTTTTCTATAAATCACTTTGTCACGCAAAGCCACCATATGGCAGGACACTGCAGCCTTGCAGCTCTTCCCGGGATCACCTGTGTTTACTGCAGGAGAGCTTCAGCAACCCTGCAGTGTTCCCGGTGGAGAGCGTGTGTTCCCAGAGACCTGACGGGTTTCCTGGCTGCGGCTCCTTTGGGTTCTCATTAGGACGATGTGGGGGAAGATGCGCTGTGCGCGTCAGACATTAAAAACAGCGAGAAATGTGTGCTACTGTAAAAGACAATTACACACTAGTGTGTGTGTGTGTGACTGTAGCTGATCAGCTGCTATGTTTTCCATAAACAAAGCTCATTGTATATGAATTACAGTATGGCTTTATAGGAAAGTGTTTTGTTTGGGATGCCACTCTTTGTTTAAAATCACTATTAATATGATCTTCAAACCAGCAAATTTAACTCTGATTGTTTCTACAAGGAAAAGTATAAATCGAAATGTACTGTTTGACTCACACTAGCTTCATGTTTTTCAGAGAAACCCTTAGGACCCGTCGGAGATGGCCTGGTGTTATGGCAGTTTGGAAGAAGGACGTTCGCATTGGTTAGTAGAGTTGCTGAAGAAAAACAAAGTACAAGAACAAATCTTACATTATGTAAAAACACATAAACTCATACTGGCATTCATGTTTAGAAATGTTGAGTGTATTCAAGTCATTACAAATGTCTTAAAGTGTTCAGTGAATATTAATGAATTTTTATGTGTTGTTCCTGTAGAGAAATGTTTGCAAAATATACAATATAATTGTATTTCATTGATGATANATATATATATTTAAACCAAAATGTATTCAGACACCTTGAACATTTCATTCATTAATACAGTTTATTCACTATAGTTTTAAAAAATGGTAATAAAATATGACAAGATCTCAGAGTTAAACTGTCAGAAAAAATGTATCTTAATTATGTCAGATAACACTTAAGCAAAACATGGTCCAGTCAAAGGGCCTGTTTACACTTGGTCACTTCATGCGTTTTCTCTGATCGGATAGCGATCTGATTTATAAAAATGATTGGATTTACACTTGGCCACATAAATGTCTCCGCAAAATGGATATAAATCCGATCTTCGATTCCCGCGCTATATGCAGATTTCATGGAGTTCACGTCACCTAAAGCAACAAATATAAGCTGCGTTTTATTGATCATCAGCTCATTTCAAAATCAAAGACGCAATAGGAGAGAGCACGGCAACAGCACTGGTAAGATCATTTAGTCTCGTTACTTTTAATGAAGATGATTGTGTTTTGAGCACCTGCGACTTACTTTCATTTTGATTCGCCACAGTTTGTGCGTTGTTTTGCTGAATAGATACTCAGCTACTCTAATGTGGTGATGTGTGCTGCAGTAGCGCAGTCCTATCTGGCTATGACATGTTATTTAGCCTATAACACGCAGTCACACATTTATTTTTTAGTATTTTTGGGAGGAGTTTCGGAGGGCATTTAGACCTAGTCTTTTCACAATCGGATAGCTATCCGATCAGAGAAAACGTATGAAGTGACCAGGTGTAAACATGCCCAAAGTGTCTGAATAATTTTTGGTTCCACATTNTATTTTTGGGAGGAGTTAAATTTACATATGTGGTTTCAACAACCAGATGCATTTAGACCTGTTCAGTTTTGACTGGAATGCGTCCCAGACCACCTCCTGAGCGATCGGATTTATATCCGTCTCGAATGCGTTTCGGAGGGCATTTAGACCTAGTCTTTTCACAATCGGATAGCTATCCGATCAGAGAAAACGTATGAAGTGACCAAGTGTAAACATGCCCAAAGTGTCTGAATAATTTTTGGTTCCACATTTTTATCAATTTTACTGGTAGTCCACTGCAGTGTCCTGCACCCACTAGTAAAAATATAACAAAAATATCTTAATTTTTGGTTTGACTATATATATATATATATATTTATGATTTTCTTTTTTTTTACATTGACTCTTTTGAAAAAAATGTTGAGAAATTATTAAGACATAAGCATAAAGACATTGTGACATTATTTTCAAGACAATTAAGTTAATTACCATTATGGAAAAAAAAATCTCATGCTCATTACTGTAATTTTGAAGAAAAAAAACACTTTATACATTATTTAAAAAGTACACATAAAACTATTGTGTGCCCTTTAAGGGGGAGGGGGGGTATCACACACAGTTTCTGCCAATCTCATGTTAATCTTGAGTACATGTAGAGTAACAATGCATCCTTCATATCTCCGAAAAGTCTTTAGTTTTGTCATATTTATAAAATATAGATACGCTAAACTGAGTCTTTCCAAAAAAAGCCGAGATCCTGGAGGCGTGTCTGTTGTTAGTGCCGTGGTCGGAGCTAAAGAGTCACGAGCGCGCTGCTTTTGTGTAGAGATCGACTGCTAGCTGCGACATCATTATAAATAAAAAGGGAACAGAAACGTTTGTGTTGTTTACATTATATGCACTTGCGCGCCGATTGCCAACAAAACACAGACATCTGATGCAGCTTTACCCACCACCCGTGATCTGCAAATCCACCGCCGAACTGGGACTTGTTTACAAAGCATTCTTCACCAAAATCCCGGGAACAAACAAACATACATGCACAACTCCATTGCTGCCTCAGAAAAACAAACTTCATCCACTGTTCCCTTGGCGCTGGGTTCTTTGGGAAGCTGAAAAAGGTAATCTTTCCCTCACAACCAAAAACACGCTCCTTTGTTTACAGGAGCTGCGTCTCATTTTGGAGGCTTCGCCCTCCGGAGGTCGCATTTGAAGGCTGCATACGTCATCAAGGATGTCATATTTAAGAAAAGTAACCATAATAAAATTTACTGATATTCATTGTGAGGTGTAAAATACTGTAATTTCTTTCCTATGTTGCAATCTAACGGTTATTTTTCTTAAATGAGACTGCCTCGATGATGTATGTAGCCTTCAAAGGGTGCAGCCCCTGAATTGGGACACAGCCATTGTTGAAAAATCTCTCGGCTTCCGTATCCCGAACGAAACGTGTTGATGGGCGTGCTCTTGCTCTTGCTCTGGGTAATGTGTGTGCACGCTTATCAGGGAGAAGTGCCTATACAAGGAATTCCGCTCTCTTTTGACGTCATACAGGCCACACTCGAAAAAAACTCTCAGAAACCCGGTCCAAAACCGGAAGTACTGTATTTGGCACAGAAATACTCTGTTATACGTCCAACTCGTGTTTTGAAACTTTGGCCTTGTTTAGCATGAGAATGCAACTCTTTAACAGTGTAAATAAGTCAGAATGCATGAAATAGCATTACACCCCCCCTTTAATGTATGAAGATTAAATACATTATTTAATTTTATTTGATTGATTAAAAAAAAAAATTACAGAATTACAGTAATGAGAATCTAATGAGAATCATTATTGAGAATAATGGGAATTAAAAAATAATTGCAACAAAAAATTATTTGCCTAAAATAAGCTTCATTTTCTTTATGCAAAATATAATTTCTGATTTTCATATTTCGTTTTTGGGTGGAATGTAATTATGACGTTTTCATGAAATTATAAGCAAAATAAAAATGACGAGAAAGGATCTGAGTTTGGAGTTAATTTACAAAATCTAATTTGGCAACAATATTTCAATATATGTCTGCAAATATCATTTCCTCTAAAACAATATATTCACTCATGTTGGTTTCATAAGAAACTACATAAATAATCGCAGTCCTTGCATGCAACAGTTTGAGTTTGTCATAAATAATCAGTTTAGCACTACCAGTTTCACCTATGAATGCATATCATAAATCATGTTTAGATTACACTGACATACAAACACAATGCATTCATGCAGGACAAGCAGATCAGAACACATTGTTTCCAACATGTATGAAGACAACATCCATCCTGAGTACCAGTGTCAGTTAAATCATTGTTATATACAGACTAATGTTCTCAAATTGGGCAAATTTATGGATTCTCATGTACATTTATGATACAAAATTGGTAACACTTTAGAATACTTTTCCATTATTAATTAATAACTACACAGGAACAAATGAGCAATATTCTACTACTATTAACTAACAAGAAACTGATTAACGAATTAGTAATAGTGCTCATTGCTCAGTTGAATGCGGTAGTTCACTATTAGCTAATCAGTAACAACTTTTTTTTCATACCTCCTAGAGAACTACTAAGAACGATTATAGACAGGCTCATAATTAATGTGAATAATGCATAATTTATAATTAATTCTAAAGTGAAGATCATGCTAGCCAACTAGTAATGACTCAAGTATTACCAAATCCTTTGNACAGTTATTTTAAATTGTAATAATATTTCACAATATTACTGTTTTTTACTGTATTTTTAATTAAATAAATGTAGCCTTGGTGAGCAGACGAAACTTCTTTTAAAAACATTAAAAATCTTAGTGGTTCCAAACTTTTGGACTGTACTGTATATTAAAACCCTAACACTTAGGCAGTTACTTCTCTATATCAGTAACCTAGTCACATGATCAACCGTAGACACCACAAACAACCTGATAATTACAGTATTTAGCCGTTCAGATTCTGTGGAACAAAAGAACTGTTCTCTTAGTCCATAATTAATTCCCGAATTTAATATGCTTATTGTTAGCCACAGAATTCAACTATGCCATGTTTGAGCTGAGGTCTTCTGCTCTTCTTAGGTCTTGTTGCCTAGAAACCTTGATGACACCCCCTTGTGTGATTGTTGCTGCTGCTCTTGGTTTCACTTGCACTCAAACAAACCAAACTCATTTGAATCCTCAGAAATAGTTAATTAGTGCTTTAAAAAGATGGAACAGTTTGTATTCTCTTCCTGTGACATCACTCATTGCTCCTTTATTCTCTCGTGTGCTGGTCCACAGAGATAAAGCTGATGCTTTGCTGCTATAGGGATGCTGACGTGAAGTGCACTACGTGTTTATGTGCGACTGTGTATGTGATTATGGGTAGGAAAAGGTAAACGGATCTGCCAGTGACGCAAGGTTTTGCCTTGACCTTCTGTAAACCACAGAAGATCGTTTCTTGCCCTTGGGCGGCAGAGGCAGTACAGTTTTTTATCTTTATAAAAACATGATCTGGCAGTCTGGATGGAGATCACTTACTTGCTAGTGCTCATAACTGCGGGGACATGAGCGTGAGACCTGCAGGTATTTTTCTTTTGTCTTTCACTTTTGTGTTGAGCTTAGCTGTTGTAATAGGCTGATGCTGAAAGTGGAAAGTTGGGAAGCCAGTGTTGTAAGAATGTTGCGCGAGTTTTCATCAGTGTGTGAGTGATCAAGTACACAAACAGGAAGAATACACACGCCTCCATGTATTAGTCACTGAGGTCATTGAAACATTTTGTGTATGCTTGCTTGGTGTACTGTAACACACTTATACTGTAATTTCCATAATTGTTGAAATGTTTGTCAGGAAGCCCTTATGCAAATTCAAGAGGGGGAAAACGTTATCCTCAACTCTTACAAATAAATTAAAACCAACATATTTGTGACTTTAGCCCATTCCTGTTAGCTTTATGCTAGCTTTTGTGCAAGCCAGAAAAGAAACTTTTAGCAGATGTATGTTTAAACCGTTGGTGCTGTTCGCATGTCGGTCAAAAAAGTTTTTTTTTAATCTCAATGAAATGATTGTACTATATTTTAGTTCTATAATGTTTTTTTTTATATATATTTTGTATTTTTAGGGGATTTTAATGGTACTGAATTTTGGTACAGTAGTTATAATCCATTTATTCATTTTTTGAGCATGGACCTGAACATTTTTTTTCCAACATAAACTGTTATAAATATTGAATGCTTAAGTTTGGTCTCCTTTTAAAGATGACACTTGGCAGATTATTGGTGAAAAAAGTTAAAATTTTACATATTTATTACATTAATTTATTGTTATGAAAAATGCACAAAAATACCATTTTAAATTTTTATATAAAATATATATTTTCCAAAACACGTTTTACTCTAAAACTGTGAAAAAATCAAAGCAATAAATCTAAACAAGTTTTTTTTTTTTTAAATTTGTAGTTGATAACTCAAAATATGAGCTTTCAGTAAGAATTTGTTTGGGAGGAGTACCAAACGTTTCCAATAGAAGAAATTCGTCTCCCATTCAATTCCAATGCGGCCATTTTTGACCAATACAAGTGTGATTTTTTTTTTTTTTTTTTTTGTAGCATTTAAATTTTACGGAGCCCTGGACATGACATGTAGGAAAAAAATAGTAGGCTAAATCGTGCGCACGATTTATTAATTTGTTCCCTTGATTTACTAAAACGTGCACACAATTTATATTTAGTTCCCTTGATTTACTAAAACGTGCGCACAATTTATATTTAGTTCCCTCGATTTACTAAAACGTGCGCACAATTTATATTTAGTTCCCTCGATTTACTAAAACGTGCGCACAATTTATATTTAGTTTCCTCGATTTACTAAAACGTGCGCACAATTTATATTTAGTTCCCTCGATTTACTAAAACGTGCGCACAATTTATATTTAATTCCCTCGATTTACTAAAACGTGCGCACAATTTATATTTAGTTCCCTCGATTTACTAAAACGTGCGCACAATTTATATTTAGTTCCCTCGATTTACTAAAACGTGCGCACGATTTACTATTTCGTTCCCCTTGATTTATAAATTATGCACATGAACGAAATATTACGAAACGAAATATTAAATCGTGCGCACGTTTTAGTAAGTCGTGCGCACGATTTAGTTAATCGAGGGAACAAAATAGTAAATCGTGCGCACGATTTAATTTTTTTCTTGCATGTCATGTGCAGGGCTCCGTAAAATTTTACGAATCATGTCCATGATTTTTTGTGTGTGTTCACACCGCAAGTGCCAAAACCAAGTTTCATACCATTCCAATGGAAAACAAAACATAAAATTACCTACAGGTTCTTCCAGGAAAATGGACCAAAATTATTGATGACTCGCACTTGCACTCAGGGGCGGATCCAAATTTGTAGCATAGTACATGGATAGCCAGATTATTTTAAATGTTAACAAGATGGCAACACTGGACTGGGCCATTGTTTCACAGTCAAAAAAGAAGCAGGTGAAAAGGAACAAAAACAAACAATACAAGAGATGCAACAACAATAGATGCGCCGCAAGTGATTGCTGATAGATTAGGGCAGAGGTTCTCAAACTTTTTTGGTCACACCCCCCTTTAAAGGTGCAATATGTAAGAATTTTGCAGTAAAATATCCAAAAACCACTAGGCCAGTGTTATATATTTTGTTCACTTGAGTACTTACAATATCCCAAATGTTTTCAACTATTTGTTAATCGTGAGAAAATTGCAATTTTAACCAAGGCTCCGGGACGTGTGAGGAGTCGCCTGTCAATTGCGTCATACCCGCGTTACCCTCGGTTTCCCGTTTCATTTTGTAGAAACCATGGAAACACCAAAGACGCTTTAATATTGACATGTTTTAATAGACAAGGGAACAGCTGTTTTGATATATTTATAGACAGAAATTGTTATTTAGCTCAACACGTTTAGTCTTATTGTTTAAATCTAATTTTCTTGATTTTTTGCGAGTACCATGCTTTACCATGCCTCAGAGAAAAACACTATTTTGTCAAGTAGCTAACATTGCATAATGAGATGCAGCTTTATTTTTAGTAACGGTAATACAGCATTTTCTCCATCATACAATACGTTTTAAAATTAATTCCATGCCATTTATCAACACAAACATACAGCATTTAATATGATATTCTAAAATCGATCTATCTTACTGCAGTGTGTAACAAGTGTCTCACAGCAGCCGCCGAACGAACACACAGAGTAACGTTATAACATAATTTTCAACACACTCAAATGTATCTAATATGATAAACAGAGCTGCGTTACCTCATACTCATGACCAGAAAAGCAGAAGCGGCGCCGGCGACTGTGTCATAATTAAAGTTCTGCTGCTCGTGAGGCGTGTGTTGCGCAATCGCTCCGCGGCCTCGTTCAGCTCCCACAACACTCGGTCCTGCTCTGCTTCATACTACAGTAACATTAATAATCGCATCCGAGTCCTATCCCAATTATTTTCCACCGGTTGTGAGGTGAAAACCATATGTCCCAAGATTCTGCGCTCAAACTTGGCGTCATCAAGCTACACCTTTGTTTTGAATAGGCCTCTAGCGACCTCTAGCGGACAGAACATTTTACATATTGCACCTTTAAGTCCACCTGTAGTCAATAATTTTATACCTTAAAACTCATCTTTGATCATCAAAATGACATATTTAAATGTTTTTTTTCCCCCTGTGAAAATAATTTATTCATGCCTTAAAGTAGCTTGAATGTAACTCTACACCCTTGCTTCATTTAGTATACGCGGAACCATGAATATGCAAATTAGCCCCGCCTCCGCACGCTCACACCAGCTCAGAGATCCACTCGGTCAACTTACTGAGGTAAACGCTACACAATGGCAAGTGGAAATATTGGTTTAATTGAGCCATATATGTTTGATGCAGAAACTGATTCAGAAGAAGAAGAGGAGGAGCGAATTATACAGGCTTGTCTACAAAGTCAATGTATCAGAATGGTAATGCATTTTATGTATCGCTCTCTACAACGTCGGTCACATAACGATAATTAATATGATAATCCTTTTGCTTTACTACGCTATCAAACAGCTAATAATGTGTTGCTAATGTTACACAAACCATGTTCCCGTTCGCCATCTCAGCTGCCTTCTAAAAATCAATTTCCTTAAAAACACTTTGAACAACTTATAAAGTCAGTGGAGAAAGGGATATAGTTCATCATAACATCGTAATATACGTCATATACATAATTCACCAGCTATAAAAACAAGATAAAAACCCCGATTTTTTACCACAGGGGGACTTAAATAAATCTGGCAATGAAAAACACCTGCAATAGTTTACCTGCAACCCTAGTTTACTTATATTACGCTTACATTTATCCAACATTTTATCGCAATTCATTACATTTGTATAGCATTTTTCTTGGCACTTGAAGTGCTTTACATATGGAAGAGGAAATCTAAACCACCACCTAGATGATGTGGCGGCAGCCATATTGAGCAAGAACACCCACTCACCAGCGTACTCACCAGAAGTATATATGTGGATGATTAGGAGGCCATGATGATGGACAGAGGCCAATGGATCAGGATCAGGACTTAGTTCAATTAGGGCATTTAAGTAGCTTTTATAAACGTTCATTAGAAAAAAAACATTACTGGTGTGCATCTTGAGACAAAACAATGGCACTGACATTTTAAGATATGTCAGTACAAGTTGCTTTCAGTTTAAACAGCTCAAACATGCATTTTAGTCTGGGACTGGCTTAAACCTTGTCTGTGAAACCAGGGGATAATGTGAACTTTTCCACAGATTTCAAGAATCTGCACAAAACTAAAGCTTAACTCAAGAACCATATTTTATCAAAGAAGGTTCTTTTTTTTTTACCTGAACAACTGAAACCCCTTTAGTTTGTAGAGAATAGGAAAGTTGTATGTGACTTTTTTGCAATAGGTGTCATTTGTGTGCTTGGAGCAAATTTGTACAGAGAGTGTAAGCTCATCTGGTGTATCTCATGCTCATCTCATCTGGGTGTGGAAACTGTTCAATTATTAATGATGATGGTTGTAGCACCTGAGCTAAATGAGGAAATGATTCTCATGTTTCACGAAGCTGTAGCAGGCAATGAACAAATTCATGTTAATGCAGAAATGATTTACTGGGCTATTCTGGTAAAGCGTTAAGGGTTTTTTAAAAACGTTATTTCTAAATTTGTCAAAAAAAAAGAAATGCAGAAGTTATTTTCTTGAAGTTGTGTAAAAGGATTCTGTGGTTTTCTGCTAGTCTGATTCTGAGTAAAATAAAACCAAACTAGATTTTTTCCCATGTAAAACTTTTTGCTGCAATGCTAGGGTTCTGTGGGTGTGACATGTTGTTTTTCGGATGTTCTGAGTGCACTGTAAACCCTAACACTCAAAATATTTAATTGGTTTGAGTAGGACAGAATCGAAAAAACAAAGGACAGGATGTTAGAAGTTGTCTCTTGTGCCAATAGGTGGTGAGCACTTTTTTTAAATGTACCTTATTGCTGGGAATGGTAGACTATCAACTGGTGGGGATTCTCTGAGTTATGTGGGAGGTAAATCTTGATCAGGGTACCGTTTCGGGTAAATTTGGCATGGGACACACCATCAGTAGTGTTCCTTTGCATTATTGGGTGTTTCGACCTTTCAACACTATATACCCTCCACAAGGGTGGCCCACTGCAGGATGATCAGTCCTCAGCTTGTGTCCCATGCTCCCAAAATTCACTCTGTTAAAGAAGTCTGCAGCTGGCTGAAAGGTTGACAGGTTGTGTTCTTGAGTGATTGAGTGAAACTAAACAAATAAGGTAACTTTTGTGGGTATTTAGCACTTTCTTTTTCTTTCAAGTTCACAGCACTGACATATTTTACGTAAACTGAACTGTTTCATTGTTTTGAGTTTTATGAACTTATTTCTTTTAATTTAGGCAAACTTAAGTTTAACTGAAACTGGGCTGGGATTTCTATTTCCCAGCATGCTTTGCCCATAGCACTCGAAAGGGAGAGTAAATGCTAAAATTAAGTGTTATAAAATGTTTTTTGTGCATTATGTTATGTGGGAGATTTAATAGTGATTACTGTTTTGTTATGCTAATTTTGAAGAGTTTCTGTTAATGTGGGTTTTTGGAGAGCGGCACACCAAATATCCTGATAATTTACTCACCCCCATGGTTTGAGAGCAAGTATGTTAAATGCTTTATATTGCTGTACTCATTCAGCAAGTGCGATACCATACTATTGTTAACATGTTAGCAAGCTAGCAAGTTAACATTGTCTGAATTAGCTTGTTATAGCTAGCTAAGTTTACACTAATAAAAATGTTTACATTGAGGTTACATGATAATTTTAAGTTAAATGTATGAATTTGTGTACTCAAATATGTTAAGAATAATTAAAATATATGAGTACAAAACAAAAATCTACAAGTTCTGCTTACTTAAAGGGATAGTTCACCCAAAAATGAAAATTTGATGTTTATCTGCTTACCCCCAGGGCATCCAAGATGTAGGTGACTTTGTTTCTTCAGGAGAACACAAATTATGATTTTTAACTCCAACCGTTGCCGTCTGTCAGCCGTATAATGCGTGTCAACTCCATATATAAGAGTCAAAAAAACACGACAGACAAATCCAAATTAAACCCTACAGCTCGTGACGACACATTGATGTCCTAAGACACGAAACGATCGGTTTGTGTGAGAAACCGAACAGTATTTATATAATTTTTTACCTCTAAAACACCACTATGTCCAACTGCCCTGCGCATCCGGTTAGTGAGGTCTGAACGCGCTCTGACAACGGAAGTGATCTCTGGCACTCATTGATGCAAAGCGCGAGAGATCACTTCCGTCATCAGAGCGCGTTTTTTGACCTTATTAACAGGATGCTGAACGCAGTTGGACATTGTGGTGTTTTAGAGCTAAAAATGATATAAATACTGTTCGGTTTCTCACACAAACCGATCGTTTCGTGTCTTAGGACATCAATGTGTCGTCACGAGCTGCAAGGTTTAATTTGGATTTGTCTGTGCATGTTTTTTTTACTCTTATAGATGGAGTTCCTATTGACACGCATTATACGACTGACAGACTGCAACGGTTGGAGTTAAAAATCATAATTTGTGTTCTACTGAAGAAACAAAGTCACCTACATCTTGGATGCCCTGGGGGTAAGCAGATGAACATCAAATTTTCATTTTTGGGTAAACTATCCCTTTAAACGTTGAATATCTTAACCTAAAACTTTTGAGGCAACTGATTACCTCAAAATTTTTTAGTTTTGCCAACTTCATTCGGGTTTTCAGGGTGGTTGCTAGGTGGTCACTTAATGCTCCATCCCAAGATTCTAAGATATTTAGGTCTCTAGTTGTGGCTCTGGTCCCTTTTTCAATGTAATAGGAATTTTCCCCTTGTCTTATAGTCAGTTTGATCATTATTCATGTCAGAAGCGCAAACAGTGTGGGATTTAGAGACTCACTGATTTGGTAAGTCTTTAAAACGGTTCCTGTTCAGCACGTCTGGCTGTGAACGTGACGTTTAGCGGACTTGAGGAAGTCTGGAGTGACTGTAGTGCAATTCAATTCCAGCCAGCTTGTTCGGGCCATGATATAATGTGACCCTTAGCAAAATATAAACTGGACTCAGCCCAGATCCCCAAATTTCTATCGATTCGGATAGATTATGTTACATTGCACCATGATGTTACAGTAACACAAAGAACATTGTAAATACTCCTGCGGTACAACAGTAGGTCCAACATCTTCAGAGAGTCCAGCTATTGAGTCACAGACTATAAACATATGAGATACTATAAAAGATTGACGTTGAGGATGGATTATGTTGTGCTGCAAGTGTCCATGTTATTGGAAGGAAAACAAATCCAATTCTTTTCTTAAATGTAATGGGGAAAAAAGAAGTTTATTGATAACCTCCCTATGTGACAGCTTAATTTAGCTTTGTTTTTTAGCCTATTGCATATTCTGGTGTTTTTTTTTGCTGGGGGATTTTTTTTTTTCTAGTAGTTTATTGCTTTTAAATTCTGGAAATTGCATATTGTTTTTCAAATTGGGGCAGTTGTGGCCTAATGGTTAGAGAGTTGGACTGTTTCTTTGTACACTCTTTATATCACAGTCCTGCAAAGATGACTGAAAATGTACTTGCAATTTCTGTCCTGTGGCAAAACATAAGGGCAATTGCGTTTTAGACCAAACATATATTGGTGACTGACTGAGTGCAACCTGAGTGCAATCAGTGAATGGTGAGATATTTTGCCAAATAAAATGATCCTGCCAGAAGAATAGCATGAGAACTTTATTATATCTGTTCCATCTGTATCATCTCAGTGAGCGTTTATGAAGTTTTAAGCATGTGCAATGAGGTGAATTTTCAGTGTGGATGTGAATCTTTTGGAAATGCTTGAAAATGCTAGTGTGGACGGAGAGCATTTTGAAACGAAAACGATTCAGATGTATCCGGATCAATGTAGACGTAGCCTTAGTCTCCTGTTGTTTCTCATGAGGGAAAGACCCCAGTAATCTCATATGTTTTGCCTCTAGAGTTCCAGAACAAAGTCTTAGGTTTAGCAAGGTTAAGTCTAAAGATTCCATATGAACTCAAACAAGTTCCCCCAAAACCACATTTTCTGAGCTACTGTGTGCTATATGTAGGACTGGTGTGGTATGACATTATATCCTGTATAATGGTAGAAATGTGTCAACTTGTAGAGGTTTTGATGTACCACATATACTTGAATGGCATGCAGTGGGCAGGACTTCTTTTAACTTATTTATATTTGAGAGAGATGATGAAACACGGAGTAATGTAAAAGTACAGAGCAAGACATGTCCCAAACAAGTCAAGAGGAGGAAAAACTTGTAGCAGAGTTTGGTTGTTTACAGTTGCTGCAGTGTTTGTGTCCAGTCACAGGAGAACATATCAGCTGTTTTTAACATGGAATTTAGAAACTGAATCTGAAATATCATTTTATGACGTGTTTACTGGCACGGGGGGGACCACCTGTCACTCATATGAGANCTGTATAATGGTAGAAATGTGTCAACTTGTAGAGGTTTTGATGTACCACATATACTTGAATGGCATGCAGTGGGCAGGACTTCTTTTAACTTATTTATATTTGAGAGAGATGATGAAACACGGAGTAATGTAAAAGTACAGAGCAAGACATGTCCCAAACAAGTCAAGAGGAGGAAAAACTTGTAGCAGAGTTTGGTTGTTTACAGTTGCTGCAGTGTTTGTGTCCAGTCACAGGTGGACATATCAGCTGTTTTTAACCCTTTGACGCGTACGATCACACCGGTGTGATCAGTCTTGGCTGGTCCCAGGAGCGTACGATCACAGCGGTGTGATTAGAACGTTCAATGCATCACGTGATCAACTGCCAAATTCAAATGTGCTGCGTGCTTTGACTGGCGCTAAACCAGAGATGGACGCGTGCAGCGCTTTTCATATTTTACATATATGCAGTGTTTTCAACCAAATAATGTTTATTTTAGGTTTCACACATTTAAATACACGAGTACTAACAAAACAATATATTTAGAGTTTGTAAAATACACACTGATGTCTATAGAAGCGGAAATAACGACCCTTTCCATTATAATTAGACGACAAGTTTTATTCATATCAGATACACATTGTGAAAGTAACTTTAAAGTTTACTCTATTCTTCCCCAGTTCACCGACTCACTTACTTTCATGTATTGCGGGAGAAGTGGATAAATTCACGGGTTGTAAATCCAACAGATCCGATTCTCTGTGCGGCGCAAACTAACATGGCGGCGCCCATCGCGCAGATGGCTCAACTAACATGATTATTATAAAGGTGTTTAAACAGCAAAACACATCCACTTACACATATTTGTCAATCGGAATATTAGATATTTCATGCTATAGTTAACAAATTTGTGAATATTTTGAATAAAAAAGGAAAAATTAAATAAAAGCAGATCATCAGTCATACAGCGCTGCAGTGTGTCACGTAACAAGCAATGACGCGTCACCATGGAAACAATAAAGTGATACGTTCTAAATAACGGTCGCCTTAAAAAAACTCACGCTGGGGGGTCAGACAGAATATTTAAAACTTACGTGCGAAAGGGTTAACATGGAATTTAGAAACTGAATCTGAAATATCATTTTATGACGTGTTTACTTGCACGGGGGGACCACCTGTCACTCATATGAGATCAACCAATAGCAAACCACAACCATCCAATCAAGTCCCGCCCGATTTTTGTTGTTGTTTAAAGGGTTAGTTCACCCAAAAATGAAAATAATGTCATTTATTACTCACCCTCATGTCGTTCTACACCTGTAATGGGGCGTTCACTCCAGACGCAACTTGCGCGAATAAATCGCGCTATTCGCGCATACTTGGACTCTTGAACATTTTGAGTTTATTCATTAATCGCTTCATTCACGCGTGAAATTCACTTCACAACAGACGCGAGTTCGCCTCATGAGAGGGGCTTCTGCCAGGCGGCTCCAGTCTCGTTTCTGCACACTTCCTCTGAATAAACACATCAACTGGTCAGCAGGAAAGTAGTTGTAAAATATGGCAAATAAGCTCAATGCGTTTTTTACAACTTACCAGACCTCCTCACTCACTTTCTTCCAAGCAAGATCCATTTTTATTCCTGTTTCTATAAAAGTACAAAGATGTATCGTACAGCGACGATGATTTTGTCCTCCATTGTTGTTTCGGATTTCTGCCTCCGCTTGCTACGTCGTAATCACGTCACTACTAGAGCAAGCTCCTGATTGGTTAACGTGGCGCGAATATTCGCCAAAGTTCAGATTACCCCGCGTTACGCACATCAAACGCCCAAAACGCTCAATTCGCGCCGCGTCATTCGCACGAATCACACCGCAGGATGTCTATTCGCATCTTTGCATTGACTTAACATGTAAATCACTCGCGCTTAACGCTTCATTTGCGTCTGGTGTGAATGCACCATAAGACCTTCGTTCATCTTCGTAAAACAAATTAAGATATTTTTGAAGATATTTTTGATCCGATGGCTCAGTGAGGCTTCTATTGCCAGCAATGTCCCTATTATAAAACGACGACAAAATAACGACTTTTCAACAATATCTAGTTATGGCCGATTTCAAAACACTGCTTCATGAAGCTTCAAAACTTTACGAATCTTTTGTTTCGAATCAGTTGTTCAGGTCGCGTATCAAACTGCCATACTGCTGAAATCATGTGACTTTTGTACTCCAAACAACTGATTCAAAACAAAAGATTCGTAAAGCTTCGAAGCTTCATGAAGCAGTGTTTTGAAATCGCCCATCACTAGATATTATGGAATAAAGTCGTTATTTATTTTTTTTTGGCGCACAAAAAGTATTCTCGTCGCTTCATAACATTAAGGTAGAACCACTGTAGTCACATGAACTGTTTTAAATATGTTTTGAGTACCTTTCTGGATCTTGAGAGGTTTGGTGACATTGCTGTCAATAGAGGCCTCACTGAGCCATCAGATTTCATCAAAAATATCTTACTTTGTGTTCTGAAGATGAATGAAGGTCTTACGGGTGTGGAACGACATGAGGGTGAGTAATAAATGACAGATTTTCGTTTTTGGGTGAACTTACCCTTTAACCCTCTGGGGTCTGAGGATTTTTGGGGCCCTGGAGAAGTTTTGACATGCCCTGACATTTGTGCTTTTTTCAGTTGTTCATAAACATATAAATGACACAAGTGTCATTACACTGTATTCAGCACAAACTAGGCTACCATAATATGTGAGGAACATGTATGTACATGTTTGTATTTTTGAAGGAATAACGTTTATGCGTGGTTATTGAAAAAACAAAAAACTTAAGTCACTGAAATAAGGCCAAAAAAAGTATATTAAATCTGTGTTCATAAGACTTCTGGGTATTGGAGGTTGTAGACTAGAGTTTTTGCTTCAGAATTATGTAAAAATGATGCTGCCTACTCCTTCATATAAAACAATATATTGATTTAGTTTTCGTAAGACACCTTTTGTCAAGAGAAACAGTATGCGTGGAGGCGTGAGTCATCATGAATAATGGCTCATTTACACCTGAGAAGACAAAAGAATTGAATAGTAATGAGCTGAAATGACTTGCATATTAATGTTTCACAGTAGGCTGTGAAAAAACCCTCTGTAATCATGTCTCAGCTCAATTTAAAATAATGGTATTCTATTATATTCTTTAAAATTTAATGTATTTCTGTGATGCAAAGTGTCTGAACAATTATGTTACCTCTATGGCATTTCATATAGGCTTTTAGCTTAAAAGCATGCACATTTGGAGAAATATTGATGATTCTTATATGTTTATGTCAAATTTCTATACAGAGGAGTAATATTTATTCTATATTTATTCTCATCACTATGAGTGCTGGATACTGTGTTTTCAATTCATACTTGCAGCCGGAGGGCGCTCTGTACACCTTTAGTCCACAAATTATTCTAAAGAAGAAGAGGACATTTCAGGAATGGTGTTTTCAATTCATACTTGCAGCCGGAGGGCGCTCTGTACACCTTTAGTCCACAAATCCATATAAAGAAGAAGAAGAACCAGGAACTAACTGCATGTCTTCTAGAGCTCGCTAACCATGGCTTTAACATCCAGATAAACACTTTTCAAGATAATAAATACACGATTGAAACTATGTCTGCATGTATTGACTGAATTTGCGTCTGAATAGCGCTCGCTCCGTGGGCGTGGCCGCATTAGCGGATAATGAGCTGAATCACGGACTTCTGACATGGCTCTCTTTTCATACAGATTACATAAACACAGAAGGTTTGTTTTCGACTTGACTTAAAAGCTGACATCTCAACGTTTCTTTTGACATAAGTGTAACTTTTTTGTCATTAGAATTCACTAAGTTACAGTTCATTTTCTGAGAACTATCAGATTGGAGTTCGTTCAGAGGGAGACGAGAGATCACGCATCATGTTAGTTTTCTTTATTTTACAAAAAGCACAACATTTTGTTTTTACTCTGAGTGTACACAAATGAAAGTAGATATTCCACAGATTAAAATGGTGTATAACTCTTAATTGTATGTGCAACATTGACGGAGTATTTTGAGTCTCTTTCACACTGGTAAGAAAAAAAACGCGGTGGTATCGCCGGCGTGACCGTCAGACCTCAGAGTGTTAAGAAGTCGTTACACTCAGATATACATTACAATAGGGAAGAAAAGACTATCACAACTTCCATTTCATGCTGACTTTAATGATATTTATCAACAGTGTTGTTCATCCCTTTATGTCTAAAACATTTTTAATTAGCAAAAAATGAAAGAGCAACTTCAGAGCAATAAAATATTCCTGTGGGTCTTGCAAAGGCAAGAACTGTGTTTATAATGCTAGACGGCTCTCTAACTCCTCTAGTAAATGATTAGGAGTAGTTTTATGCTAATTAGGACTTGTGGGATTGGGAGGGCAAGATGATAAACGGGGAAATATCCTGCTGGATCACATCTATGGAAACTTCTTCCAGGAGATGTTTGATTTCTAAGGATCAATGATAGGTTCTCACTTACTCTCTTTCTATTTTTACGTCCCCCATTTGCTGAGTGATATTCACTGATGATCTCATAGACATCGCTGTTAGTGGCTTTTGAAAATATTGAGCCCATTTACGGCTCCTCACTCACTTCCAGAAACTCAGTAAGAGGAGATTATGAGAAGTATCTTTTTAGTAGACAAACAGTACTGACATTGAGATACACATAAGGATTTTGGTTTTGGGTGTTAGTGCATGTTGTTTTGAAAGTTCAGCTTTCTATGGAAATGTACTTGATGGTGCCTCAGGTGTTTCTTTCCAATAGTTTACTAAACTAAACTTCTGTTCAACTCTAGAGGAGGAACGACATGTTCGAGCCAACGATCGGGACTACAATGAGAGGTTCAGTTATGCTGTAAGTCTATAAATGTCTTTTATTGGTAACACTTTACAATAAGGTCCCATTAGTTAATGCATTAACTAACAATGTGCAATACATTTGTCACAGTATTTATTAATCTTTGTTAATGTTTATGTTAAAGTTTGTCACGCCTGTGTTGTGGTTTTGTTTCAAGTTTATGTTTTTTTGTATTTTATTTTGTAATTCTCACCATCATGCTTCCTGTTTTTCCTGTGATTCCCTTGTCTCGTGATCTTGTCATGTGCTTCCCTAGTCTCATGTGTCATGTTCTGATTGGTTCCCTTGTCTATGTGTCACATTCTCATTGGTTCATTGTTTTATTGTTCACAGGTGTTTCTTGTTAGTGATTAGTCTTTAGGCTTGTTCGACTTCATGCGGCACCGCAAAGATCGGCTGCCGCCTGACAAAAGCAATGCATTCTAGTTAGAAAATTTGTCCAACTTTGATTGGCGCTGCAGCCGGCTTACGATCACATGTGCCATCAAAGTGTTTTTCTCTGAGGCATGGTAAAGCATGGTACTCTCGGAAAATCAAGAAAAATAGATTTAAACAATAAGACTAAACGTGTTGAGCTATACAATAATTTGTTTTCTGTCTATAAATATATCAAACAGTTCTTCCCTTGTCTATTAAAACATGTAATATATTAAAGCGTCTTTGGTGTTTCCATGGTTTCTACAAAATAAAAACGGAAACCGAGGGTAACACCGGGTATGATGTCATTGATAAGCGACTCCTCACACGTCCCGGAGCCTTGGTTGAAATCGCGGTTTTCTCATGATTTACAAATATTTGGAAACATTCGGGATATTGTAAGTACTCAAATGAACAAAATATATAACACCTGGGTAGTGTTTTTCGGATATTTTACTGCAAAAATCTTACATATTGTGCCTTTAAGTAATTAAGACTGTATCTTTCTTCAAATCTCCCTCTTGCTCACTCTCTCTCCTCCCCCATCATGAGTGGACACGCCCCCTACTGCTGATTGGCTACAAGTGTGTAGTGCTGCTCAGTCCAATCCACTTTCAACAGCATTTCTAATAAATCGCTTACTGTACCTTTAACTGATATTAATGAACGCTTTACAAGTTAGTTCATTGTTAGTTCATGTTAACTTATGTAGTTAACTAATGGAATCTTATTGTAAATTGTTACCTTTTTATTTTAATTTGTGTTATGGACATGGTTACTTAAAAAATAAGCGATTTACTACTTCTATTCATCAGAGAATCATGAAAAAATGGTTTCCACAAAAAAATTAAGCAGTGTTACAAACAATCAATGTTTAAAACAGTTCAGATCAGCAAATCAGCATAGATTTCTGAAGGATCATGTGACACTGATGATTGGAATAATGATGCTGAAAAATCCAGCTTTTTATTTTAAATTGTAATAATGTTTCACAAAATTACTGTTTTTACTGTATTTTGGATCAATTAAGTATAGTCTCGGTGAGCTTAAGAGACTTTTTGCTCAGAATGTTTAAAAACACTAATGTTCAAAAACGTTACCACCCCAAAACTTTGATCAGTAGTGCATATTTAAAGCACTTAGGTCAACTTCTGTTGTTTTAAAATTGAAAGAAACTTTTCTTGTATTCTAACTGTCAGTTAGAATTAAAATTCAAAGTTTGAATGATTTTCTTTTCTATGATTCTTTCCCAGGACAATCGCATCAAGACAGCAAAATACAACGTTTTCACCTTCCTGCCCATTAACTTGTTCGAGCAGTTTCAACGTTTTGCGAACGCCTACTTCCTAGTGCTGCTGATACTGCAGGTTTGCCAGCCTTTTAAGGTCACTTATGAAAATACTGAAGATAAATCTGGAGTCTCATTTATAAAATTCATGTACATGCCCAGATTTGATCCTGGATTTCATGGATTTGATATTACATTACAATGAAAAGGTTGTTAAACGTACAGCAACTGAAAATGTAATTCCAACCTGTATGACTTTCTTTCTTCTGTACAACACAAAAGAAAATTACTTTTTGGCCATAAAATGAAAGTTAGTGTGGTACATTGTTGGTTTGGGATCCATTGACTTTCACTGTCCAAAACAGTCCAAAATATCTTCTTTTGTGTTCTGCAGATGAAAGAAAGTCATACATGTTCATTTGAGAATTTTCATTTTGGGGTGAACTATTTCTTTACAACACTAATACTCTGTTTTATGTTCCAGTTAATTCCAGAAATCTCATCTCTTTCGTGGTTCACCACCATTGTGCCTTTGGTTTTGGTGTTGGCTATCACAGCTGTCAAAGATGCTACTGATGACTATGTGAGATGAATCTATTCCAGTCCTGTTTATCTTTACGACTGTGAATACTGCAATTACAAAGGCAGTCTGCTGTCTGTGGGCTGCCTAAAATAAGCTAAACTGATGTTTGCTGTGATTGATCTGTTTTGGATTTTAGTTCCGCCATAAAAGTGATCAACAAGTCAACACCCGGCAGTCTCAGGTACTCATCAAAGGAAAGTAAGTGCATTTATGCCACATATGAGCATTTTCTGCGGTTTATCTTGCTGTTGAGATACAATTATTGAACTGTAAATGCTTTAAGAGATGTTTAGGAAATGAATAATGATTTGTTGCAGAACAAACACATAAAAATGTCTCTCCTTCAGATTGCAGAATGAAAAGTGGATGAATGTAAGAGTGGGGGATATCATCAAACTTGAGAACAATCAGTTTGTTGCTGTAAGTTTCAATTTTTTGCTAACATACTGTAGCCAAACAAGCTAACTTTAAAATAGCAAATATAATAAATATAGCGGATATGACAATCACATCATGTGTGTTGTACTAATCATGATCCAAAGAGTCAAACAACATCAGACATATTATTTTATCACAATTGGTTCAAAGCTTATGAGCAGATTTAACCCTAATTTATAAACTCTAATTGTCAAAAACTGTTCTGATACTGATTGATTTCAATAAGTGAAAACATTGTCAAGATGTATAATATTCTAGCACTTAGTATGCCCTCCATAATTTTTAATATACTGCTCTGACCCTTCTTGGCACGGAGTATACAAGTTCATGACAAATTGTCACATCTGTCCTGTTTAACTCCTGGATGATGAGCTTAAATGCCCTGATCTTTAATGGGGAGTGTTGCTCAGCTCGTCTCTACAGAATCCCCCACAGGTGCTCAAGAGTGTTAAGATTGAGTGCAGTACATGTCCACAGAAGGTTTCTCAGCTTGGGAGAATGCATATCCTCATTGTCATGTTGAAAAAATGCCCAACAATGCAGGGAATGAGGAAAGGGTAACATCTTCTGTTTCAAGTTTGTGTATTAAATTACACAGTGGTGTGGGAATTCGTGACAGCATTGATAAAGCACAACTCCCTCACACCTTCAGCACTCGTACATCCCTATATAAGAGCTTTACTACCACTGAACTTTACTGTGGGAACCAGGCACTTCTCACTGTACTCCTTCTCTAGCAACAGCATAATAATTTGGGTGCTGTTAGATCCAAAATGATTGATTTGGTCTCATGAGACCAGAGTATAGATTCCCAGAATCTATATTTTGTAAATATGGGCTTTGGAAATGGCTAACTGTCTTTATTGTGCTTTGGCTACAGTAGATAGTTCCAGTGAGAACAACAACCATGCATGTCATTTCTGCAGGCTGCATCTTACTCTGTGAGATAAACAGTCACTCTTTTCATAGCTTTTGCTGGCTCTGAGACACTCGCTTGGTATTTCTCCTGCTCTTTGTCTAGCAAAAAAATCCCTCATCACTATATGAAAGCTTAAAATGAAGGCCTGATTATTTCAGGGGCCTTGTCACAAGTCCATTGTTCTTGAACTTCTGTTTTACTTTTGCTATATTTTCACACTTAAAACAATGATTTGGTAATCCTCTTGTACCATCGCGTCTTATATTCGTGTTGCGTCTGGTGTGGACAGACACATCTTTTCGTATCGCGTCTGTTTAGGACACGGTGTTAGACATTTGTTGAGGCCCCTGGTTGAAAGTTCAAAAGTTATTTGCAGAAATGTAATTGAAAATTTGTACCGTTGGTGGCGCCAGAGCGTTGCAGAGGCAGATCTCAAAATTGCCATCAGGAATGTTCAGACCTTCCCCAGTCATTGCACCAAATTTCACAACTTTTTACCATATGTTTCTATTGGCTGCCATAGAAAGCCAGCCAGGAGCGGAATAAAAACCCTAACAAACCTTGGCACCGAAATATAACAACTATACCATCAAACTGACAGAAAAAAGATTTTGATGATCCCAGCATGTCTGGCATTATCTGCAGACTTTAGTAGATGATAGCACCGTATTGTAAAGAGTGGAGTAGACTCATCCAGCACATTATTTATGAGTTTTGCACACTCTCTCTTCTGTCTACAGGCTGACCTTCTCCTCCTCTCTAGCAGTGAGCCCTATGGACTGTGCTATATTGAGACTGCAGAGCTAGATGGGTGAGAGGTTTTCTGTGAAATGTATGGTGGCGCTAATATACCCTTTGGACGTGTTCAACATCCAGCACAAGCATCTCAAATTCGATTTTGTGACTCTATAGCACAAACGAACATGAGCTTCTTTCATTCTATCGACTCTTTCCAACAGAGAAACCAACCTGAAGGTGCGCCAAGCCTTGACTGTAACCTCAGACCTCGGGGACGATGTTGCGAAGCTTGCTGACTTTAATGGTAAATCTTTTATTCAGACACACGATTAGTGCACCATCAACAGAAATGAACTTGAGTCAACACTGGTAAACATTGACACTTATTGCATCCGTCACATTGATTGGATTGATCTCTGTGGCTTTCTCTTGCGGGGCCTTTGGTATGCTCGTGTATATCTTTCGAAGCTGTCAAGGAGTGTTTGTAATGAGATTTGTAGTGTTTTCGCTTGGATTCCATTAAAGTTAAACTAGAGTGTAGCCAACGGAAAACATAATATTTTTCAGTAGTTTCTGTAGCACTATTGCTAATGCTTCTAATTAGGATTAGACATTTGAACACACTCATTCCATATAGTTAGTAATACGAACATGAACGATAGTTCAAATTATATGGCTTTAAAGGGTTAGTTCACCCAAAAAATGAAAATTCTGTCATTAATCACTCACCCTCATGTCGTTCCACACCCGTAAGACCTTTGTTCATCTTCGGAACACAAATTAAGATATTTGTGATAAAATCCGAGAGGTTTCTGACTCATCCATAGACAGCAATTTAACCACCACTTTCAAGGTCTAGAAAGGTACTAAAGGCATTGTTAAAATAGTGGACGTGACCGCAGTGGTTTAACGTTAATATTACGAAGTGACGAGAATACTTTTTGTGTGCAAAAACAAAACAAAAATAACGACTTTAAAAAGTACAAAAAGTACTCTCAAAAGTATTCACAAAAAGTATTCTTGTCGTTATCATTCTGTAACGTCCACTATGGTTTCGGACACCACTACAAATGTCTGTCGGCTCAAATAGTGTCCTATTTAAGGGTATGGGGGGCGATTTCGGACACAGCCACAGACTAAATGAGTGAATTAACAAGGGGCAGGTGGACACAATAGGTTGTTATGGTAACTAAGGCACACACACAGACACACACACACACTAGGAAACTAGTAGGGCTGGGACGATACACCTATCTCCCGATTCAATATGTATTGCGATTTTTTTTTTAAGAATTGCGATTCTACAAGTATTGCAATTCGATATTGCTATTGTATTGCGATTTTCCTTTTTTCTTTTTTTACACTAGACCATGGGAAACAGTTGAATCATACACTTCTACAGACTGTACATGATATATAAGATGAGTCATATTTACAAAAACAATTAATCACATCTTTCTGAGTTTTATTTCAGAAGCATCATCCATTAATAATAGGCTACTACATTATCTTGAACGATTCAAGATTCAAAGACAAACACATTTTCAGTGTATTGTTGAAACAATGTAACTGATAGTCGTTATTTGAAACGTTATTTAATCAAAAGTAATTTACTCTATTTTGATCGCTACCGCAGATATCAGTGTTTATACTTGAACTATAAACTTGTATTCCAGTACTTATATGATAATTTGAACTATTGAAATAATGATATCATGAGGTTGAAAAGGCTGTTTATGAAGCTGCTCCACACCTATAACAACTGCTCTCTCTGGTTCAGCAGCAGTGCGATTTGAATGTTGCAATATGATTTTGTCAAAGGTTTATTAGACAGATGATTAATTGTTGTCATTTAAGAATAAGATCGCGTGGGTGTTTGAATTGAGATTAATCGTGCAGCTCTGCAGTCTTATACTCTCTCTCTTTCTCAGAATGGATATCTAACGGCAAACGTATACGAGTAACGCGAGGGCTTTTCAATGCATTCATTTGACTTAGTGTTGCGTTTTTTCATTAATTGAAGCTTGGGTAATCGCTTTCATCTTAAAAGCGATATTAGGTCACATAATACTCAGATAACAACACATTTTGCCCTGTTTGAACGAAAGTGGGTAACTTCAGTCCTCGTGTACTGTATGTGCAAGGGCTAAAATAAAGCAATGTAATTTGAATTAATATCGATACTGGAGTAAAAAGAAATCGATTTTAAAATCGGAAACAAATAAAAAACGAAAACCTGTGTCCGACACCTGTGTCCGAAATCGCCCCCTATACTCTTAAATAGGGTGCTATTTGGGGGACAGACATTTGTAGTGTTGTCCGAAACCGTAGTGGACATGGAAAAGTGCGTGCAGCCATCTTTAGAAATTTGTCTTTGAATTTCCGTTTTTGCGGTAGCCCTTTATATTTCTCATCGCTGTCAAAGAAAAATTAGCTGGTGAAGTGGATTTACTTATTGTAGAGTTAACAAAAGTTATCATGAGCATTGTAATGTTTGAAGCAGATGACTTAACAAATGTCAGTAGACTAGGAGGATTTTAAAATGAGCGGTTCATTCTTAAATACATAAGATCGCTGTGGAAATACAAACCGAAAGTCAAAAGACAATGACTGAAGAGCTGAAAAGGGGCGGGGCTACATAAGGTCCAGTGGCGGCTACTGGTCTGTCAGAGAGAGGAAGCTCATTTTCGGCCTACATCATAAAATTGTCTATTTATTTAAAAGTAAATTCTGCCCTACGTTCCTGTTCATGAAAATGGTCTGTGACCCTGTCGTACCAACTAGGAGTCTTTTCAAGTAAAAAAATATTAAACTCTGTAAAACTGAAACAAGGAATGTGGTGTATAATTGTGTGAAATGTATGATGAAAATCAAGCAATTTTGCCAAGCAAGTATCAAAGAAATAGGTTGCAGCAGTTTTTATTTCGACTGAACTTGAGAAATCCGCGATGGGACTGAGCGCGAATAGCTTCAGTGATTCCTTTATAGTAAGAATCGCTGTCAGTCAAAAGGAGATGCAGTCTTTCGACAGACCCTCCAATCATCACGCAGAAGCTCGGAGTCCGGGCCAGCCCACTCCCCATTCACCCCCAGAGACGCTGAGCGTCCGTGGGCGGGACATAATCGCAGCGTTTATCCAATGACCGTCTAGTTTCGAAGCGCTGAAAAAAACCGTTCAAAGCAGCCCCATTGAAGTCAATGGACGCTGGGCTTCAATAGGGAAATGCACTGTGACGCTGCGGGAATGTATGAGAAGGAAATCGAGTCAGCCGACCTGCTATATGTAACTGATTCTGAACGAACTCGTCTTTGAGATGAACGTTTTCTAACGCATTTTTAGTCAATAAAATGTTAATACAATAGTACATATTTGACCATTAATTTTGTGACATTATAAGGGAAGCCGAGCTTCCCTTGCAGTCTTAAAGAAATCGTCCCTGATAAGGTCTATAGAGTGCACTCATTCAATCCCACAATGCAATGCAATAACAAGTGTACAACTGATGTACGCTCAATGGCTAGAGAATACTCATAATGTACTGTAAAGGCCTGTACACACCGGGACGAAAAAACGGCAGGTGTAAAAGCGTCATTTTTTTAAAAACGCCTCAGGTTCATTTTTTTGGTTTGACGCGCCGCCTTAAAAACTGGCCGAACAATGAGATTGGTGCTTTTGTTCACGTGCCTGGAGCTGCTGAAGTTACAGTAAAATACGACTTGGTGACGCTCAAGCACAGAACGGTCCTGTCGAGCACACATTGATACCAAGACAAACTATGGGTGCTCTGCCAGTTCTTGGCCACACCAATAGATGTGTATTATATGCCATTTTATTTCTGTATTTTTAATGTTTTTTTTCTTTTAAATTCAAGAAATATAGTTGAGAATGTCTATTTCATAAATATTTTAATTTGCACTACCGTTTCTGACTACCATCTCCTCATGTCATGTATATGCCATTTTATATCTGTATTTTTATCTTCCTTCATTTTATATCATAAATATGTTTATTTGCACTACTGTTCAGCACAAGCGCCATATACTGTCAGGGAGTGAATTTGCACGTTCACTCGGCGCATCGGCAGTGAAAATCGCTTGGGTATGAACACGAAAAACGCCTTGAAAAACGCTGGCGATAAGCGTGCGATAATCGTCCCAGTGTGTACGAGGCTTAAGGGTGACGCCGAATTCATTTCTGCGTCTCGCCAGAAGATGGCGCCGCAGCTGAATCATTTATCCATTCATTCATTTTAAAAACTGCTGGTCCAATGTGGGTACAGCGTAATATAATATAATAATGTAATATAATGTAATATTATAATATAATACAGTTATACATTCATTTTAATTGACTATTAAATTGTTTAATTAAGGTTTATACATGCTAGTTTCTATGACAGAATTCAAGATAAATTTTTCATTAAAAAAGAAAGACAGTTGCCAAGGCAACAAATCTAATTTTCATTTATTTTTTTCATATTTTATATATATATATATTATTTTATTTCAGCTTTGTTTTAACAAAAACGATTTTAGACAACACTGTCTAAAAATTTAGTTATATTGCTGTTGTTTTTTTTTGTAATATTTTTTAAAATATAGAAGAGTTGCTATGCTAAGTGGTTCTTTTTGCTGAAACAACGATGACCTTTCACACACGGATAATCTGCAGCGTGTCATTATCTGCTAGCTGGTTTCGCATCGGTCTTTGGATTGGTACACATTAAGTGAAAATGTCAAATAATAAACGCGAGATCCGACAAAACGAAATTATTGATAAACCAAAAATAGCCAAACAATACTTGCTTCTGAATGAACACCAGCTTCATCTTCCTATTACATATTGTCTTTGAACGTGTCTCTCAGGGGAAGTCATCTGCGAGCCTCCCAACAACAAACTGGACAAGTTCACGGGGACTCTATTCTGGAAAGATAACAAGTACCCACTGGACAATGAGAAAATGCTCCTGAGAGGCTGTGTGCTGCGTAACACTGAGTGGTGTTTTGGCTTGGTTATCTTCGCAGGTGCATTTCTCTTCAATATTCCTCCATTAATTGATTGATTAGCTATCTTGAGTAGATGTTCCTCAGAGACATATTGACTGCCTAGTTCTTCTGCCTCATCTGTAATTAATGTTATTAGCTATGCTTAGCTCCTAACGCACACCATGATCTGTCCTGAGATGAACTGGGTTTTCTGCTTCTCCGTCAGGACTCCAAACCAAGCTCATGCAAAACTGTGGGAGGACGACGTTCAAAAGGACCAGCATCGATAAACTGATGAACACCTTAGTGCTGTGGGTGAGTGTGTGTGCAGCATGCTGGGACTGATCGACATGTGGCATCTCACTTACTCATGCCGCCAGCCTTTCAAAAGGGCAGTTCAATTTGTTATTGTAAAACGCTTTGCGTGCGTTAAAGTGATAGCTCACCCAAAAATGAAAAATTCTGTCACTCACTCTCTTGTCATTCCAAACCCATAAGACTTCTGTTCATCTTCAGAATGCAAATATCAGAAATGTCTCTCTCTGAGAGATTTCTGTCCTTAAATCTGTTAATTATATAAAGCAATCGTGTCTTAAGACTTGGATTAAACCGTTCGATTCATATGGATTTATTTTACAATCTCTTTGTGAATGTTTTGAAGCGTCAGAGTTTTGGGTGAATAGACTTTCAATGGAGGGACAGAAGTCTCTCAGATTTCATTTAAAAAATCTTCATTTGTGTTTCAAAGATGAATGAAAGTCTTTGGAACGACATGAGGGTGAGTAAATGGTGACAGAATTTTGATTCTGTTACGACACATTTCATGGTTTTCCAGATCTTTGGGTTTCTCATCTGTATGGGGATCATACTGGCCATCGGAAACACCATTTGGGAGCAGAGCGTAGGCAGCAACTTCTGGGCGTATCTTCAGTGGAAGGAACTCACGATCAATGCAGTCTTCTCTGGCTTCCTGACCTTCTGGTCTTACGTTATCATCCTCAACACTGTTGTACCCATCTCACTTTATGTTAGGTAGGTCAGATTATACAATGTGGTGGTAAAGCCAGATTTCAGCACAGTACTACT
>RJVU01047120.1:1260544-1270670 GCA_003731715.1 Anabarilius grahami | reverse complement strand
AAAAAAAAAAAAAAAAAGGAAAACGAAAAAACTTGACAAAATCAGACATTGCTATGTATGTGCTATGTATGGATGCCCATTTACATCAAAAAAGTCATGCTTTGGTAAATCATAATTATGACATAAGTCAAAAGTTGTAGAACTTTTTATGTCATAATTATGACTTTTTATCTCATAATTTTGACTTTTTCTGTCACAGTTATAACTGTCATAAAGCTTTTCATTTCACAATTATGACTTTTTGTCATAGTTTTGACTTTTTATCTCATAATTATGACTTATGTAATGATTTTGATTATTTATCTTATAATTAAGACTTGGTAGCATAATTTTAACTTTATCCCATAACTAACTATATGTCATAAATTCAGCTTTTTATTTCACAATGACTTTTTGTCATAATTTTTACTTTTATCTCATAATTGACCCTTCGCCGGGAGTTTGATTGACAAGCGATCTAACCAATCAGAACGCCGCATCCGCCATTTTGTCCGACAAAGCAGCCAGTAGTTAGAAAAGTAACCTCGGTGGAGTTAAACTTGAAAAATTGTGTATATTGACGTCTTTCCGAGTTTGAAACAACATTCATTCTCATGTTCATTCATGTTTATTTAATGTTATAAATGGAGTTGGAAGAGATGAGCGGTTTACGAGCCTCTTGAGCTGAGGCGCTACAGCAATCTATCACGACCATGGTCACGACACATTAAAGAGCCAGAAAACGGTTTTTATTGTTTGAATTTCTTTAAAAATTACACAGTTAGAAAGCTGGGACTTTGTTTAATATCATTAGTAACTTGCTCTGTCTTGTCTGTTGACATGTTGTCAGTATCCCCTTTGCTCCACAATGTATTTTTCACTGCGTGTGGTGAGACAGCGCCACGGCTTGTCGGACAAAGCAACAATAACTAAGGGGGGCGGGTCTTTGCGAAGGGTCAATTATGACTTAGTATGTAATGATTTTGATTTTTTATCTTATAATTAAGTCTTGGTTTCATAATTTTCACTTTATCTCATAATTATGACTAACTATATGTCTTATATTTAGCTTTTTATTTCGCAAATAACTTTTTGTCATAATTTTGACTTTTTATCATAATTATTTATAATTATGACTTAGTATGTAATCATTTTTATTTGTATCTTATAATTAAGACTTGGTATCTCATCTTTTTCACTTTATCTCATAATTATGACTTAGTATGTAATGATTTAGATTTTTTATCTTGTAATTAAGACTTGGTATCTCTTAATTATGACCAACTTTATATCATAAATTCAGCTTTTTATTTCACAATGACTTTTTGTAATAATTTTGACTTTTTTTATCTCATAATTATGACTTAGTATCGCAATTGTAACTTTTTATCTAATCATTCTGGCTTAGTATAGGTCATAATTTTGACTCTTTATCTCATAATTGGGTTTTTAAAAAGCATGCTGTGGTAAATCATAAATTTATGCCAGAATTATTGACTTTTTATCTAAAATGTTTTACTTTTTATCATCATTTCAAATTTTATGTCATAAATATCTTATAATTTCGAAATTTTATCTAAAATAATGTACAGACAAGACAAAAACAAGTTCTTGCAGAGAAATAAATTAAGGGGAAATATATATATATATATATAATTGGGGATAGACAACACTTGAAGTATTACACACTTTTTCACCTTTTTTCCCACCTTATAGTTCAGGGATTTTATAATGCTCCAAATATCAGACTTAGTCATTAACATGAAACTTATTGTATTACAGTGTAGAAGTTTTGCGGCTGGGCCATAGTTACTTTATAAACTGGGACAGACGAATGTACTATAGCCGTAAAGACACTCCTGCCGAGGCGCGGACCACCACCCTCAACGAGGAGCTGGGCCAGGTGGAGTTTATCTTCTCAGACAAAACAGGCACCCTGACCCAGAACATCATGGTGTTCAATAAGTGTTCCATCAATGGGAAGACCTACGGTATGCTTAAACACTACCTGTTATACTTCCACACTTGTGGGTATATTTATTGAATGCTGTGATTCTGTTTGTCTAGGTGATGTTTATGATGATTTTGGGCATAAAGTGGATATTACAGAGGTAATGAAACCAATTGTTGATTTAAAATATTTGTAAATTAAAATATATAAACAGACATTATCCAGTGTGTTGAAGTATTTGGCAGTCACGCTTGTCTCTGACTCTTGTAGAAAACACCATGTGTAGATTTCTCCTTCAACCCACTGATGGACCGGAAATTCCGTTTCCATGACAGCAGTTTGGTCGAGGCCATCAAGCTGGAAGAGCCTCTGGTGCAGGAATTCTTCCGTCTGTTAGCGCTCTGCCACACCATCATGCCAGAAGAGAGAAATGAGGGTAAACTGGACCACAGACTCCTTAAATATATCTTCATATCCCAGTAGCGCTTTTATTGTACATGCAGCAGAAAAGATTTTGAGTGGAATTTGATTGAAATGCCTCTGAAATGATGACTTGTTAAAGGTGAGCTGGTGTATCAGGCACAGTCTCCGGATGAAGGAGCCCTGGTTACTGCTGCACGCAACTTTGGCTTTGTATTTCGGTCCCGAACTCCAGAAACCATCACTTTATATGAGATGGGTCAGGCGGTCACCTATCAGCTACTGGCCATTTTAGACTTCAACAATGTCCGGAAGAGAATGAGCGTTATTGGTTGGTAAATTTTAATTTTAATCTTCAAGAATAAATGACATGCATGTTTCTTTTTTTTAAATAAATGATGTAATCTTAGTCACAATCTTGTCTGATACCTTTAATATATCACAAAAGCTATGAATCATCCCTGATATACAGTGGGTACGGAAAGTATTCAGACCCCCTTAAATTTTTCACTCTTTGTTATATTGCAGCCATTTGCTAAAATCATTTAAGTTCATTTTTTTTCCTCATTAATGTACACACAGCACCCCATATTGACAGAAAAACACAGAATTGTTGACATTTTTGCAGATTTATTAAAAAAGAAAAACTGAAATATCACATGGTCCTAAGTATTCAGACCCTTTGCTCAGTATTTAGTAGAAGCACCCTTTTGATCTAATACAGCCATGAGTCTTTTTGGGAAAGATGCAACAAGTTTTTCACACCTGGATTTGGGGATCCTCTGCCATTCCTCCTTGCAGATCCTCTCCAGTTCTGTCAGGTTGGATGGTAAACGTTGGTGGACAGCCATTTTTAGGTCTCTCCAGAGATGCTCAATTGGGTTTAAGTCAGGGCTCTGGCTGGGCCATTCAAGAACAGTCACGGAGTTGTTGTGAAGCCACTCCTTCGTTATTTTAGCTGTGTGCTTAGGGTCATTGTCTTGTTGGAAGGTAAACCTTCGGCCCAGTCTGAGGTCCTGAGCACTCTGGAGAAGGTTTTCGTCCAGGATATCCCTGTACTTGGCCGCATTCATCTTTCCCTCGATTGCAACCAGTCGTCCTGTCCCTGCAGCTGAAAAACACCCCCACAGCATGATGCTGCCACCACCATGCTTCACTGTTGGGACTGTATTGGACAGGTGATGAGCAGTGCCTGGTTTTCTCCACACATACCGCTTAGAATTAAGGCCAAAAAGTTCTATCTTGGTCTCATCAGACCAGAGAATCTTATTTCTCACCATCTTGGAGTCCTTCAGGTGTTTTTTAGCAAACTCCATGCGGGCTTTCATGTGTCTTGCACTGAGGAGAGGCTTCCGTCGGGCCACTCTGCCATAAAGCCCCGACTGGTGGAGGGCTGCAGTGATGGTTGACTTTCTACAACTTTCTCCCATCTCCCGACTGCATCTCTGGAGCTCAGCCACAGTGATCTTTGGGTTCTTCTTTACCTCTCTCACCAAGGCTCTTCTCCCCCGATAGCTCAGTTTGGCCGGACGGCCAGCTCTAGGAAGGGTTCTGGTCGTCCCAAACGTCTTCCATTTAAGGATTATGGAGGCCACTGTGCTCTTAGGAACCTTAAGTGCAGCAGAAATTTTTTTGTAACCTTGGCCAGATCTGTGCCTTGCCACAATTCTGTCTCTGAGCTCTTCAGGCAGTTCCTTTGACCTCATGATTCTCATTTGCTCTGACATGCACTGTGAGCTGTAAGGTCTTATATAGACAGGTGTGTGGCTTTCCTAATCAAGTCCAATCAGTATAATCAAACACAGCTGGACTCAAATGAAGGTGTAGAACCATCTCAAGGATGATCAGAAGAAATGGACAGCACCTGAGTTAAATATATGAGTGTCACAGCAAAGGGTCTGAATACTTAGGACCATGTGATATTTCAGTTTTTCTTTTTTAATAAATCTGCAAAAATATCAACAATTCTGTGTTTTTCTGTCAATATGGGATGCTGTGTGTACATTATTGAGGAAAAAAAATGAACTTAAATGATTTTAGCAAATGGCTGCAATATAACAACGAGTGAAAAATTTAAGGGGGTCTGAATACTTTCCGTACCCACTGTAATTCTCTCTCTTATGGGTCTGTATGCATAATTCATCCATTCATATAGAGGAATCAATAGCTGGCCAGTCTGTTAAAACTGTTTTATTGTATACTTGGACATTTATAAGTAGCGCTCTCATTTCCTGTCTCTTCCGCAGTGAGGAACCCAAAGGGGCAGTTAAAGCTTTACTCAAAAGGAGCCGACACAATACTCTTCGACAGGCTGGACCCGTCTAATGAAGAGCTTATGTTTACTACCTCAGAGCACCTTAATGTAAGTCTCTATTGCTAAGCCATCCTTCCCTGTAGAAAACATCAGCGGTCTTTATGTTGTGGATGCTGATCACCAGTATAGTACTATGGTGTGCTGCCACTAACAAAAAAGTACCAAAGAGTTCCATGATATTACTGTTTTTTTGGACGTGGCATCCATTTTTGGGCATGTATTGTGGTGATAACATATTTTATGTTAATACTATGTTATTTGGATGCGATAACATGGTAATCCCATGTTTTAGAGGCATTTGGGGCGTTTTGGGGCATTTACCATGGTAATACCACTGTTTTGGGGCATGTGCTGTTGTAATACCATGCTATTTGAATGCAGCACCATGGTAAAACCATGTTTTTGCTCATGTACTGTGATAATACCATTTTATTTGGATGCAGTACCATTGTAAAATCATGTTGTTGAGCATTTACCATAATAATACCATGATTTTGGCATTTACTATAATAATACCATGTTATTTGGATGCAGTACCATTGTAAAATCATGTTGTTGAGCATTTTCCATAATAATACCATGATTTTTGGCATTTACTATAATAATACCATGTTATTTGGATGCAGTACCATGGTAAAATAATGTTGTTGGGCATTTACCATGTTAATACTTTGTTATTTTAATGGGATACCATGGTAAGACCATGTTTTAGGGCACTTGCCATGGAAATATCTTGTTTCCTCCACAATACTATGTTGTTTGGATGCAGTACTATGTTTAGCATGTTTTTTGGATACAGTATGGAAAGACCATGTTTTGAGACATTTACCATGACAATACCATGTCATTTGGATGCAGTACCACGGTAAAGCCCTGCTGTTGTGGATTTACCATGGTAATACCATGTTATTTAGATATGACACCATGGTAAGACTATGTTCTGGGGCATTTATTTGGATGACCGTGTTTTGGGGCAAGCACCATGGAAATACCATGTTTTTGGGCATGTACTATAGTAATAACATGTTATTTAGATGGTAAAATCATGTTATTGGGAATTTACCATGTTATTTTACCATGGCAAGACACATTTTGGGGCATGTTATTTTGAAGTATAGTAATACCATGGTAAAACCATGTTGTTGGGTGTTTACCATGATAAAATCGTGTTATTTGGATGCAGTACCCTGGTGAAACACTGTCGTTGGAGATTTACCATGTTAATATGTTGTTTAAATGCAATACCATGGTAAAACCATGTTTTGGGCCTTTAGCGTGATAATACCATGTTATGTGCTCCATATTTTCATGTTCCATGTTCTTTTACAATGGTAATATCATGGTATTGTTTGTACTTTTACAGTAAATCAAGTACTTTGGAGTGCCACGTAAACCTTGGTATCGAAGTACAGCAGTATTACCGTCTGATACTGATACTATTACCAAACTTTGGCCTAATTCAGACATCACTAAAAACCTTGTAAGCTTCAGAATATGCAGATTCTTGTATTTTTAAAGTAATTTCATTGTGTTTATTTCTACTCCACTCAATGTCTTGAGAATCGTGACACCTAGAGATGTAGACGCACCGTTCCACTTGACAAATTACAGCAAATGCACACCTTGAGTGTCAGAGCGGCACAGTCGATACAAAAGAGGCTCATTTTCTCCAGGGCTGAAAGCTCGGTCTTAGTAGAGATGGGCTTTATTTTATTCAAATTAATTCCATTAAGTTTCTTGTAGGCTTTTTAGATGGAAAACACTTTATACAAACACATCTGATGTCTCCAAGAAGTGTGATTCATTAATGTCCTTGCCTGCACATTATTGTTAGCATTGATATTAGCTACTTCGACAAAAGGTACGTCTATTGCAAACACCATATGAATTTCCTCAGAAAAATGTAGAAAATGTAGTTTTCAAACCATATTCAAAGAAACAATAATGCTATTGTCTAGGGCTTGACTGGTCAGTCTAAAAGCAGCCAACTTATTATGAGGCTATAAGAGACGCTGTCCATCATTCATGTCTCATTTACGGCTTTCTGCGGTTCTTCAGAGAGCAATAAGACTCACCTCACAGGAGAAGCTATGCTAGCGGGGTAAAAATAGCATGCTTTTTAGAAGCTTAATGATAGCAAACATCAAATCAGATCAAAGATGGGAAGAACTGCGTAGCGTGCTCCTTATTTTCACTGAAGAAATATTTGATATAATTATAATTGACTGAGTTTCAAGTTTCACGGTGAGAGATAAATATATTCCTCTGCTAAATGAGTGCCCTCTGTTTCTGTGAGGTAGGAGTTCGCCGGGGAGGGTCTGAGAACATTAGCGCTGGCGTACAAAGACCTGGATGAAGACGTGTTTGATGAATGGATGAAGAAACTGCTGTTCGCCAGCACGACCCTGGATAACAGAGAAGAAAAACTCGGGGCTCTGTATGAAGAAATAGAGCAGGGCATGATGGTAAATGTGACTGTATCAACTAATTTGATTATCTATCTATCTATCTATCTATCTATCTATCTATCTATCTATCTATCTATCTATCTATCTATCTATCTATCTATCTATCTATCTGTCTATCTATGTCTATCTATCTGTCTATCTATCTGTCTATCTATCTGTCTGTCGATCTATCTATCTGTCTGTCTGTTTATCTATCTATCTATCTATCTGTCTGTCTGTCTGTCTGCATGTCTATCTATCTGTCTATGTATATCTGTCTATCTGTCTGCCTATCTATCGATCTGTCTGTTTATCTGTCTATCTATCTATCTATCTATCTGTCTGTCTGTTTATCTATCTGTCTGTTTATCTATCTATCTATCATATGTCTGTCTGTCTGTTTATCTAAATATCTATCTGTCTGTCTATCGATCTGTCTGTTTATCTGTCTGTCTGTCTGTCTGTGTATCTATTTATCGTCTGTCTATCTATCTATCTGTCTGTCTGTCTGTCGATCTGTCTGTTTATCTATCTATCTATATCTATCTATCTGTCTGTCTATCGATCTGTCTATTTATCTATCTGTCTGTCTGTCTGTCTATCAATCTGTCTGCTCCTAAACTCTAAACCAGCCTCTTAACATCTTCATCTTCCACTTAATATGCACTTTATCAGTAAGATATTCATCATTCACTACCTCACATTGACAAACTGAAAGTGTTAACCTGTTTGCACTTTTGCCTCTTGTACATTCCTGTGTATCTNATCTGTGTTGTATTCTTAATAATTGCACTGTCCATGGAGCGGACCTGACTCTCATTTCACTGCTGGTTATATATGCTCTATATAATTGTGCATGTGACAAATAAAAATCTTGAATCTTGAATCTTGAATCTTTATCTATCTATCTATCTATCTATCTATCTATCTATCTATCTATCTATCTATCTATCTATCTATCTATCTATCTGTCTATATCTGTCTGTCTGTCTGTCGATCTATCTATCTGTCTGTCTGTCGATCTGTCTGTTTATCTATCTATCTATCTATCTATCTATCTATCTATCTATCTATCTATCTATCTATCTATCTGTCTGTCTGTCTGTCTGTCTGCATGTCTATCTATCTGTCTATGTATATCTGTCTATCTGTCTGCCTATCTATCGATCTGTCTGTTTATCTGTCTATCTGTCTGTCTATCTGTCTATCTATCTATCCATCTGTCTGTCTGTCTGTCTGTCTGCATGTCTATCTATCTGTCTATATGTATATCTATCTGTCTGCCTGCATATCTATCTATCTGTCTATCTATCTATCGATCTGTCTGTTTATCTGTCTGTCTGTCTGTCTGTCTGTCTATCTATCCATCTGTCTGTCTATCTATCTATCTATCTATCTATCTATCTATCTATCTATCTATCTATCTATCTATCTATCTATCTATCTATCTGTCTGTCTGTCTGTCTGTCTGTCTGTCTGTCATTATGAAGTAATGTTGGTGGCGTCTTAAAGCTTAGGCAGTGACTTGTTGCCTTGCTACCCTATTTGGCTGCCCTACAAACAAACTGACCACCAACCGCAACTTTCAGATGCCATATTTATTTTTTTCAGCTCAACTGTCACAGAATGGAATGCACAGGATTGTAAGAAAACTGCCTGTGGAGGCATTATATGTTACATTTTGCTTTTGAAACAATGTCTCTCATTTTCCTGAAGCTGCTTGGTGCTACAGCCATAGAGGACAAACTTCAAGAAGGAGTTCCAGAAACTATTGCCTGTCTGACCTTGGCCAACATCAAGATCTGGGTGCTCACCGGAGACAAACTAGGTAACCAGTGCTAATGAGAACCTATAGCATTCACTGAAGACTTAATTGAGACACATTCTCACTGTCTTACACAATATAATGAAGAATCTATTGTAATTGCAGAGACGGCAATGAACATCGGCTACTCGTGTAACATGCTCAGAGACGACATGAACGAAGTGTTTATAATCTCAGGTCACACCATGCTTGAGGTTCAGCAGGAGCTCAGGTAACATTTCACACTATTGGTAATTATTCATATATTCAAATACATATGTGACCCGTCACGGAAACCAGGGACACAAGTCGGCAGCACAACTCTCGAGCAAAATGAGAAAGAAGCGTTTTTTTTCAAAATTGGTGATTTTCGTTTTTTTGGAGAATCTGTTAGTTGAGATCATGAAGAAGCCTCTCCATGTTTGAGATAGCAGTATTGGTATATTTAAAAGCGTACATTTTGAGGTTGAAATCGGCTTGTTTTTCGGAGATTCTAGCACGCAGTAGGGGCGTGTCATTGTCTCTGTGTATTTCCATACTGGGTAACGCGCCGGCGCGTTTTGCAGGATTTTTTTCACATTGCAGCAAAACAGACTTAAAATACTCCGTCATTTTTTGTCATAGAGACATTAGTAATATGTCTATTGAAACTATAGAATGTCTTCTTTTATTTGTGTACACTCAGAGTAAAAACAAAATGTTGTGCTTTTTGTAAAATAAAGAAAACTAACATGATGCGTGATCTCTCGTCTCCCTCTGAACGAAGTCCAATCTGATAGTTCTCAGAAAATGAACTGTAACTTAGTGAATACTAATCACAAAAAAAATACACTTATGTCTAAAGACACGTTGAAATGTCAGGTTTTAAATCGTGTAAGTCAAATCGAAAACAAATATTCACTGTTTATGTAATCTGTATGAAAAGAGAGCCATGTCAGAAGTCTGTGATTCAGCTCATTATCCACTAATGCGGCCACGCCCACGGAGTCAGCGCTATTCAGACACAAATTCAGTCAATACATGCAGACATTAGGGATGTGCACATCGATGCTGCAGTATCGATATATCGATACTCAGAACCTACTATTTTGGTATCGATATTGTCTGCAAAGTATCGATACTTAATTATAATAATAATTTCTGCATAACTAAATGTTTTTAGCCGTGTGTGCAAGTCGATCGCGACGGTGTGTGTATGATATATATATATA
>RJVU01047120.1:1231424-1260433 GCA_003731715.1 Anabarilius grahami | reverse complement strand
CATTGTTCAGACACTTTGCATCACAGAAATACATTATATTTTAAAGTATATAATACCATTATTTTAAATTGTAATAATATTTCACAGTATTGCTGTTTTTTCTATATGTTTGATATACACCATCACAGAAAGTTTTTTTTCACAGCCTACCTGACTGAAAGGCCTCATTATTATGCAAGTCTTTTCAGGTCATTATTATGTGATTCTTTTGTCTTCTCAGGTGAGAAAATTTCATTTCATGATTATAGTGACCAAAATGATCACGGTTATCACAGAATCCTGTTCAAAAAGTCCTAATGCTACACAATGAAATCAATTCACCAAGTTTTATGTAGAAAACCAGCAAATAACAAATAAAATTAGCATCAATATGTACTTTTTCTTTATATAAACATTAAAATAATAACATTAAAAATGATGGCCAGATTTTAAAGGAGTGTCTTGCAACATGTTATCTCTAAATCATTTTTATAAAAGTCAAAAAAGATAAATTACTGACATTTACAATGCACATTATCCTTTATTATTAATAGTATGCGGTCCATGCAGCTTTACATAGGGATGCTTTACAGGGGGTATGGCTTATCTAAATGAGATGTAAATGAGCCCTATTGTCACTCCCAGCAGGTGAGAACAGGTGAGAACTGCAGAAACTTTAAAGGCGTTTTTCTCCCTATAGAGCTTTCTTAAGTGCCTACCTTCAAATGGCCACAACTTCTCCAAATATTATCAGATTTCCATGTGTTACACATCGTTGGAAAGCTTGGAGACTACACTTTCAGAATATGTGAATAACTCAAAATGCCCTAGAACCGACTTGTGTCCCTACTTTCCGAGACTGGTCACATATAACTGTGTTTTGCAGTCATATAGACTTGAATGCGTCAGATTCACTAAAAAAATGTAATTCTTGCTACCTTTCTGAACAAAGCCTAAAGGTTTGTATAGCCTGTTTTTATACATTGAATTAAACTATTGTTCGTGATTGTAAAATAAAATGTCATATTCTGATACTTTGTGCAAAGGACTGCTAAAGACAGAATCGTGGGATCCAGCAAAGATAAATTCAGCAGTGGCCTTGACATGGAAAAGGCAGAATTGTACTCAAGTGACTCTGTCTTTGAAGAGACCATCATCGCAGAGTACGCTTTAATCATCAACGGACACAGTTTGGTAAGGGCCTCAGTCTGGGTCCTAAAGAGGATTTGACTTAATTGCTGTCTTAATAATGTGTTACTAAGCTCCTAACGATGGTCGTTGTCTTCAAAAAGAACATTTGGTTCAGCATTATCCTGAAAAGTTTAGTTTTTAAGGTAGAGAGTGGCTGAAATTGGTTTTGCTTGGATAACTGTCTTTGAACCCAATGACATAAGCTCACTTAATTGAAACAATTCTTGAATACACATGCTGACAGTGTATACATGGCATTAAATTTAAGGTTTGTGTGTACTGATCTAACATGAAGGCTCATGCCCTGGAGGCAGACCTGGAGCAGATCCTGGTGGATGTGGCGTGTCTGTGTAAGACAGTCATCTGCTGTCGGGTCACTCCTCTGCAGAAAGCTCTGGTGGTTGAGCTCATAAAGAGACACAAGAGAGCCGTCACTCTCGCCATCGGAGACGGAGCCAATGACGTCAGTATGATCAAGAGTAAGACGTCACTTCCCTGCTAATCAATGCCATATTACATCCACAACATCAATCCAATCAATCCAATCAATCAATCATTCAATCAATAAATCAGTCAATCAGTCAGTCAGTCTGTCTGTCTGTCTGTCTACAGATAGATAGATAGTCAGACAGGTAGACAGACTATCTATCTATCTATTAATCATCTATCTATCTATCTATCTATCTATCTATCTATCTGTCTGTCTGTCTGTCTACTTATGTATTTATCTATCTGTCTGTCTACTTATGTAATTATCTATCTATCTATCTATCTATCTGTCTGTCTGTCTGTCTGTCTACTTATGTAATTATCTATGTCTGTCAATCTATCTGTCTGTCTGTCTACTTATGTAATTATCTATCTATCTATCTATCTATCTATCTATCTATCTATCTATCTATCTATCTATCTGTCTGTCTACTTATGTAATTATCTATCTATCTGTCTGTCTACTTATGTAATTATCTATCTGTCTATCTATCTATCTATCTATCTGTCTGTCTACTTATGTAATTATCTATCTATCTATCTATCTATCTGTCTGTCTACTTATGTAATTATCTATCTATCTATCTGTCTGTCTACTTATGTAATTATCTATGTCTGTCTATATCTATCTGTCTGTCTACTTATGTAATTATCTATCTGTCTATCTATCTATCTATCTATCTATCTATCTATCTATCTATCTATCTATCTATCTATCTATCTATCTATCTATCTATCTATCTATCTATCTATCTATCTGTCTACTTATGTAATTATCTATCTATCTATCTGTCTGTCTGTCTACTTATGTAATTATCTATCTGTCTATCTATCTATCTATCTATCTATCTATCTATCTATCTATCTATCTATCTATCTATCTATCTATCTATCTATCTATCTATCTATCTATCTATCTATCTGTCTACTTATGTAATTATCTATCTATCTATCTGTCTGTCTGTCTACTTATGTAATTATCTATCTGTCTATCTATCTATCTATCTATCTATCTATCTATCTATCTATCTATCTATCTATCTATCTATCTATCTATCTATCTATCTATCTATCTATCTATCTATCTGTCTACTTATGTAATTATCTATCTATCTATCTGTCTGTCTGTCTACTTATGTAATTATCTATCTGTCTATCTATCTATCTATCTATCTATCTATCTATCTATCTATCTATCTATCTATCTATCTATCTATCTATCTATCTATCTATCTATCTATCTATCTATCTGTCTACTTATGTAATTATCTATCTATCTATCTGTCTGTCTGTCTACTTATGTAATTATCTATCTGTCTATCTATCTATCTATCTATCTATCTATCTATCTATCTATCTATCTATCTGTCTGTCTGTCTGTCTGTCTGTCTTATTCTTAATGCTCAGTATGATCAGGTGCTTGTGACATATATATTCCATGCGACTGAAATATTCGATGTAGATGCACTTCTGGTCTAATAGAGTGGTTGCTATGGAAATAGGCTGGCCTTTTTGATCTGTAAAGATGTGTATACGCTCTCTGCTCTCCCCCAGCGGCCCACATTGGCGTGGGAATCAGCGGACAGGAGGGCATGCAGGCGGTGTTAGCCTCTGATTATTCCTTTGCCCAGTTTCGCTACCTGCAGCGCCTCCTGCTCGTCCACGGGCGCTGGTCCTACCACCGCATGTGCAACTTCCTCTGTTACTTCTTTTACAAGAACTTTGCCTTCACACTGGTTCATTTCTGGTACGGTTTCCTTTGTGGATTCTCTGCCCAGGTAAATATTTCAGCCTGTGGATGAAATATGCATATGATTTCAATTGAAGATTGTGAATACTCTTTTTTTCTTTTTGTCATTGTAGACAGTATATGACCAGTGGTTCATCACACTTTTCAACATTGTCTACACCTCACTTCCTGTTCTGGCCATGGGCCTGTTTGACCAGGTAACCAGTTTTTGGTCTTGAAAGCGGCATTGTGTAGCAGCACCAAACACAATTGCAATCTTTGCTTTTTAACATAAAGTTTGTTGGTTTTGCAGGATGTGAATGAGCAGTACAGTTTACGCTATCCAAACCTGTACAGACCTGGTCAGCTTAACCAGCTCTTCAACAAGAGGAAGTTCTTCACCTGCACGCTGCAGGGGGTCTGCACCTCTTTTATACTTTACTTCATCCCTTATGGAGCCTTCATGACCGCTGTGCGGGATGACGGCGCACACATCTCTGATCAGCAGGCTTTCGCCGTCACAATAGCAACCTCTTTGGTCATTGTGGTCAGTGTACAGGTGAGCCTGTTTATCTTGACTGTGCAATCTAAAAGATAGATATATCTATATATATAGATGGATTTAAGAAATAAAATTTATGTTTTTGTTTAATAAAGGTGCTTTAATAATTGTATAATAAAAATGTTTTGCATTATTTTCATGACATCTAAACATACACTATATTGCCAAAGGTATTGGAACACCCCTCCAAATCATTGAATTCAGGTGTTCCAATCACTTCCATGGCCACAGGTGTAAAATCAAGCACCTAGGCATGCAGACTGCTTCTACAAACATTTGTGAAAGAATGGGTCGTTCTCAGGAGCTCAGTGAATTCAAGCGTGGTACTGTGATAGGTTGCCACCTGCGCAATAAGTCCATTCGTGAAATTTCCTCACTACTAAATATTCCACGGTCAGCTGTCAGTGGTATCATAACAAAGTGGAAGCAATTGGGAACAACAGCAACTCAGCCACGAAGTGGTAGGCCACGTAAAATCACAGAGCGGGGTTAGCGCATGCTGAGGCGCACAGTGCGCAGAAGTCGCCAACTTTCTGCAGAGTCAATAGCTTCAGACCTCCAAACTTCGTGTGGCCTTCAGATTAGCTCAAGAACAGTGCGTAGAGAGCTTCATGGAATGGGTTTCCATGGCCGAGCAGCTGCAGCCAAGCCTTACATCACCAAGTGCAATGCAAAGCATCGGATGCAGTGGTGTAAAGCACACTGCCACTGGACTCTAGAGCAGTGGAGACGTGTTCTCTGGAGTGACGAATCACGCTTCTCTGTCTGGCAATCCGATGGACAAGTCTAGCTTTGGCGGTTGCCAGGAGAACGGTACTTGCATTGTGCCAAGTGTAAAGTTTGGTGGAGGGGGGATTATGGTGTGGGGTTGTTTTTCAGGGGTTGGGCTTGGCCCTTTAGTTCCAGTAAAAGGAACTCTTAAAGCTTCAGCATACCAAGACATTTTGGACAATTTCATGCTCCAAACATTGTGGGAACAGTTTGGGGATGGCCCCTTCTTGTTCCAACATGACTGCGCACCAGTGCACAAAGCAATGTCCATAAAGACATGGATGAGCGAGTTTGGTGTGGAGGAACTTGACTGGCCTGCACAGAGTCCTGACCTCAACCAGATAGAACACCTTTGGGATGAACTAGAGCAGAGACTGCGAGCCAGGCCTTCTCGCCAACATCAGTGCCTGACCTCACAAATGCGCTTCTAGAAGAATGGTCAATAATTCCTATAAACACACTCCTAAACCTTGTGGAAAGCCTTCCCAGAAGAGTTGAGGCTGTTATAGCTGCAAAGGGTGGGCCAACTCCATATTAAACTCTACGGATTAGGAATGGGATGTCATTAAAGTTCATTTGCACGTAAAGGCAGGCGTCCCAAAACTTTTGGCAATATAGTGTTACTGATTATTTATGTTAACAATATTGAAATATTACATTTTGTTTCAGATTGGGCTTGACACCAACTACTGGACCGCTGTGAACCATTTCTTTATATGGGGCAGTCTAGCTGTTTACTTTGCAATCCTTTTTGCAATGCACAGTGACGGCATTTTTACCATATTCCCGAACCAGTTTCCTTTCATAGGTAAGAATTGAAATGCATTTAGAAAGGTACTAAATATTTTTTTATTGTTTAGTCATATATATTTGCATTTGAATTCCTAAACAACCAAGGCAGTTGGTCTTGGACTTCATACTGACACCTACTGGTGTAGCATCACATTTTTGCTGTAGATTCCATTGTGTAATCTATATTCTCAGGCATTTATTTATCAATGATTGCATCATTCTGTGACCAAAACTGTAAGATATTAATGAGTAGTCTTCAACTGATCATGTGATCTCAACATGGTGGCCACCATGAGGGGGACCATCCTTGTTAAACAACTTTTTCTAGGTCACTAATATTACTGAAATTAAATATTTTTGTTTGATTGTAGGAACCGCACGTAACTCTCTGAATCAGAAGATTGTGTGGCTGGTCATCCTCCTCACCACAGTCGTGTGTATAATGCCCATGGTGGCGGTCCGATTCATCAAAACTGACCTCTATTCCACACATACTGACAAGGTATGCATATACACATGCCTTATACAGTGCGGAGAAAAAAAAATTTATATGTCCTTATGAATGAGTGAATACACTACCGTTCAAAAACTTGAAGATCTTGAAGGTCGTGAAGATCTTTTAAATGTTTTTGAGTCTTTTCTGCTCACCAAGGCTACATATATTTGATTAAAAATACAATAAAAATACCAATATTCTGAAATATTTGTACAATTTAAAAGAACTGTTTTCTATTTAAATATATTTTAAAATGCAATTTATTCTAGTGATGGTAAAAGCTGAATTTTCAGCATCATTACTCCAGTCTTCAGTGTCTCATGATCAGTGTTGGGGATAGTTACTTTTAAAAGTAATGCTTTACAATATTGAATTACTTTTGCGTTGCATTTTCTCACCTGGGCTGGGCTTGCTTGTTTTTTTTGCATTTACAACAAAAAGTTTTATTTTTGGCAAATGTTAAGGCCCTTTCACACCAAAAGTGAAATGAATAAGCTTTAGGCTGATCACAAATGTGATGTTTATCTAAAGTCATTTTTGCTTAGTGTGGTTGAATCATCGAAGGTCAGCAGCAAAGACCTTGGTTAATAAAGTGAGATTAAATACATAAAGTATATTTGTTTCATTTAATATATTTAATTATTGCAGGTTTGTGCAATATTCTGAGTTTGCATTTACTGTTTTTATTAATTTTGAGGAATACTTTGAAAAAGTAACTCAGATATTTTGTTGTAAATTTAAAAGTAATGCTTTTCTAGTTACTTGAAACAAGTAATCTGATTATGTAACTCAAGTTACTTGTAATGCGTTACCCTCAACACTGCTCATGATCCTTCAGAAATCATTCTAATATGATGATTTTCTGCTCAAGAAGCATTTCTGATTACTATCAATGTTGAAAACAGTCATGCTGCTTAATATATGTATTATAAATGTCTTTATTGTCACTTTTGATCAGTTTAATGCAACCTTGCTGAATAAAAGTATTAACTTTCTTAAAAAGAGAAAATCTTACTGACCCCAAACTTTTGAGTCGTAGTGTTCATGATAATGAGCTGTCGAAACAATTTGCCCTCCCGCAGGTGCGTTTACTTCAGCAGGCCACTAGGCGGCAGGGTCCTCAAGAGCAGAACCTCAGGAGAGTCCGCAGGACGAGTTCTCGGCGCTCGGCGTACGCTTTCGCCCACCAGCAGGGATACGGCGAACTCATCACCTCTGGCAAGAACATGAAGGTACTCACATCCTCTACTTCCACATACCCACTATCCTCACCCTCGAGAGGCCACGGCGACACCAGCCGAGGGGCGAACGACACCACCTATGTGGCAGAGACCACCTCAACCACTTCTAGATTTAGGAGGGAAAGTGACCAAAATCAAGAGGTAACGGTAGAAGACTTGGAGGCCAGATAAAGGGCCGTTTTTCTTCCTTTACAGAAGGAAGAGGAATTAGCACCCGTCTTTAATGTGAGAAAATGATAATGGATCCTGGGCAGACACATTCTGGGCTCCCAGAGATGCCCGCGGGCACGGCCACACATGCACCGGAGACTCCAAAGAGCCAGCACTATGAAGCACAGATAACACTAATTTCCTTCACCCAATTTTCACTCTCATGCAAATCTGTTGCACATTGAATTTGAAAATGAACCTCAGATTCATTTTGTATTCTCACCTCTTCTGGCACAGATTCAAACGTTTTCTCAGACAGGCACCGTTTTTGTATTTCGAGTTCTAAGAACTTCTCTTTATGCATTTGCGAATGTTTTAGGCATCTGAAACATTAAATCCACTGAGTTCTATTACCTGCACAAGTTTAAACATATTCAACAAATGACATAGGTCTAATAATACTAATAAGGCATAAGGGAGCAAATATGTTCAAGTGTGTGAAATAATACCTCTTATTTTGTTATAAAACACTGATACAGCCATCTGCAGTGCATATGTAATATAGATATGTTTAAAGACCTGGAAGTTGCATCTATACCCACAGTTTACTGTGGGTGCACCTAAATGCATCGTGCTACTGGATGAGTAGTAACAATTAGGAATGTGCGAAAACGATGCCGCAGAGAACATGCATTGGCTGTAAATCCTACTTTGGCGTTGCAAAGCAAGCTCTAGTCAATGGGTTTTAAAAGATTTTAAAATGCCAAATTTTGTTTTAAACATACCTCTTTTTTAAAAAGAAAACATCAAAGAAAGTGTAAAAACATCCCATACTTGTCCATAATTCATACCGTAGTTAGTGCTTTTGCATGCAGCTCAGCGAACCGAGAATATTGAGTTTTTACGCAAAGTCGTGCCTTCCATCAAGCGATAGACTGAAGCATTTACACGTTTAAACTTCTAGAATTCCACATATATCTACTACAAAGGTCTATAAAGTGGGCATTTATTTCAAATGATCCTTTACGGAAGGGATTTTTGTGCCTTTTTGTTTTACTTTCATCAAAGGAAGTACTTTGAGTTCTGTTTGTCGAGTCGAATGTGTCACCATTGTATTTTTTCTCTGAATGTATCACTTTTTTTCAGGCATATTAGCTGTTCATTGCCTTCATTGACGTAGAAACGATTTTCTACAATAATTTATTCGACGAAGGGCGTTGTGCGACATTTCCTTTTTATGAATGTACAATTGATGTTAATTTAATGTTATGTTAAATATATATATATATATATATATATATGAATGTATAAGATTTTTCTGCTGTGCTATTTTGTCAACAAAGACCATGCAGATTATTTATTGTTTTTATTTAAATGCATGGATTTTTATACAAGTTATTGTAATTTTTTATATGATATGCATTAAATGGCCATTGTTTAATTTATTTAAAAATTGATTGTTTGCTTTCATGTTTCATGTAACAAATTTTTTTTTTTAAACAGTTGAGTTTTACCGTTTTCGAATCCATTCAGCCGATCTCCGGGTCTGGCGGTATTACTTTTAGCATAGCTTAGCATAGTTCATTGAATCTGATTAGACCGTTAGCATGTCGCTCAAAAATGACCAAATGTCACAAATGTCTCCATGGTTGAAAGGCACGCTCCCTGTGCAAGCAGGGGCTCACAGCCACTGCGTAATATCATTGCGCCTGCTGCTCTCATGGTACGGCAGCAAAGTTCCTTGATTATTACGCCAGAATGAGATTATAGTTCCTAGCCATATCTGCCTAGAAAATCGCAACTTTTCATTTTCCGTTGGTCTTAGTACACGATGTAACTACAGAAGAGTCAAGTTTTAAATATGAAAAATATTGAAACTCTTTGGTCATTTTTGAGTGAGATGCTAACGGTCTAATCAGATTCAATTAACTATGCTAAGCTATGCTAAAAGTGGTACCGCCAGACCCGGAGATCGGCTGAATGGATTTGAAAACGGTAAAACTCAACTGTTTAACTCTAGGGGAGTTGGAAAATGAGCCTATTTTCAAAAAAAGTGGAGTGTTCCTTTAAGGGCTTGCGCATTTAAAATGGCAGACAACATTGTGGAGAATTTAATTTAACTCGAAACATAGCATGCTGAGGGCATCTGCTGGTTAAAGCCATGTAAGTACAACAAGAACAGCAAAAAAATTTACACATTTTGAAACCGCAGCACACAAAATTAGAATAAACAGACCGTTATCGTTCATTAGTGTGGATGCAAATATAGTTATCGTTATAGTTATCTTTCTTGGTGTGAACGGGCCTTAACAGTCCTCACACAAAATTCCCAGTCATTCCTATTAAAATGACCTGTGAAACAAAAGTAAATGTAAAAGCATCTTAAGTGTAATACTTAAAGGGGCTCTATGTAGGAATGACACCCAGTGGTCGAAATAGGTACTGCAGTCCAAATTCAAAATATAGTTTGCCCCGCCCCCTCGTTCAAAGACGCAAGTGGCCAGCTTGACACGCAACAAGAGGAAGCCAATTGACAATGAAAGCTGAGGAGACTGATGAGTTGATTTATCTGTGTTTTAATCTTACTTATAACACCTTTAAGTTTGTTTGAATCCATAAACATAAGCATGAGCAACAGTAATAGTGATGTTTATTACTTACCGTAGTAAACACTACTGGTGCAAAAACTTGAGGCAATGAGATCCAGGTAGTCCAGCAATGATTATGTCAGAGATCAAATTTGAATAAGGAATAACAAATGTATTAATTGAAAATTATAGAGACAAACAAATTAAGTAATTAATAGTTAATTATAAAATCCAGAGTATTGTATCTAACAGATGAAGATCAGAATATAGAGAAAGAAGGAACAAAATTAAGACATTTGCAAAATGAAATGAGAGATAGGAGAGAAGAAGCAGAAGCAGCCAGAAGTAGAAGACACAGAAGAGATGCGAGAAGCAAAAAGAGCAAAGAAAAGCTAAACTATCAAAGACCCAGTCCATTTTATACCATAAGCATAGGAAAACTTACATCCCACTCAAACTTATGTTTGGGTCTAATAAGAAAAGGTCAAACAGTCTTATCCATTATGTCATATATATCATCCATTACGTTGGTGTAACGGCTAGGTCAGAGTGACTGGTCAAATGTCAAAAATAGATACAAAAAGTGTTGTTTTGACACCCTTAAGGGAATTTTGCAGATCTTGCATTATCACATGTCTGAAGAAATGGAAACAGACATATTTTTATACAAAGGTACAAGATCAAATGAGCAACTGATTCTGAAAACACCATCGCTTCTGCAGTACTTGGCATCCGTCCAATATCTAACCACAAACGTGTCAACATGACCTGTCACATTGGAACACTTGAAGAAAATTGAATATAGCAAGCATACATACTCTTAAAGATAAAAGAAGAATAACCATAAAGGAGTACATTAAAGAGTAAATACTTGAAAATATGATGAGAATTAATATATGGAGTAGGAGTACATGAATATATGAAATCAAAAGTAATATTGATAAAACATAAGCCATAAATGGTTAGCATGAAATATGAATAAGAATATTGACCGTTTTGGATCCACCAACTACTAATGACGTTTATTATTAAATGAAAAAAGTAAAAGATGAGGCTTGGAAACTTTGAGATTGTTTTTATTGGATGTAACCGGTTGAATATTGACCTTGAACGCTCAGAAAAAGTGCAGCAGAAGTAGGAATGTATAGAGCAATTCTTGGTACTTTACTAGTGCCCTGAAAACCACGAAATGTGTATAAAATGATCACAGTGCACCGATTTCTTCATTCTTTTGAGTGAAAATGCCCATTCAGACTTTATAAAGTCTGTTTCCCTTTCATCAGATTTTCCATTATACGTACAACCTCCTGTTTCTGAGGACACAGGGTTGATTGTGTTGCTAAAATGAGAGAAAATAGCCCCGCTACTTTTCATTCCTCTATGAAAATTGCCGCCCCTCCTCCCGGCCTTGTCACGAATAAACTCTGCTTCTCCAAAGCGGCTCGTTGGGCGTCCGGCATGTAATAACGTTCTCTCACGGATTGGAGAAAAGAATCTATCCTTTCCCCAGGTACCATGGAAACTGTGCAACCTCCCCATCCAGCTCCGGTTAACCTCGACCCCACGGCGCCCGCCTGCCTGTGAAGAGAGGAGAAAGATGTTTGGCTAAAACTCAGTTCATTAGACAGACTTTGACAGTTTTCATTAGTTTTCCACAGAAGCTCAGAGATGTGACTCATTCAGTTTAAACTATTTCTGCGTCACATAAGAAATACACTACTGGTGGTCAAAAGTTCATTAACTAAGATTAATTAAGATTTTTTTATGTTTTTGAAAGACAGTAATGGCAGCTTTGCCTTGGTGAGAATAAGAGACTTCTTTCAAAAACATTCCCCCCAAAAATTGCATATTAACACAGAAATGTTTTCCACTGTATCCATAAGTGTAAAAAGTGTATTATGATATGATCGGCTGATTGCGCTCTCACTCACAGACATATGTCCACCAGCTGGTCCAGCTCAGGGCAGCTGCACTCGTACAAGTCTCTGCAGCTGGCGTGGCTTCGGTTCATCAGGTCGCCCAGCTGAGTGACGGCTTTGGCAGGGGAAGAGTCGCACACGGCCTTAAACTGTAGCACGCGGGCGGCCTCGCCGTACACATGTTTGGCACGCTGGTACAGTTTAAAGTGAGTCGCTGAGGAAGAAATGGAAGAGGTTGTAGTGCAAAATGACAATCCGTCTCAGGAATAATATGTAATATTGGTAACACTTTACAATAAGGTCCCATTAGTTAACTAATATTAGCTAAATAATTATTAATAAATAACTAAATGAGCTCTACATTTGTTAGTTTTTTAATCTTTGTTAACGTTAGTTAAGTAAACAGTAAGGTACGAGAGGCTGTGCTGTATCGTGAATAAGTCACGGCTGAAGGGCGTTGTTAGGCTTCAGCCGTGACTTATTCACATTACAGCACTAGCCTCGAGTACCTTATTGCTTTTATAAAACGGTTACCACACAATACAAATATTAAAGTCAAAAATATGTATTAATGTAACTTTCATGAAGTAAACCGTCACTAAAAGCCTTCCTTCCGCCGGAAAAAATAGTCCCTGACCGTGAACAGCAACAGAAGTTACATTATTACGCCATTAGATGGCGGCAAAGACTGTCTTCATGAGTGTGTCGGTCAGTAGCAAAGACTTTTACATTAAAAAAACTGAATTGTTGTGAACACGGAAAACAAGACACAACTGACAAATGCTTTGAGTGCTGTCAGTCACGGGAAAACCCTTAAATGTTAAAAGGACAAGATAATACATCGGGCATTTAAACAGATTTTTTTATTATGAACATAGGACTGACCTGAAGGAAAATGCTAAATCTGAATGCAGGTAATAAACTCGCTCACTCGATCCCTTTCTCACAATACTCTTCTACATAATACAGTAAGCTTCAATGAACAATATCAATTGAGAACAAACAGTTTACATTGCTAAGAGTGGTTGCTAAGGGTGTTATGTAGTGATACACAGAACCGTTGAGTGAAGCGGTCATAGCCGTGTTTTATCGTGAATAAAACACAGCTATTGACCAATCAGAATCAAGGACGGGAACTAACCATTAGCTCAGGTCCATTAAATAATATGAACAGATACAACTTTAATAATTTATTAGTAAATGCTCAAATTAACATTAACTAAGAATAATAAAAGTATTTTTCATTGTTAGTTCATGTTAACTAATGCAGTTAAGTAATGTTAACAAATATAACCTTATAGAGTACTTTAGTGCCCGCCCACTTTTTCAGCAGCACTGGTTCTGGAAGTACTTTTTCCATAGGGATTGTTAAAGCGTTTTTAAGCCTTGAACCAAAACAACCAGCTACTATATAAAGCACAACATTAGAAACTTTAATCTGAGCAAAAAGTATTTGAAAATCAGACAATAAGACAAAAGGTACAACACTGTGTACTAAACGGCTTTAGTGAGGGAAAAAGAACTACAATCCCATGAAGCACTGCGAATTACAATCAAATTAAAAACGATGGTGAAATATAAAACTATTAATTTTGAGTTGATCATATTTATAGAAGCAATACATTGAAATGTATTGCAAAATATTCAAATATAAAGAAATATTTAAGTATTTTCCAATCATAAGCCCTATTCGGACGGGATTAGTTTTACATGGGGATGTGGAGTAATGCAATTTTACCTCAGGACGTCTGTAATATTAATTGGCCAATTCGCACGGGACAAGACATCTCAGTAAAACTAGCAGAAGTGGGAGGGGTAACTCGATTTATGCACCGCCGTCACCTCCCTGTCGTCATGTGGGTATATGTTGCTTCCTGATACCATGTGCGCAAACACAATCTAAATATATAAACTATATATATAACAGTTAGGTCCGGTCAAATGACTTATTAATTAAATTCTGATTGGATTATGATGGTAATAGGCACTTAGCTAAAGATAAAATTTGTTTTGTGCCTCTGACAAGTGCTTTCGATCTTCTTTTTGCTCTGAATGGCATGTAGAAAATACTTTAGGTTTGCAACAGACTTGTCCCACCACCTACAATACAACTAAATGTTTCTTCAAATGCTTGAAAAATGCGCAGAAAACTACTTTTAAACAGGAAATGACGGAATTTTACCGTACATATTTACAGCGGGTCTATTCGAACGGGATTAGTATTACCTGAGGTAATTTTTCCAGACCTTTTTACAGAAGGTAAAAGTTGCCGTAATCTTTACTGACATTGCCCGTAATGATTACCGAGATGGCACATTCGGACGGGACTAAAATCACTGAGAAGCTCTGGTAATAATTACTTTACCCCCACCTTCCCATGTAAAACTAATCCCGTCCGAATAGGGCTATAGTCAATTCACAGTGCTTCACTGCCCCAAGAGACTCTCTGATTGGTGAAATTTCCTTGCAGAATCATGGGTAATGTAGTTTTTCCACCACAAATTCATCTGTTAAACATGATTTTAAAATAAAGGTGAAATAATACAAACAGATGGCTTCAACAAAAGCATATGCAATTTGAACAATCTCAGAACTCACAGCAGGCCTGTCTTTAACGGTTTATAAGTTAAAAATCAATTTCCTAATGAAGAAAATTAATTGGATTTTCTAATTCCGAAACCCGACTGTTGCACTCTATTGTAAAGTGTAACCGTAATATTATTTAGAATATTAGCTAATATAAAATAGAATTTTTCTCTTAAGAAAACTGGTAACAATTTACAAAAAGGTTTAATTTGTTAACATTAGTTCACTACATTAATTAGCATGAACTAAGAATGAACAACGCCTCTATATCATTTATTATTAATCTTAGTTATCGTTAATTCCAACATTTAGTACATTTTTAAGATCAAAAGTTGTATGTTAATATTTTTTAATGCACTATGAACTAACAGGAACATTTTTAAAGGATTAGTCCACTTTCAAATAAAATTTTCCTGATAATTTACTCGCCCCAATGTCATCCAAGATGTTTATGTCTTTCTTTCTTCAGACGAAAAGAAATGAAGGTTTTTGAGGAAAACATTCCAGGATTATTCTCCTTATAATGGACTTCAATGGGCACCATACGGTTGAAGGTCAAAATTACAGTTTCATTGCAGCTTCAAAGGGCTTTAAACGATACCAGACGAGGAATAAGGGTCTTATCAGGCGAAACCATCGAAACCCTATTCAACTTTCGAAACAAACGCGGCGCCAGTTTAGTTTTTTCCCGCAAGTAGAATAGGGAAGGCGTAGGACATACAGCATAAGCTTTTTGAAGAATACGGAAATCGGAAGCACGTTCAAGGCGATCATTTGTGTTTTTAAAGCATATACAGTTGTATTTTTTTCTAAAATGACCAATCGTTTCTCTAGATAAGACCCTTATTCCTCGTCTGGTATCGATTAAAGCCCTTTGAAGCTGCACTGAAACTGTAATTTTAACCTTCAACCGTTTGGAGGCCATTGAAGTCCACTATGAGGAGAATAATCCTGGAATGTTTTCATCAAAAACCTACATTTATTTTCGACTGAAGAAAGAAGGACATGGACATCTTGGATGACATGGGGGTGAGTATATTATCAGAAAAATTTTATTTGAAAGTGGACTAATCCTTTAAGGTTAACAAATGCTGTAAATATATTTTGCTCATTGTCAGTGTATGTTAGTTAATACATTAAATGAAAAATAAAAATGTAAGATTATTTTCCCAGTAAGACCAGAACATTTATAGAGTGGACTTTGTTCTCCTGTTGTTGTCTCTCACCATGTTGTGTGTTGGCGCTGAGGATGTTTTCACACAGCTGTTCAGCGCTGATGCCCAGAGTTGTGCAGATCTCCTCTCTGCTGTAGGGCTCAGGGTGCAGCACCTCCTCCACCAGCTCCAGCATCTCCTCCAGACTCACCTGCAGCTCCTTCTGCAGATCCCCCAGCTTCAGCAGACGCTGCCAGTCCACACCTCGTGCTTTAGCCAGCATCTGCAGACCGGAGGATTCAAGATCCACATCTTCTAACATCAATATACTAATGTTCTTGGTACATTACCAATAATTATTAGTGGCCAATCACTAAAGCGTAATAATTATTTAACTGCTTCTGGATTTAAATCTGCAGTGTCTCAATCTGGTGCCAGTTTTGGGGTCAATTTCAACAAATTTGATGGCAGATCCAGTTTTTGGCAAACAAAAAATGAGTCATCATCATAGCAACTGCAGATTAACACAAAACTGTTCTTATTATTGCCCTGAAAATACCACATACATTTGGTTGCAGCGCCACCTACTGTAAATAATGTTAAATGTAAATTACAGCCTTTGAACTACTTCTAAATTCACCACTAAAGTCTGAGGACTAAACAACTCAAGTTTTCACTTCAGTGATTAAAACTACAGTATATATACACTACTGTTCAAAAGTTTGGAGTCAGAAAGGGTTCATTAAACAAAAGTTATATTTATAATGTTACAAAACATTTTCAAATAAATGCTTCTTTTGAACTTTCTATTCAAAGAATCCTGTAAAACTGCATCACATTTTTCACAAAAATATGAAGCAGCACAACTGTTTTCAACATTGATAATAATAATAAATGTTTTTCAAGCAGCAAATCATCATATTTGAATGATTTCTGAAGATCATGTGACACTGAAGACTGGGGTAATGATGCTGAAAATTCAGCTTTGATCACAGGAATAAATTACATTTTAAAATATATTATGATATTAAACAATTATTCTAAATTGTAATAATATTTCACAATATTACTGTTTTACTGTATATTTGATCAAATAAATGCAGCTTTGGTGAGCAGAAGAGACTTCAAAAACGTTAAAAAAATCTTAATGACCCCAAACTTTTAAACTGTAGTGTACTTTTTTGATGAACTGGCAATAAAATTCTTATACTACAAAGACTAAACTATCATTCTGAAGTTCAAACCTTTGTGGCGATGCGGCACTCCACCACCCTCATGTTGAAGTGAGATGAGGCCGCCTTGTTCATCTCCACACAACAGTTGGCGATTACAAAGAACGCCCCGTCGGGCAACTTCACATCTGTAGCTCGCAGCGGATTAAACTCGATCAGCTTTGCCTTGAGGAAAAAATGTAAAATCAAGCTGAATCGTCCTTAACAAAACGTATTTGTAATGTAGATGCACAGTGTTAAACACAAAAACACTTTTGACAGTCTGATGACATATGGGTCAATAACAAATAAGAGGTCCCAAGATAAAGAAAAGATAAAATCTTTTAAAATTCTGGCTTAAAACACACGTGTCTTAGAAATGCACTCTTTGTATTCATGTTGGTTTTATATGGTTTAAAAAAAAACTTGCATACAATATTTAAAAAAGAAGAAAGAAAAATGTTGTGGTGTAACCAAAAATAATTTAAAAAAAAGTTTTTCTCTTAAACCTTGAATACATGTAAGTGTACACACTTTAATCATCATTTTAAAAAAGTAACCTATTTTTTTTTATACAATTATCATGATTTTTTCATTTATAAATGCCAAGACAATTGTGTGGTTGTACTATATGGCATTTTACCACCCATATTAACCTTATCACGTCATAAAAATAATTAAGTTACATTTTAATTTTAAGAGGCTTACTGACCTTGACACAGTCAAGAGGGTCTGCAGTGGTCTTCTCCATGATATCATTTCCTGTTTTAATGTTTGCAGCACTATGGTTGCACCACATGACTTTGATTTGGTGGAAAATATGTTTTTTAAATATTTACAGTATTTTAAGAAAACTGTTTTTTCTTTCTAGTATTAATAACAAGTAACAGCTTAAAAATATTTTTTAAAACTTTGTTTTAATAAGGCATTTTGTCATGCATTTGGTCACTGTATGTATGAATTGCATTTTTAATGTTTTTTTGAATAAATTAGCTGCAGTCACACACATAAACAAAATGATTGTCATACCATCAACCCTTATACCAAAATTAAATTAAATGCCATGTATTTTGTTAGAACAAATTATGAAACACATGGCTTACTGTTCCCTCCTCCGCCAGGAAAGAAATGGACTGATCCATCCCTCCGCCCTCAGTGCCAATATAGCGCTCACACTTGGCACACGTCTCTGCGAGAGTCACCTGAAATGAAATCAAAGCAAGCGCATCTATGATAAGCAGCAGTTGTATATAATGCATGTTAGAGGATTTACATTAAGGACTACCTTAGAAAGAGACTTCTGATTGGCCTCCATAGTGACCAGACCGGCACAGCACACCAGGGCACTGGAGCTGGAAAGCCCTGAGCTGGCTGGGATAGTCCCGTCTACCACACAACACATCCCTGCCAATGAAGACAAGCTCAAGTGCTCCTGCATGCACAAGGTCAAGGGTCAAATGACTATGATTATAATGCAATAATGCAAGCATGTAAAAATTAAACACCTCACCTGGATTCCTCTCACTCCACAAAGGAAGTAATAGTGCCATTGAGGATTCTCTCTGTCAATGGTGATGCCATCAACAGACACAGTGAAATCCCTGAAAGAAATGAAGAAATAAGTGAGTAAGTCTATTAATGAATAAGTGAGTAAGTTAATTAATTAATGGAGGGAATAATGAGTGAATGAATAATAAATGAGTGAATAAATAAGTGAGTGAATATTGAATGAATGAATGATTGAGGGAATAATAAATAAGTGAGTGAATGAATTAAGTGAATGAGTGAATAAATGAGTGAATATCGAATAAGTGAGTGAATAATAAATGTGTGAATGAATGAATTAAGTGAGTGAGTGAATAAATAAGAGTGAATATTGAATGAATGAACAAATTAATGAGTGTGAATGAACTGTGAATGAATTAATCAAGTGAGTGGGTGAAAAATGAATAAATGAGTGAATAATGAATGAGTTAGTGAATAATGAAAGTTATTGAATGAATGAGTGAATGAATTGAGTGAATAATGAATGAGTGAATGAATGAATCAAGTGAGTGAGTGAATTAAGTGTGAATAATGAAGTGAGTGAGTGAATAAATAAGAGTGAATGAATTAAGTGAGTAAACAATGAATGAGTGATTGAATGAATGAATAAGTGAGTGAATGAATTAAGTGAAGAATGAATAAGTGAGTGAGTGACTAAATAAGTGAGTGAATAATGAATGAGTGAGTGAATGAATGAATAAGTGAGTGAGTGACTAAATAAGTGAGTGAATAATGAATGAGTGAGTGAGTGAGTGAGTGAGTGAATGAATAAGTTAATGAGTGAGTGAACAATGAATGAGTGAGTGAATAATTAATGAGTGAGTGAATGAATTATTGAGTGAGTGAAATAATGAGAGTGAGTGAAAGTGAGTGAATGAATTAATTAATGAGTGAGTCAATGAGTGAATTAATTATTGAGTGAGTGAATGAATTAGTGAGTTAGTGTATGAATGAATTGAGTGAGTGAATGAATTAGTGAGTTAGTGAATGCATTGAGTGAATGCTTGAATTATTGAGTGAGTGAGTGAGTGAGTGAGTGAGTGAATGAATTAGGCTTTACTCAGATGTTCTGTTGTTCTAAATATTTTTCTATGTTGGTTAAATGCTTTAGCAATACAAAATTTATTTTTTTTGTCATGCCAATAAAGCTATCTGAATTGAATTAGTGAGTGAGTGAGTGATTGAATGAATTAGTGAGTTAGTGAATGCATTGAGTAAATGAATTCATTAATGAGTGAGTGAATGAATGAATTAATGAGTGCGTGAGTGAATGGATTAATTATTGAGTGAGTGAGTGGGTGAATGAATTAATGAGTGACTGAATGAATTAGTGAGTTAGTGAATTAATGAGTGAGTGAGTGAATTAATTATTGAGTGAGCGAGTGAAAGAATTATTAAGTGAGTGAGTGAGTGAGTGAACGAACTAGTGAGTTAGTGAATGCATTGAGTGAATGAATTAATTAATGAGTGAGTGAATGAATTAATTATTGAGTGAGCGAGTGAATGAATTATTGAGTGAGTGAGTGAGTGAGTGAATGAATTAGGCTTTACTCAGATGTGCTGTTGTTCTAAATATTTTTCTATGTTGGTTAAATGCTTTGGCAATACAAAATGCATTTTTTTTGTCATGCCAATAAAGCTATCTGAATTGAATTGAATGGATTAATTATTGAGTGAGTGAGTGGGTGAATGAATTAATGAGTGACTGAATGAATTAGTGAGTTAGTGAATTAATGAGTGAGTGAGTGAATTAATTATTGAGTGAGTGAATGAGTGAGTGAACGAATGAGTGAGTGAACGAATTAGTGAGTTAGTAAATTCATTGAGTGAATGAATGAATTAATGAGTGAGTGAATGAATTAATTATTAAGTGAGCGAGTGAATGAATTATTGAGTGAGTGAGTGAATTAGTTAATTATTGAGTGAGCGAGTGAATGAATTATTGAGTGAGTGAATGAATTAATTATTGAGTGAGCGAGTGAATTAATTATTGAGTGAGTGAGTGAACGAATTAGTGAGTTAGTAAATGCATTGAGTGAATGAATTAATTATTGAGTGAGTGAATGAATTATTATTGAGTGAGCGAGTGAATGAATTATTGAGTGAGTGAGTGAGTGAACGAATTAGTGAGTTAGTAAATGCATTGAGTGAATGAATGAATTAATGAGTGAGTGAGTGAATGAATTAATTATTGAGTGAGCGAGTGAATGAATTATTGAGTGAGTGAGTGAACGAATTAGTGAGTTAGTAAATGCATTGAGTGAATGAATTAATTAATGAGTGAATGAAATAATTAATTACTGAGTGAGCGAGTGAATGAATCATTGAGTGAGTGAGTGAATTAATTAATTATTGAGTGAGCGAGTGAATGAATTATTGAGTGAGTGAGTGAATTAATTATTGAGTGAGTGAGTGAATGAATGAATTATTGAGTGAGCGAGTGAATTAATTAATTATTGAGTGAGCGAGTGAATTAATTATTGAGTGAGCGAGTGAGTGAACGAATTAGTGAGTTAGTAAATGCATTGAGTGAATTAATTAATTATTGAGTGAGTGAGTGAATGAATTATTATTGAGTGAGCGAGTGAATGAATTATTGAGTGAGTGAGTGAGTGAGTGAACAAATTAGTGAGTTAGTAAATGCATTGAGTGAATGAATGAATTAATGAGTGAGCGAGTGAATGAATTATTGAGTGAGTGAGTGAGTGAATTATTGAGTGAGTGAGTGAATGAATTAATTATTGAGTGAGCGAGTGAATTAATTATTGAGTGAGTGAGTGAGTGAACGAATTAGTGAGTTAGTAAATGCATTGAGTGAATGAATGAATTAATGAGTGAGTGAATGAATTATTATTGAGTGAGCGAGTGAATGAATTATTGAGTGAGTGAGTGAATTAATTAGGCTTTACTCAGATGTTCTGTTGTTCTAAATATTTTTCTATGTTGGTTAAATGCTTTGGCAATACAAAATGTATTTTTTTTGTCATGCCAATAAAGCTATCTGAATTGTATTGAATTATTGAGTGAGTGAGTGAATGAATTAGTGAGTTAGTGAATGCATTGAGTGAATGACTTAATTAATGAGTGAGTGAATTAATGAATAAATGAGTGAGTGAGTGAATGGATTAATTATTGAGTGAGTGAATGAATGAATTAATGAGTGAGTGAATGAATTAATTATTGAGTAAGTGAGTGAGTGGGTGGGTGAATGAATTAATGAGTGAGTGAGTGAATGAATTAATTATTGAGTGAGTGAATGAATTAATGAATTAATGAGTGAGTGAGTGAATGAATTAATGAGTGAGTTAGTGAATTATTGAGTGAGTGAGTGGGTGAATTAATGAGTGACTGAATGAATTAATGAGTGAGTGATTGAATAAATTAATGAGTGAGTTAGTGAATTAATTAATTATTGAGTGAGTGAGTGAATGAATTAATGAGTGAGTGAGTGAATGAATTAATGAGTGAGTTAGTGAATTAATTAATTATTGAGTGAGTGAGTGAGTGAATTAATGAGTGAGTTAGTGAATAAATTAATGAATTAATGAGTGAGTGAGTGAGTGAATTAATTAATGAGTGAGTTAGTGAATGAATTAATTATTGAGTGAGTGAGTGAATTAATTAATGAGTGAGTGAGTGAATGAATTAATTATTGAGTGAGTGAGTGAATGAATTAATGAATTAATGAGTGAGTGAGTGAATGAATTAATTATTGAGTGAGTGAGTGAATGAATTAATGAATTAATGAGTGAGTGAGTGAATGAATTAATTATTGAGTGAGTGAGTGAGTGGGTGAATGAATGAATTAGTGAGTGAGTGAATTAATGAGTGAGTGAATGAATAAGTGAATGAGTAAGTGAATGAATGAATAATATTTGTTGACAAAATGTGACCAGTTAAATTCTGAAGAGCTGAAGATGAAGCACATTGTTACTCACTTGTATCTGGGGTCAGTATTGGCCAGCTGGATTGTTTGGGAGTCATTGACAGAAACCGCAGCCAGAATATTCTGCTCTATTGCCATTGGAAGGACAGCATAGCCACAATAATCAATATGCTCACCTGGAAATTATAAGAGTTAAGATAAAACATAAAATGCAGTGCTGATGGTATTTGATATGTTTACACACAGCTTGCAACCAACCTATCAAATTCACCCTCCCAGGAGCACGAGCGTAGAAGAGAGGCATTTGTCCATATTTTCCATGAAAATCCTCTTTCAGTTTCTGCAACCTAACAAAAGAAGGGAAAGTGTATGTCTAACGCAAACAAAAACAAACACGAAAGTTAAAACTAAAAAATAGAATGTATATTTATCGACGTTACGAGTCCATTCATACACAATCGAAGTTTTCCGAATAGCTGCACGAGGTTTTCCGAACAGTCGCAACTTACCTTTCATTTCCACTGAGCAGCACCTTGATTTTCGGTGGAATTGTGGCCATTATGCTGTTTTAAATCTTTTGTTTTGCAGTAAGTACAATATGCAGGAATGGGCTGACACTGTACAAATGCTGTCAGCTGACTGTCATACCCGGAATCATGCGTCTAAAACAATACGGAAGAAACTGACACGAATCCCTTCCATGGATTCGGAAGCACTCGGGAGGAATCGGAACTGCGCGCGCACCTTACAGAACGCGCGGCGTGATGTCATAACGCTTTGCCGGGGAGCATTGTGGGTAACAGCCTCTCTCCGGTCAAAATGTCTGACATGGAAGATGATTTCATGTGCGATGATGAAGAGGATTATGACTTGGTAAGGCTGCCTAAAACAAACGCAACTGTAAACGCGTGTAATTCAATGCTATGCTAATGTGGTGACATCAATACATTGTGTTTAGCGTGTTTATAGGGACTTAATTTCCCAATGGAGTTGTTTAGCAGGTGGCTAGTTTGCTAATACTGCAAAGATTAAGTCAATAAATATGACAGCCTTCTTTAAGTAGTTTTATTTGTAGTTCTGTAAGAAATACGATGTGTTTATAAACCTGATTCCTGATGTAGAAGCTCTTGTTTATCTGTTGGTAACTTGCAGACTCATGTGAAGTTGACTAAAATTATAGCTAATAAGCTGCTAGTTATGAATCTGCATGATATTTGATTTCAGTTTGCTATTAAATAGATTGTTATGTATATAAGATGTACAATTGTGAATAATCTTAACATAATTATTGTTATGCAGCTGTCATATTCATAACATTATCATGCACCATTAAGCTGTACAAGATGTTTCTTCAGGCAAAGACTTATTGAATTTCACATACCATTTGTTTGTTTTCACTTCAGGAATACTCTGAGGACAGCAACTCTGAACCGAACGTTGATTTGGAGAATCAGTATTACAACTCCAAAGCCCTCAAAGAAGATGATCCTAAAGCAGCCCTGAGCAGCTTTCAGAAGGTTCGACACGTTCAATATCTGGATCCGTACTGTAACTTTGGATGGGTATAATCACTGTTTTCTGTTTCGCAGGTGCTGGAGCTGGAGGGTGAGAAAGGAGAATGGGGCTTCAAAGCACTGAAACAGATGATTAAGATCAACTTCAAACTGGTGTGTAACAATAGTAGCAGATTAAATAATATCTGATATTTATGTCATTTTGTGAGATTTAATAAGTAATATTTATAAGTCATTTGATTATTTTCCTGTATTGTCTAACAAATTAAATGTAAAATACATGTTAATGGTGCAATATAAAATCTGATGATTTAATTTGTGTTTTTTAATTCTTTTTTATTCTTATTTTTACAGACAAATTTTCCTGAAATGATGAACCGGTACAAACAGCTTTTGACGTATATTAGGAGTGCTGTCACCAGAAATTACTCTGAGAAATCCATCAACTCTATTCTTGATTATATCTCAACCTCCAAACAGGTATTTCATATATTTTAAACTGCTGTCTGAGTTTATATATACAGTCAAACCCAAATTTATTCAGACACCTTGAACATTTCATTCATTAATACAGTTTATTCACTATAGTTTTAAAAAAGGGTAATAAAATATAACAAGATCTCAGAGCTAAACTCTGTGTCAGAGAAAAATGTATCTTAATTATGTCAGATAACACTTAAGCAAAACATGTTCAGGTCAAAGTGTCTGAATAATTTTTGGTTCCAAATTTTTAGCAGTTTTACTGGCAGTCCACTGTATGAAGAATTTTTGGGTATAATATGTCACAGTTTACTTTATTTTGCTATCCTCACTTACATAAATGAACTATAGAGTCCTGCACCCACTAGTAAAAATATATCAAAAATGTCTGAATGATTTTTGGTTTGACTGTATATACCAGTAAAATTGATTAAAAAAAAATTGGAACCAAAAATTATTTAGACACTTTGACCTGACCATGTTTTGCTTAAGTGTTATCTGACATAATTAAGATTATTTTAAGATTATCTCTGAGATCTTGTCATATTTTATAACCAATTTTTTTTAAACTATAGTGAATAAACTGTAATAATGAATGAAATGTTCAAGGTGTCTGAATAAATTTTGGTTTGACTGTATGTGTGTATGTGTGTTATATAAATATATACACACACGCGCACACACACACATATTTGTATATAAGGGGTGTAACGGTACATGTATTCGTCCCGGTTCATGCAGTCACACGATGAATACAGTCAGTCACAGGCGATTCACACTCCAGTCCAGAAAGGGGCGCGCGTGGTAATGCAATGCTTTTTGCTAACCGTCACAACAGGAAAAAGCGCATTAGAAGAAGAACAGATGATCTATGCATAGATATGTTTGTGTAATCTCACAACTAGTGTTTCAACCACGGAAAGTCATCAATAAAACAGCTTGAGAATAATATCTCACGTAGCATCACATTTACCTCAGGCAAGTCATTTAGTGTCCACAGCATGTTAGTTCAATACAGAAATGAACTCTAGAGGGGAGCATTTCACTAAATATATGCACTATATTCACTTATATATTCATTATATTTACTTTACCTGTTAGTAATGTCATGATTTTTTAATGTATGCTTAAGTAAATTTGTCATGAAAACAGGTTATGACAGCCACTGTGTAAATGATTATATTTCAAAAATGAATTGGTGTAGAAAATTAACTTTATAATTAGATTTACAGGTTAATGCAAAACCTGTCTTATGTGCAATTTACATGTGTTTTTTTATTTGAGTGTTGATGATTATATCTAAAAAATAAATAGCAACTGAATTTAATAATTTGTGCTCTGTTGTTAATTGTAACCTTTAATATTATAGTAATGTGAAAGAAAGGGCTCCCTGTATATAGTTTACGGCAATAGCTGAGATAGATTTTTTTTTTTATCCTTAAGAAAAATTTAATTATATTTGAATTTATTTAAACACAGAGAGATATGTTTTAAAAAAAAAAAAAAACAGTTTAATAATAATAAAAAAGCAATTTTATGTTTAGTTTTCTTCTCCCTGCTGTACCGAACCCGTACCGAACCGTGACTTCAAAACCGAGGTACGTACTGAACCATCATGTTTGTGTGCCGTTACACCCCAAATATATATACATATTTATTCATTTTTAATTAAAGATCATTTTGTTATTAAAGATAATAAAGTAATATTTATCTATTCATGTTTTTTTTCCAGATGGACTTGCTACAAGAGTTTTATGAAACCACACTGGAAGCTTTAAAAGATGCCAAAAATGACAGACTTTGGTTTAAAACTAACACCAAGGTTTGTGCTGTGACAGTGTATTGTGTATTTAAATGATCTTTTTTAAATTACAGACGTTATCTGCACACTAATATATCAGAAACAATAATATTCACTGTAGTATGATAATAATTCTGTTAATGCAATGCCTGTTAATAATTGACCGAAGTCCAGAAAACTCCAGAATGTTTGTATTTATACTCAAGTAATTCAAGAATATTGGTAACTTCTGCTCCTCTGATTCATGTAGTTGGGAAAGTTGTACCTGGAAAGAGAAGAGTTTGGAAAGCTCCAGAAAATCCTCAGGCAATTACACCAGTCGTGTCAGGTAGAGTAAATGATCATTGTTTCATAAATAAGAGAACCTGTTTCAAATGTCTTATGTGCTGTTCTGAAACTGATTGATGATGTTAATTAGACGGATGATGGAGAGGACGACTTGAAGAAGGGCACTCAGCTGTTGGAGATCTATGCTTTGGAGATCCAGATGTATACGGCACAGAAAAACAACAAGAAGCTGAAAGCCCTCTATGAGCAGTCATTACACATTAAATCAGCCATCCCACACCCACTCATCATGGGAGTTATCAGAGGTATTTCACACATTCTTACTCTATTTTTATAACAAAGATATAGTTTTGAAGATGAAGACATGAAAATAAGTGTTTTGTTTTGTTTGGTTTTTGTTTTGTGTATTAGTTTGGTTTGGTTTTAGTTTTTTAGTTTTTTTTTTTGTGTGTACAATTAGAAAGTTTTTGGTTTTTTGTTTTGGTTCGGTGTTTGTTTTGTGTATAATAAGAATGTTGAATTGTTTTGTGTAATTTTGTGTACAGTTGGAAAGTTTTTTTTTTTGTTTTGTGTATAATAAGAATGTTTATTTGTTTGGTTTTGTGTATAAGAATGTTTTGTTGTTATTTTGTGTACAGTTGGAAGGTTTTTGTTTTTGAATATAATAAGAATGTGTTTTGGTTTTGGTTTTGTGTATAATAAGAGTTTGTTTGATTTGTTGTTGTTTTTTGTGTACAGTTAAGTTTTTATTTTGGTTTGGTTTTTGTTTTGTGTAAAATAAGTGTTTGTTTGATTTGTTTTTTGTTTTGGTATATAATGAGTGTTTGTTTTGTTTTTTGTTTTGTGTGTAAGAAGAAAGTTTGTTTGGTTTGTTTTGTGTATAAAAGGAATGTTTAGTTTTTGTTTTGTTTATAATAATAATAATGTTTGTTTTTTGTTTTGTGTATAATAAGTGTTTGTTTTTTATAGTTTTTATGTTTTGTGTACAGTTGGAAGGTTTTTGTTTTGATTTGGTTTTTGTTTTGTGTATAAAAAGAATGTTTGTTTGTTTGGTTGGTTTTTGATTTGTATATAATGAGAAAGTTTGTTTGGTTTGGTTTTTGTTGTGTATAATAAGAAAGTTTGTTTTGTGTACAGTGAGAACTTTTTTTTTTGGTTTGGTTTTTGTTTTGTGTATAGTAAGAATGTTTGTTTGATTTGTTTTGTTTTAGTTTTCTTGTTCTATGTACACTAAAGTCCACTAATTTTTTTCGACTTGTGACCTTTTCTCTTTAGAATGTGGCGGTAAAATGCACCTGAGGGAGGGCGAGTTCGAGAAGGCACATACAGACTTTTTCGAGGCGTTCAAAAACTATGATGAGTCTGGAAGCCCCAGACGAACCACTTGTCTGAAGTACCTGGTCTTGGCCAACATGCTGATGAAGTCTGGAATCAACCCATTTGATTCTCAAGAGGTATAAGGTGGTGGTCATTCACAGGCCCACATGGAATCTAAGGCCATCAGAAAGTTCAGCAGAACCATCAGTTAAAAAATTCTACACATTCTTCATTATTGCATGTTCATATATTAAATATTTTGGTGAACTTGAGTTCCCTCTCATTGACCAATAAGTGAAACTGAGAGTACAACATGCTTAACAACTTGAAAATCAACTTATTTTCTCCCAGAATCAGTGCAGAAAAGCACAACACTGCAGATTCTATCTGGACCTGGTCATAGAAGGTTAAATTTTGTGGTCTATAATATAACAACAAACTATTTTTTTTCTTTTTTCTATGTGACTCTGTGACTAGGCAAAACCTTACAAAAATGATCCAGAAATCCTAGCAATGACAAACCTGGTAAGGTAAGTGTGCACAATACCACCTTTCATTTCTTCTTTCATCCGGTCCTGTTCTATTTCAACTACATTTTTATGGTCCGAGTGGATTCATTTGATGGTATTAATTGCTTATAACTTGTTTCTAGTGCCTACCAGAACAATGACATCACAGAATTTGAGAAAATCCTAAAGACGAATCACAGCAACATAATGGATGACCCCTTCATCAGAGAACATATTGAGGGTCAGTTTGGGTGGCTTTGGCTTCCTTGTGCATATTCGACTTATAGACTCCACATTTGATGTATGAGATTTATGAAATAAGGACATATTAATTTTCCCTCTTTGCTTTTCCCTTCAGAATTGTTACGGAACATAAGAACGCAAGTGCTCATCAAATTGATTAAGCCTTACACTAGGATACACATACCATTTATTTCAAAAGTAAACCTTTTTTATATTATAGTATGTAGTATTATGCTATATTATGCAATGCTTTAATTATAACATGCTTTCATATCCATATTTTGCTTTAGGAATTGAATATTGATGTTGCAGATGTGGAAAGCTTGCTTGTGCAGTGTATTTTAGACAAGTAAGTTTAATCCAGTGTTTTTATATGGATTTTTACATTTTTATGCTGTTTTAAAATGTTTTTATACTCTTTAATTGCAAAAGGTGTGTGCAAGTGTGTGTGTGTGTGTATATATATATATATATATATATATATGTCAAAATTAAAGCGTTAACGCATGCGATTAATTTCCGTGTCATTCGTCAGGTCTTAAAGTGACTGCAGCCTAATAAACCTGCT
>RJVU01047120.1:1215169-1231321 GCA_003731715.1 Anabarilius grahami | reverse complement strand
CAAAAGTTTGGGATCGGTACGATTTTTAATGTTTTTAAAAGAAGTTTCGTCTGCTCACCAAGACTGCATTTATTTAATTAAAAATACAGTAAAAACAGTAACATTTTGAAATATTATTACAATTTAAAATAACTGTTTTCTGTTAGAATATATTTTATAAAGTAATTTATTCCTGTGATGTAAAGCTGAATTTTCAGCATCATTACTCCAGTCTTCAGTGTCACATGATCCTTCAGAAATCATTCTAATATGCTGATTTGCTGCTCAATAAACATTTATGATTATTTTCAATGTTGAAAACAGTTGTGTACTTTTTTTTTCAGGATTCCTTGATGAATAGAAAGTTCAAAAGAACAGCATTTATCTGAAATACAAAGCTTCTGTAGCATTATACACTACCGTTCAAAAGTTTGGGGTCAGTAAGAATTTTTATTTTTATTTTTTTGAAAAGAAATTAAAGAAATGAATACTTTTATTCAGCAAGGATGCATTAAATCAATCAAAAGTGGCAGTAAAGACATTTATAATGTTACAAAAGATTAGATTTCAGATAAACACTGTTCTTTTGAACTTTCTATTCATCAAATAATCCTGAAAAAAAATATTGTACACAAATATTTTGTACAATTGTACACAATAAATGTTTCTTGAGCAGCAGATCAGCATATTAGAATGATTTCTGAAGGATCATGTGACACTGAAGACTGGAGTAATGATGCTGAAAATTCAGCTTTGATCACAGGAATAAATTATATTTTCAAATAGAAAAGTTATTTTAAATTGTAATATTTCACAATATTACTGTTTTTACTGTATTTTTAATTAAATAAATGCAGTCTTGGTTAGCAGACGAAACTTCTTTTAAAAACATTAAAAATCGTACCGATCCCAAACTTTTGAACGGTAGTGTATATATATTATTTTTTTTATTTTTATCTAATGTTGTACGTCTTTCTTTCAGCACAATCGACGGTAGAATTGACCAGGTCAATCAGCTGTTGGAGCTCGATCACCAGAAAAGAGGCGGAGCCCGATACACCGCTCTGGACAAATGGACCAATCAGCTGAACTCTCTCAACCAGGCCATTGTGAGCAAACTGGCTTGACTTGACACTGACGATCCTGGAAAACAAATTCACCCATCAGGCAGCCGGTCGATTGGAGGCTGTCAGTGACATTAACTACTTTCAAGCCCTTTACTCCCCCGATCACAGTTTGACATGAAGGGGGAGCGCAATTTGGCTAGTTTGTATTTTTACAGCTGTAGTCACTTAAGTCAGTTTTAAATGTCCTTAACAAAGCAGGATGTCTGCTGTACTGAATTGTTAGGTCTCTAATATGAATATGTTTGCATCATCTAAACTTTAATAACACATATTGGCACTTGGCAGACATTTAAAAGGCTCTTAACTGGAGAGCGTGAGGACGTACTGTGTGAAATTGAATCATATATCTGTTGATCTGTCTCTCTTGTTAGAGTCAGCATGTTTTACTTGGTTTGCATAAAATTCAGTTCATGTGTGTTTTATGCAGTTGCACCGCAGCACATGCGTATTGAAGTGCAGTCATTGCTCGAATCCCTCACCAAACATTACAGATCTGTCTGAACATTACTTAATGCCATCTGAGCTCTTCTGTTTCATTTTTCAACAACAAAAATAAAGAATGCATTTGTTGCTTCAGCGAATAATGTGTCTGTAATGGTTTATGATTTTATGTGTGATGAGCAATGAAGTTTATCTCAAGAACACAACGGCATTATACAGCCTTCATATACGGGCAATATTACAAAAAACTAAGCTGGATGTACAGAAAAAGGAGGCAAAATTATTAAATGTTTCTTATTCGGATCACAGAAAATTTGAATATAGATCATGCATACACTATACAGCCTAAAGGCTTCACAAAAATTGACGGAATAGCCAAATACATTAGGATTACACATACTTTAGCATGTTTTGGAACTTTATTTTATATTGGTAACACTTTATGATAAGGTCTCAATTGTTAACATTAGTTAATGCACTAACAATGAGAAATATATTTTTACAGCCGTTATTAAGCTCGGTTAATGAAAATATTCGTGTTAGTAGTGCGTTAACCAATGATAACAAATAAAACATTTGACTTTTTTTGTTTTGTTTTAATAAATGCTGAGATTAACGTTAACTAAGATTTGTAAATGCCGTAGAAGTATTGTTCTTTATTAGTTCACGTTAACTATCGTATGTACGAAACAAAATAAATAGTAATATTATTATTACTTTTATTATTATTAATAATACATTTCCATGATTGAGAAAATAAATTTCTGTCAAAAAAAAAATGTTTGGTTGACACTTGATATGCCGACTGTAACGTTCATATGACGTCGTCCCTCCCGTCAGCCAATCAGAATCCAGGACTTTTGCCGCTGTTTAGAGCGCCATGTTTCAATGGACAGACACTTTTATCAAAACATTAGCTGTAATATCGCTTTTAGGCAACATTAAACGAGTTTTAGCACCTGTAACGGCGGAACAGACATTCGCTGACAGGTTATTTATCACACTCGTGTCATTTCATATCAATGTTGTTGTGATATGAGCTGGTGAGTGCTGTAATGTTCCTCATAGAAGCGCTTCATGTTGGATTATTGTGTTAATATAACACTGTGGCGACTTTATAAAGGCTTCAAAGGTAAGCAGAGACTATTTAAACTATACTGAAGTTTGTGAACTAGTGCTAAATGAACGAGCTACTGCTGCGAAAGTGCGGATAATGTGTTATGGGTTGCAGAGAAACGATATGTATGTATGTAGGATTAACAATGTTTTATGATGGTTGCAAATATATTTACAGAGCAGTTTCTCTCGTTTTTATCAGTAAGACTGGTTAAATGAGGTGTAAGTGGATATGATTGCTGGTCATTTCCTGTCTCAGATGTGTTATTTCTCCTCTCAGGTCAGCAGGATGTCCATTGATTTTGACAGTGCTGCTTTACAGACACAGCAGGAGGAAGAGGAGTATGATCAGGAAGACTACGCCAGAGAACAGGAGGTATCTGTACAGTTACTGAACACTGCACTTATACTTATTTCATAGTAATATATAAACACACCCACCACACTGACATCTGTCATCTGTAGAGAAACCACATCTGCTGCTCTGCATACTTGGACAAATAAATAAAATGTATGCAGGAATATCAAGGACTGATTATTTTAATCTAAGTCTAACAGTTTCAAATTAGACCTGTCAGTGAGAATACTTATGAAAGACCATTTTTGCCTTTATGAGAAATTAGGAGATTTGACTGTCATAATTTTGACTTTTTATGTCATAGTTAAGAATTTTCATCTCATAAATATGCCTTATGCTGTGTTAGAAATTGAATACTTCCCTATTAGTATGTGAGAAACAGTACGCCAAAAGAGTAGTATGTCCGAATACATAGTATTCGAGAAATAGTAGGTCATCCGGGGTCTTTTCACCTGCTGTTTTTTAAGTGTCGCAACTGACGCTGGTAGGTCATGTGACAGTAACAACATGAATGAATGAATGAGGCATTTATATAGCGCTTTCCTATGTACAACTGTACACCCAAAGCGCTTTACAATCATATCAGGGGTCTCTCCTCATCCACCACCAGTGTGCAGCATCCACTTGGATGATACGACGGCAGCCACAGTACAACGGTGCCAGTGCGCTCACCACACACCAGCTGTAGGTGGAGAGGAGAGAGAGTGAAAGAGACAATTTAAAGGGATGGGGATTATTAGGAGGCCGTGATTGGTAAGGGCCTATGGAGGGAATTTGGCCAGGACACCGGGGTTATGCCCCTACTCTTCTTAACGAGAAGTGCCATGGGATTTTTAATGACCACAGAGAGTCAGGACCTCGGTTTATTGTCTCATCCGAAGGACGGTGCTTGTGACAGTACTGTGTCCCCGTCACTATACTGGGGTGTTAGGACCCACACAGACCACAGGGTGAGCACCCCCTGCTGGCCTCACTAACACCTCTTCCAGCAGCTACTTGGTTTTCCCAGGAGGTCTCCCATCCAGGTACTAACCAGGCTCAGCCCTGCTTAGCTTCAGTGGGAAACCAGTCTTGGGCTACAGCGTGAAATGGCTGCTGGCCATAACATGCCGGATGTACGTCTGAATTTCATTCATACTATATATAACGTACTTTTTTTTTTTAAAAACACGAAGTAAATTCAAATGAAGTACCTACTCAGACAGTATGTGATATTGGGCGCAGAGTTAGTGTCATAATTTCAACTTTTTATGTCATAATTAAGATTTACAAAAGCATAATTTTTTTCCTTGTGTGGCAGAAATGGGCCTCCATAATTACAGCAGTTTAAAAAGCGCCAACATTTGCTTATTTGTTTTATCTGTCCAGTTCACTATTTAAAAATATCCTGGCTCTTCCAAACTTTATAATGGTAGTGAATGGGGGGCGAGATTTTGAAGCCCAAAAAAATGCATCCATCCATCATGCATCGTCTGCCAGAAGCTAGTTATTTTAGTTTTTGTAGTTTTAAATATGGATATTTTTCTTACAAAAACACATTGGTTCTCTTCAGAAGGCCTTAATTAACCCCCTGGAGCCGTATGGATTACTTTTACGATGGATGGATGCATTTTTTGGGGGCTTCAAAATCTCGCCCCTCATTCACTGTCATTATAAAGCTTGGAAGAGCCAGAATATTTTTAAATATATCTCCGATTGTGTTCATCTGAAAGAAGATAGTCTTATACACCTAGGATGGCTTGAGGGTGAGTAAATCATGGGATCATTTTTATTTTTGGGTGAACTAAACCTTTAATGACTATTGCGATACATTTTTTTTGACAAAATTCTGGCAGTGTCAGAAGATTTGACGCACATTAGTGTGGCTTCTACAATAAATCGAAAACTAATAGGAGCCAATAGGAGTTTTAAAAAAAAAGTATTATTATTGAATTTTTTTCATCAAAATTAACGCTAGCGATTGTTTTTGTTTGCTAGCCACCATTTCAATCGTGCATGTAAATGCAGCTTACGTCACTGAACGCGTCACAGATTGATGATGTAAAACTCCGGACAAGTCTTCTTGCATGTGTCTGTTTATAGCGTGTCTTGACTGCTGTACCATTAATGAAAACTGAGATCCCACAGTGTGACATGGCTTACAGCGGGAATCATGTTCGTACAATCTGACAAGCTACAGTCATAAAGGACTATTATAAATCTTACAGAGTGCACCCGACAGCCTATCTATTACTTTATCACAATGTATGACTGTTGAAGTGAATAGGAAAAATGATAAATTGTGATGATAAAAAAAAGGAGACAAAAATGGTGGCCAGTTGCTTTTAAACGGATACACTTCCCATTATACACTATCATTCATAAGTTTGGGGTTAGTAAGAATTTTCTTTTTTGGAAGAAATTAATATTCAGCAAAGTGCATTAAAGGGTTAGTTCACCCAAAAAGGAAAATTCTATCATTAATTACTCACCCTCATGTCGTTCCACACCCGTAAGACCTTCATTCACCTTCGGAACTATTTTTGATGAAATCTGAGAGATTTTTTTCGATCCCTTCATTGACAGCTACGCAACTGAAACTTTGACCTGCTTGAACTTCCGTTTCCCACAACTGATGTTTGAGTTGATGAATGTTTATATGTGAAATATGTTTATATGATTATATTTTTGTCAAAAGCCTAAATTCAATCTGTTCATCATATAAAGCAATCGAGTCTCTTCAGAAAATTTGGAATAAACCTCTCAATTCATATGGATTAATTTTTAGGATCTCTTTATGAACTTTTTGAAGCGTCAAAGTGGTAGTTATGTAGACTGTCTATAGAGGGACAGAAAGCTCTCGTATGGAACGACATGAGGGTGAGTAAATGATAACAATTTTTATTTTGGTGAACTAACCCTTTAAATTGATTTAAAGGTGACTGTAAAGACAAATGTTGCAAAAGATTTCCATTTCAAATAAATGCGGATCTTTTGAACTTTCTATTCAAAAAAAGAATCCTGAAAAAAAATGTATAAAGGTTTCCACAAAAAATATTAAAGGTGCTGTTTGCGATTTCTCAAATTCGTTGTTGAACACTGTTGATATTTGAAATCAAACCAAACAAACCCACCCCTCTCTTCATTGCTCCGCCTCCAAAACTCACACTCCAATCCTAACCTCCCTGCTCCATGTCAGTCTTGAACCCCGGCCCGATTGCTGCTGGCATGCGAGGCAAGTGCACTAACAATGACGCTAAACACCTCATTCTCTAGCGGTCGTCAGTGCGCAGTGGTTTAACAGCAAAACTCTCACTATCTGGCCACTGTTACACACGCAATACAAATGGATATCTGTTTATAACAGCTGACGCGCAACAAAATGCTTCACGAAAAATAAAGTGCAGTTGATGAACGAACGATAAGGAAGCACAAAAAATGAACTTGCAGTACACAAGAGTAAATACAAACAAGAGTTTGTTGTTAATCGCAAACAGCACAGCAGCTCCAGACCATCAAAACCCAGTGTTACTTACATGAGAAGGAATCAAAGCAGTCTCCGTGTCTGTTTTCAGGCCTTCCCGCTTAGCTCTCTCCAGCACTGGAAATCTTTTCTAATAAAAACGCAGGTCCTAAAGCGCTTACCCAGTCATAAACCTTCATTCCAGTGATATTCTTTTAAGCTCTTTTGTATTGTGTCCCATCTCTCGTTCTGCAGTTTTTTTTTTTCTTATTATTTTCAAATCTCCCACTTGCTCGTTCTCTCTCCTCGACCATCATACGCTCCCTAATGCTGATTGGTTAGATGTTTGTTGATGGTATCGCCCGACTAACTTCCAAACAGTGTTTTTGAAATACTACCTTTAAGCAGAAAACTTTTTTCAGCATTGATAATAAGAAATGTTTCTTGAGCAGCAGATCAGCATATTAGAATGATTTCTGAAGGATCATGTGACACTGAAGACTGGAGTAATGATGCTGAAAATTCAGCTTTGACATCACAAGAATAAATTACATTTTAGTAGAAAAGTAGAAAACAGTTATTTAAAATTGTAAAAATATTTCACAGTATTACTGTTTACTGTTATTACTGTTATTACTGAGACTTCTTTTAAAACATTGAAAAAATCTTACTGATCTAACACTTTTGAATGGTACTGTATACTTATTTGATTTGCTGCTTGCTATTGTTAGTGGTACATGGTATTTTTTTGGGGTGGAGACAGTCTCATAATAATAGACAGAAATCTTATTAAACAAATGCCCTGAACACAATATGATTTACATTGAGTACATTAGTAGTTCAGCTTTTAGAAAAGACCTCAAAGATATTTTCGTGTGTCTTCAATATTGGGAACTGTAATGATAATCAAGTCCTTCTGTCCATAAAATTCTGTGATATGGCCTTCATGCACTGTAACCATTAATAAATGCTGTAAGAAATGGAAGATTTAGTGTTTTTCATGTGATTTTGTTTCAGCGTTAACAAAAAATAAGGCCTTACAGCTGAATTTTACTATACATGAAGTAAAGTCGCCCTGCCCACATTTGTTGAATAAGACTGTCTCATGGTTATTCATATTAGTAGTTAAAGATTCTTCTGTTTTCGGTCACTTGTGTTTGTTTTTAAAAGGCAGGTCTTCTCCAATCAGAAACGTGTGTGTGTGTTCTGACTCACCTTACAGCTATCGGCTGTATGAATGAACGTTTGCTGCCATTGGTGCAAGTGCAATGCAGTCAGGTGTGTTTGTGTTTCCACTGCCCTACATACTCACAGCTCTTTACTGAGAGATCATTAGAGCTTCACATGAGTCTACCTCTGGGTAAATGTTTGCTCTGAATGATCAATTATAGGCACCTTCCATATGGACTAGAATCGGAAAATAATAGTATGAGGTGAATGGTGACCATGGATTTTGATGTGCATCACATGCACTGTCATTTTCACAGGCTGTTTGTCTTTTTGGTCCATCAGAGGAGGAATGTTTCTGCTCCAGTTAACTGAAACGTATATTCTGACCCCCACAATGGGCCGACCTCAGCCTGGACAAATGAGGATTGCTTAGTTCCTCGTTTTCTGATTTCTTTTCTCATATGACTCATGCTGCTGATATCCAGCATTGCACACAATAGTCCTTCAGTATGTCTGTGAGTCCTGCAGTAGCTGTGGTAGGAGCGTAAATGCGGGAAAGTTTCGTTTCTGAGGGAACGTTTCAGGATGTGAGAGTCATCCAGCAGGAGTTATGGAGGGTGAGTTTGACTGTCTGTCCTTTTGATTTGTTTTATCATGAAGTGAATGATATTGGAGTTGCTGTAAGTTAAGTGTGCGAGGCTCCTTTAAGACACCTCTGGGCCATGTGTTGGTGTTTGTGTGAAAGTTCAGCATGTCTGTAACCGGGCGGGTGTGTTTTTGTAAACGGTTGCTACGGGACCTGCAGTGAATCGGTTGCTTCCACATGATTGTTTCATTTCTCATAGTTTTAGTGTGTTTAAACTCAATGTTGTATTGAGCAACTTCTGAGAAAAATGATGATAATGTTCTTGTGTATTCATGGTTGACTGAAACTTTTTTTTTTAAGTTATATCAGCATATTAGAATGATTTCTGAAGGATCATGTGACACTGAAGACTGGAGTAATGATGCTGAAAATTCAGCTTTGCCATCACAGGAATAAATTACTTTGTGAAATATATTCAAATAGAAAACAGTTATTTTAAATTGTAATAATATTTCACAATATTACTGTTTTTACTGTATTTTTAATTAAATAAATGTAGCCTTGGTGAGCAGACGAAACTTCTTTTAAAAACATTAAAAATCTTAGTGGTTCCAAACTTTTGGACTGTACTGTACATGAAACAAACTTTGTACACAGTTTGTCAACCATGTTATGAAAGATATACAACTATTCTTTTATATAATATTTACTCACTGATTTATTTATTCCTGATTGTTATTTTGTGTAAACTGAGGCTAAAATGTGTGTTTTTAAAGTGTCATGAAACCCCAAAACACATTTTTTGAGATGCAAACAGCCTTTACATCAGGGTTTACTCACACTAGGCGCTCTGAACCGTGTCAGAGCACGTTTGACTAGTGTGACCGCTCCGTACCGTGGCCAGGTGCGGTTCGTTTAGTCGTCCCTGACCCGCTTTTAAGAGGTGGGCCAGAGCATGGTTCAGTTGGGCTTGAGCGTGGTACGCATGCAGTGTGAGCGTTAACCGTGCTGTAGCACAGAACAGCTACAACTTTAGTGTGCGCCACTATCATCATTATGACAGCAAACATCTTTATTACTACTTGCATAGTACACTTTTCAATTAATGTAATTAATTAGAGTGTTTTTGGGTTTATAACGGGTCTGGTTCTCACCTTATTGATGAACAGAAATTGTAGTTTGTGAGTAAAGCTGCAAATTCCTCCATTAAAGGTTTAGTTCACCCAAAAATTAAAATTCAGTCATTAATTACTCACCCTCATGTCGTTCTACAGCTGTAAGACCTTCGTTCATGTTCGGAACACAAATTAAGATATTTTTGATTAAATCCGATGGCTCAGCGAGGCCTGCATAGACAGCAATGATACTTCCTCTCTCAAGATCCATAAGGTACTAAAAACATATTTAAATCAGTTCATGTGAGTTCAGTGGTTCTATCTTAATATTATAAAGCGATGAGAATATTGTTGGTGCGCAAAAAACCCCAAAATAACGACTTTTTAACAATATCTAGTGATGGCCGATTTCAAAACACTGCTTCGGAGCGTTAATGATCTTTTGAGTCAGTGGTTCGGATCGCGTATCAAACCGCCAAACTGCTGAAATCATGTGACTTTGGCGCTCCTAACTACTGATTTGATCCGTAAAGCTCCGAAGCTTCATGAAGCAGTGTTTTGAAATCGGCCATCACTAGATATTTTTAAAAAGTCTTTATTTTGTTTGTTTTTTTGGCGCATCAAAAAATATTCTTGTCGCTGTATAATATTAAGGTAGAACCACTGAACTGACATGAACTGATTAAAGGGATAGTTCACCCAAAAATGAAAATGTTATGTTTATCTGCTTACCCCCAGGTCATCCAAGATGTAGGTGACTTTGTTTCTTCAGGAGAACACAAATTATGATTTTTAACTCCAACCGTTGCGGTCTGTCAGCCGTATAATGCATGTCAATGGTAACAAAATCCATGAGAGTAAAAAAAACATGCACAGACAAATCCAAATTAAACCCTGCGGCTCGTGATGACACATTGATGTCCTAAGAACACGAAACGATCGGTTTGTGCGAGAAACTGAAGAGTATTTATATAATTTTTTACCTCTAAAACACCACTATGTCCAATGACGTTCAGCATCCAGTTAGTAAGGTCAGAAAACGCGCTCTGATGACGGAAGTGATCTCTCGCGCTTTGCTTCAATGAGTGCCAGAGATCACTTCTGTTATCAGAGTGCATTCAGACCACACAAGCCGGATGTGGAGGGCAGTTGGACATAGTGGTGTTTTAGAGGTAAAAAATTATATAAATACTGTTCGGTTTCTCGCACAAACCGATCGTTTCGTGTCTTAGGACATCAATGTGTCATCACGAGCCGCAGGGTTTAATTTGGATTTGTCTGTGCATGTTTTTTTTACTCTCATGGATTTTGTTACCATTGACATGCAATATACGGCTGACAGACCGCAACGGTTGGAGTTAAAAATAATCATTTGTGTTCTCCTGGAGAAACAAAGTCACCTACATCTTGGATGCCCTGGGGGTAAGCAGATAAACATAAAATTTTCATTTTTGGGTGAACTATCCCTTTAAATATGTTTTTAGTACCTTATGGATCTTGAGAGAGGAAGTACCATTGCTGTCTATGCAGGCCTCGCTGAGCCATTGGATTTAATCAAAAATATCTTAATTTGTGTTCCGAAGATGAACGAAGGTCTTAGGGGTGTAGAACGACATGAGGGTGAGTAATAAATGACATTATTTTCATTTTAGCAAAAGGGGTTTTCTTCCTGTTTTCTTCCTTACAAAATAGTATTTGGCGTTAAGCGTGCTCTGGCCCCGAACCTTAAATGAAATGTGAGTGCAGGCCAGCAGGGGATTGGGGAGGGGGAACAATTGCGCTCGGGCTCGGTTCAAGGCAACCGTGTCTAGTGTGAATACACACTAAAAGCACTCATAAATTTAACAAAAAAGTGGAAATTTGAATGTGAATTTACCAGAAGTGGACTCCAATCAAGTTGTAGAAACATCTCAAGGATGATCAGTGGAAACAGGAAGCACCTGAGCTCAATTTTGAGTGTCATGGCAAAGGCTGTGAATACTTATGTAAAAAATTTGCAAAGATTTCAAACAAACTTCTTCCACGTTGTCATTATGGGGTATTGTTTGTAGAATTTGAGGAAAATAATGAATTTAATCAATTTTGGAATAAGGCTGTAACATAACGAAGTGTGGAAAAAGTGAAGCGCTGTGAATACTTTCCGGATGCACTGTATTCAAATTATTAAATGGATTCCACCTTATTGGGACAATAAAGCCCTCCCTACACCCCAACCTTACCTGATAAATACTTTATTATTAAACACATGTTAGGCACTGTATTTACACTTTTCAAATATTTTAATAATTTTTATTAAAAATAAATGCCTTTCCAATCTGAGATGTGATGGGGAAAAGTGAGTTGACTTTGCCAACGAGACGGGCTATGTACACTTAGTGCAAATAGACACTCAGTTTAAATAATGAAATAATGTTTAACGGATAAAGGAAAGTTAATATATTTTAAAAGAATTCAGGTGTTCTGAAGTCATTATCAGTTATTTTAAATTACCCAAGATCCAAAGCTACTAATAGCAATAATATCATACTAACAACCCGGTCAGTTCTTGGGTTTTCACATCCAAGTGGACCTGAGAAGAACTTGCGCCTTAACAGTCTAGCAGAAGAGAAAAAGGTTGTGGTGGCTATGGTTCTGAATGATTGTTTTCTTGTTTTAGCTCCACAAGCTCCTGACTGATCTCCCTGATGATATGCTGGATGACAGTGGTGACTGCCCCTCACCTGAGCTCGACCGCTCCACCTGCAGTCACCCAGAAGACAACAACAGGTACACTATACATACCAAAACTAGTGCTTTACTGATATATCACCAAGGCTAATATCATTTTTTAAAAATTATCCGCATCAGCCAATACATATTTGTCGATACGTGTCGGAAGCAGGACTTTTATTTGCGCAGACACACAAGAGCTCCCATTCTTTATCTTCATTAGCTTACTGTTGTTGTGTAACAGTTCTGTCTAATAATTGAAAGTAAAACAGTCAGCATTCAGAAAACACACATTTTTAATATATTTAACATTTATAATATCTAATAAACATTTACTGACACAAACCACATAAACTTTGGCTGTTAGATCTTCTTGTGTGCAGCCTGAATAAAAACACGTGTACACTGATAAATACATAAATGTATTGGGTGTCTGTTTGTCTTTCAGACCGCAGCAAGCCTGGAATGTGCCACAATGGGAGCCTCCAAGACCTTCCCATGAGGAAGTGAGTTTATCTGTTTCATTGAAAAGATGAAAATGGTCATGTAAAACTAAATTACCGCTGGTGCATTTAATATACTATAACAAGTTGTTTTTTCTTGCATGTGTTACAGCAATATGGAGAGTACGATCAAGGATCTTATCATGAGGACTACAGTTATAAGAGTCACACGTCTCAGACCAACAGTCACCCTCATCACCTCCAGACCGGGACAGAACATTTACCCTCCGGCTGGGACCTGCAGAACGGACAGAACTACCAGTACCAGAGTGGAGACTATGCACACTCATCCGCAGGCACGGACGAGTCCCACGGCACTGACTTATCCACTGGGGATGGAGCGGAGCAGGAAGCGTACACCCATAATGCACTTCATCATGGAGCAGGTTACCATGGAGACGAGGCCCAGGGCCACGGAGAGCATAACAACATCAGAAACCGCTTTCAGGTGAATGTCTGCTGCCGATCTTTACTTTTATTTATTAAAAATTGTATGCCTATTTAATAATTTTGCACATTTGTGTAAGGTTTTTGATAATGGAGGAGCTGGGAACAAACCCACTGACCACTACAAGGCCAGTTACCACCCACATCAACCTTCAAATCAGCCAAAGATGTTCAGTCCTCAAGTGACCAGTCAGAATGGCCACTTTGACCAGCTTCAGAGGGACTTCCTGGATGCAACACAGAGTGAGATACTGTTATACATTACCATTCAAAAGCTTGGGGTCGGTAAGATTCAATGTTTTTGAAAGAAGTCTCTTTTGCTCGCCACGGCTTCATTTATTTTATACACTAAAAACAGTAATATTGTGTAATATTATTACTGTTATGTCAAATCTGAATTTTCAGCATCATTACTCCAGTCTTCAGTGTCACATGTTCCTTCAGAAATCATTCTAATATGCTTATTTGCTGCTCAAGACGCACATTATCAATGTTGAAAACCATTTTTGCTGCTTAGTATTTTGTGGAAACCGATTTATTTGAAATAGAAATCTTTTGTAACAATGTTAATGTCTTTACTATCACTTTTGATGAATTAAAGAATTAATTTCTTTTTAAAAATCGTACTGACCCCAATCTTTTAAACCGTAGTACAATTGATATAATCTAAAATTGATTGAAAACATATTTGTAATGAGTATGTTAGTAGTATTTTAGGATATTGAAGTGTGTTGTATGAATGTTGTTCAGATACAGCAGAAGGTCAGCAGCTGGCGCAGCTACAGATTTTAAACCGAGCTCAATCCAGACAGATCGAGGAGCTGGAACAGAAACTAGAGGACTGCAGGAGGAGGATGAGATATCTGGAGCACCAGTTCGCCATCGTCAAAGGTCAGATTAATAAGATTAACTGTTTAAATTCAGCTCTGAAATGTTAGTTTCAAAAAGGTATTAGCCATTATAATCAGCTGCGGCTTTAGATAACCAGAGGCCCCTGGGCTACAGGATTACAGTAGGCCCCCACTACCCCGAATAAAAATGTCACTAGGACATTAGTCTATATAGACATTTCAGTTTGTGCTCAAGTATGAATAAATTCAACTGGCACAACATTTTTCTAGCTGAAAAGTCAAATCCAATTTTTAGTGAACGTCACTCTCGATAGATATGGTTGTTTTTTTTGTTTTTTGTTTTTTTTTCACCATGGCCAGTTTTGAGAATTTGAGTTTCGAGATATCCTGTGCACACGGTCATACCACTGCACAACTTCTCGAATGCTGTCTGTATGAAAGTGCAATGGGATCTATCAACTGTAACTATAGTGACAGTGACTAAGTACTAGGGGTGGGAGAAAAAATCGATCCATCGATGCATCGCAATCTTCTCTCCAATGATTCTGGATCGATTCTGAACTTAGTTTTTATTCAGATGCTCAATGACGCTGAGTGTGCTTTAGAAACACCCGGATTCTGCTTGCTTCCAATTCCTCACCACACATACACCACTCGAACCTTCCGTAAAATAATCTTTCATAAAGTTCGTAAAGGTTGACGCGAATTACGACATTCGCGGGCTTCACTGCACAGGATGCGCTGTGAGAGACGCGCGCTTTGTTTGATGTTACACTTGCAGTGCGCGGTCTCGCCCGCCGGTATTTTCCTTACAAATGCACTACGAAGTCATCATTTATGTTGTTTGGAATGCAGTGGACTTACATATTTAAAATATGAAACTATAAATGTGGTATTGTTTGTAGAAATTTTTTTTTTTAATCTATCGGTTATCAGTGTGGATTATTGCCAATAACCAATAGATTAAAAAATTGGTTATTTGTGTGGATTATTGCCGATAACGATAGAGTTTAAAAAAAAAGGTTATCGTGTGGATTATTGCCGATAACCAATTTTTGAATCTATCGGTTATCGGTGTGGATTATTGCAGATAACCAATAAGAATAAATATTATTTTGATTAAAGATAATGATGACAGATGAATTGAAAAATGTATGATGTCCACGGATAAATACAAAAACAAGAAGTTTAAATTTTGATTTCACAGTGACTAAAAATTTTAGAGTAAAAATAAAGATTTTTACAGTCTTAATGTGAAACTTTTGATAGTCTTAACATATTACCAAAGTTTGATTCCTAGAATGTGTTATAAGTGTGGGTCTCGTCTCATTTTAATACCGTTTCTTTTCATCAAGATGAGAAGGACGGACTGACCGTGTCACTGAAGGAGTCCAGCGCTCTGGTAGAGGAGGCGAAAGAGAGAGAAGCTCAGCTGCAGGGGAGAATCAGATCTCTGGAGAAACAGATTCAGTCTCTCACAGACAGAGAGCAAGAGGTACGAGCTCATGATTCCATGATGAGTAAGTCAAAGTAAAATATTGCAATTAGGGCTCATTAAAATAGTGCAGAGCAGTAAAACACTGTGTGATAACCCTTGTAAAAGAGGAAATGTGTGCATACACAGAGCGTAAAGCAGCAGCGTGTGGCCGAGGCGGCGATGGACAGCATGAAGCAGCAGATGATGGAGCTGTGTCGCTCGGACACTCTGACTCGAGCACGTGAGCAGCACGATAGGGACACAACCGCCATCCGGGAGCAGTATGAAGCCAGACTGCTCACCCTTCAGCAGAAACTAGACACCCAATCACAGAGTCTGAATGAGCAGGTCAGAGATGTGTAGATGAGAATTATTCCTAAGCGCAAATTAACCCCTTACATGCGGTATTCAACAGAGGGCAGTACAAGCCTGTGTTTTCGCTGTGTGTGTGTTTATCAGGCTGAGGCAGGCCAGCGTTTGCTGGATCAGGTCCGGCAGCTGGAGCGTCAGAGGGAAGAGGATCAGGTGGACAGAGCCTTGGTTATTAACACCCTCACACAGCGCCTGGAGGAGAGCCAGCAGCAGTGTGCCAAACTACTCCGCACTGGTATGTGGCATCCCACGTGCTTCTGTTTATGTTGACTGTTGTGATTGCTGGAGTCTCATGGGTAATCGTATGGGCCGGTAATCTTTTTCTCTTGCAGTTAAAACAGTTTAAGCCTTACAGCTAAACTACAATGACTCAAATACACATTTGAGCAAAGAATGAGAATCTGGGAACCTTCGCTTTCATTTATTTACCTTACCAGAAGGTGCTCTCTGATTGGCTTT
>RJVU01047120.1:1182628-1203427 GCA_003731715.1 Anabarilius grahami | reverse complement strand
TGAGCACGAGGCAGCTCTGCAGAAGGAGCAGCAGGCTCATCTCAAAGCCCTTGAGGAACTGAATCAAACCTCAAATGCAGAAGCACTTTCAAGGTTTGTAAACACTTCAAGTTTGTTTTCTTTCATAAGAGCACATCATCGTCTACAAGCGCAGTGGGTCTTAGACAGTAACAGTCTTCATCAATGTTTCAGGGGTTCAGTCAGCCAGCAGAACCTTCAAGCAGGTCTTGAGGAGATGAAGGAGCAATACATGAAAGCAGTGGAGAAAATCAGAGGTGAGTGAAAGGCCTCTATAAAGATGTTTCACAGAACTAATCACATTTTATTCCACGTTAAAAACCTTGTTCTTCATTAAGACCAGTGTTGTAGAGCAACAAAAATTTAAAAAGTACTGTAGCAATGCAACTAAATTATTTTCAAAAAGGTCTAGATTTTATAGTAAAAGATGTTTAGATAAATTATAATTATTTTATTTATATAATTGTTATATAAGAAATAATGAAGATATTTTTACTTATTTTTACTATTTACACTCTTAAGTAGTTTGAATGTAGTAACCTACTTTTAGTGTAGCTAACTACTTCAGAAAAGCGCCTGTCTGCAGTTTAACTACTTTGAAACGGAAGCTAACAGTTAATAAACTAGCTCACTCAACTTGGATTTTATTTCATACGTTTTTCGGTGTGTTTGTAGGCGATATGCTGCGTTACCTGCAGGAGAGTAAAGAACGAGCGGCAGAGCTGATCAGGACTGAGGTCCTGAGGGAAAGGCAGGACACGGCCAGACGAATGCGCAGGTACTACCTCACCTGCCTGCAGGAGCTGCTGGAAGACGGAGGCCAGGCCGCAGGGTATGGAGACGCACAGATGATCTCCTCTCTTTCTCTGGTCTGTTCTTCATTCTGCACTTTTTCTTTCTCCAGAGCAGAGAAGAAAATCATAAATGCTGCTAGCAAACTGGCCGCCATGGCCAAAGTCCTCGAGACCCCGGTGGCCAAACGCAAGCTTTCAAGAACACAGAACTTTCAAGGTAAACCTTCAACTCCGTTGATGTATGTCGAAACTAGTGGCACCAAGCAGAATTACAAAAATGAAGAATATTTTGCAAACGCCCCTCTCGCATGTCGCACCTCCTCCAACTCAAACATCACATAAACAGCTCTTACACTTGGTTGTGAAGGCATGATTATGTATTTCTGCTCAGCTAGTGACACGGCAAACGATAATACGTTTTCATATACGGCTTTCTTTCTTTGTATAACAGTTCTATCTAATAATATCTAATAATCTAAACAAATCGTAAGCTAATGAAGATTGAGAATATGAGCGCTGTGTGTTCAGGCTCTGGTGTTCTCAGTGCCATCAAAAAAAAGTCACAACAACAAGCACAGCTTACGTCCCTTCATAGTTCCTACTGCCGGTGCAAATGCAACCAGGAAAACGGCCCTAGGGGAACTATTATTTCTCTGGGAACCACTTTGGTGGCCAGTTCCTAGAACTACCCGGTGCGAAAGCCCCTTTTGAAAGTCTAAATGCAGTGAATTTTGGTAACTGAAGCTGAATGTCTTTTCCTGTGTAACGTGTCCCACTGCGGTTAAAAACACTTTGGCTCCACCTGCTACAGTAGTCATACACCCAAACTCTCACTATAGGTTGAGATGGAAAGAGATTGATAGATCTGAGCGAACTGCTTTCAATGTTTTGATGTTGCCTGGGAGGTTTAATGTTTACAATTTTGGGGGCGATAAACCTGTGAATGGTATACTAATAGTAGTCAATGAACAACAAACTGGGTTAAAGGGACAGTTCGCCCAAAAATGAAAATGTTGTCATTCCCTCAAGTTGTTCCAAACCTGTATGAGTTTCTTCTGCTAAACACAAAAGTAGATATTTTGAAGAATGTTGGTAACCAAAGAGCTGATGGACTACACTGACTTTCATAGTAGGACAAAAAAATACTACGGAACCAACATTCTTTAAAATATCTTCTTTTGTGTTCAGCAGAAGAAAGAAAGTCATACAGGTTTGGAACAACTTGAGGGTGAGTAAATGATGACAGAATTTTCATTTTTGGGTGAACTATCCCTTTAAGAGAGTGTATTTTAACAAAACAAATCTTAATTTTTAGCGTGATATGGCACTTTTACCGTACTTCATACTGTGAAAATTGATTTTTGCTTAGGTGGATCGGACAAAACAGACATTGAAACCAATGGCTCTCCTGCTAAAGTGTTGGGTGCTGCGTCACATGGAGCTGACGCCCACAAAGATGGTAAGGACAAACGGATCCATCAGATCTACAGCCTAACAGACACCAATTATACATCCATGACGGCTAAACAGAAAGGCATCAAACCTAAAGGCTTGGAACCAGATTCCTTGAAATCAGCAGTGATCAGTGGATCTAAAAACCCTCTTACTGTTGGTCAGGTAACTCAGAAACACACACACTTTGCACATGATAGTGTTTTTAACAGAGATGTCAGGACCCCTAATGTCACACTGAGAAAGCAGAGCAGGGAAATGTTCATGGAGGGCTTTGAGTCCGGAAGAGCAGAACCATCAGCCGTCCAATCATTCCTGATTGAAGAAGCGCCTGTTCGGGATGATGGACAGAGTGACTGGAGTTTAACCAGTAACGGCTCCAACTTCATAAACAACATTCACCTGACGTCCTCCTATCCCGAACCTGGGAAGCCTTTCTCGATGAACGGCCCTTCCTTGGGTGGGTTGGACTTTGGAAGCTCCATCGGCAATAACTCTGATGTTACGATATACAAGGAGATTGTTCAACCTGAGTCTTACTTGAAACCCAGCGTGTGTGCGGACAGAAGAACAAATAAACACATAGAGCCAGTCCCTGGATCTGAGGGACATGGTGTCAGGAAAATGTGTCCAAAGAGCTTATTTTCAGAGTTGAAAGTGCGTCAGCAGGACAGTGGGTTCGAAAGCCCCTTGGCACTGCTTCAGAAATGAAATTTGTGCCTTTGCAAACATTCTTATATGAAAGAGTTGCATTCTCAATTAACCTTGTGCAAATTGTTTTTTACTTGTTCGAGCCAAATGTCTTTTGTACTTTTTGTACTTTTAACAGTTGTGCTATCTGTGCATGAACTTGTTACCTTTTAACTTAATAAAGCAACCTAGTTTTGCATTAATTAAACTGTTTCATTTTTGTTCTTACCTTCTTTCACACTGAATAAACAAACCATCATCATTTCCAACATGCTGCATAAAAGGCACAAATAGTGACAGTTTATTGTTGTTTTATATTCATGACACCTGACTGCAGTTTATCCTTAAGGATTTTTCCTCAGCCTGTGTCTGTGCCTCCAATCAAAGTCCAGTGTCAGATAAGATGAGGTCAAAGATGAAATAGAGCGCATATTGTTAAACATCATCTGTGTCCTTCTATGAAATGGTTAGTTAGCTTTTTTTTTCGGTTAGATGAGGTAATATGTTAAATATTAGACAGTTTTCAAATATACACTTTGACATATACACTATACTAAAGATCATGAAATATCAGGCAAATAATGCTTTTAAGTGCTAATAAATTGTATTCATTAACATTATCTCTAAATGAATACATTTTATATGGCTGGGATAAAGGTAACAGGGTTGACAGTTCACAGTGAAAAGATCTGAAACATTTGGAGAATTTTAATGCTAATATATATTTTTTTGAAAATAAATTTTTATTTTTAGTTAAAGGTGCAGTGTGTAAATTTTAGCGGCATCTAGAGGTGAGGTTGTGAACTGCAACTAACGGCGCACACCCCTCCCTTTCGGAGTAGCTACGGTGGCCGTCTGGCCAACATATCGTCTGAGAGACCAGAGAGTTGCTTCTGTGAAGCAATGAGGTTTCTTCTTACTTCTACCAAAGAACGGTCTCTACTTCTAAGAAACCAGACGACGAGTACTACTACTACTACTACTACTTCATGCGTATTCAACATAGTGACGATGCAAGCTGCCTCTAAAAACACGAACGATTTAGAAGAAGACAACATAGTGACGAAACGCGCTCTGTAGAGAGTTTGTCCGTTTAGGGCTGCTGTATTTATTTTTATTTATTTATTTATTTATTTATTTATTTCACACACACTTCATCATTTTAAAGACAAAATTAACAATAATTAAGAAAAGTTAATGTGTGTAAAAAAGGGGAAACCCCAAAGAAGCTATTGAAAGCTTTTAAAAGGGGGCCCAATACCCAATCACACCATTCAACATATAACATACAAAAACAAAAGCTCAATCCATAACACAGATAAATATAAATACAACAAGACAAGACTACAGCAAACAGACGATCCCAGCACAAATATAACAATTTCAAAATGATCAAATAGTATATGTTAAAAGCAGTTTTTCCTTCAAATTTTTCTTGAAAACAGAGACAGAATGCAACAATTTAAGGTTGTCCTCAAGCTCGTTCCAAATCTGTGGACCTCTACAGACTACACTCAGGCTCGTACATTTCAATCGTCTTATTTTACCAGTAATTAATAATTACTTTAATTACACTTTGACATATACTGCTGTAGAAACATGCCGGCGCATAATGGCAACTTGACATGGAGGGGGGACCCGCGGTGTATGAGATAGAAATGACTCATTCTAAGGTAATAAAAACATAATCGTTCATTATGTAAGGTCTTTATGTACCACTGTAAACAGTTGTGTATATTATATTGCATTTCTGTTAATAGATCCTCTCAAATTTTACACATTGCACCTTTTTTAAATAAAAAAATCATGGTAACAGGGTTGACATTTTGAAGGGAAATTGGGCAATTGAGTCATAGTTTATTCACTCGTTTCATTCTGTGACTTTTGTTCTGTGGAACATTCCTGAAGAATGTTGAAGTGACACGCTGTAATATTCATTGCAACTTTATTTCTTCCTTGGTAAAAAAAAAAAAGAGAGAGAAAAAAAAAAAAATATTGCAACATCGGGATGGGGAAATAATGAGAACTTTAATTTTGTGTGTGAAGTATTTGGTTAAACTTTATTTTAAGGTTCCCTGTTACAGCTTAATTACACAAATAAGTCCAGAGTATAATATTAATTAACAAAATGTACTTACTGTAGAGTTAGGGTTTGGTTTAAGGTTTGTTTCTTGTAATTATGCATAATTTACTGTTATTACTATTACTTAGTAAGTATGTCACGTGTAACAATGACATAAAAAAAAAGTGCTAACAAGTATTTCTTTAATATCATCACCTCATGGGAAAAACAACATAGGACAAAGTAGTTAAAAGAGATGACTTTAGCTTTTCTTTAAATAGTTAACTTCTTGGAAAAATGAAGTTATGAAAAGAATATAATTTATAGAAAAGTTTAAAAGAGGAAAAATGTGATTGTAACAAGGGTGCATAAGAAATCAAATCTTTTAAATTATTTACAATATACACTGTATATCACTATATCATATTTAATATCTGCCAAATAATGTATTTAAGTGTTAATGATTTGTATATTAAAATATCTCAAACTAAATTATCATTTTATATACGTGGGCTCAGGTAAGTTTTCTTTGACATGTTATGAAACTACAATGTGCTTCTTAGAGAACTGTTACGCTAATATGATTCACTATACAGCATCATGGTAACAGGGTTGACATTTTAATGGGAAAATTTACATTTAAGTCGTAATTTATTAACTGTCATGTCGTTCCAGCATGTTAAATGGTGACCAGTGGTAATATTCCGACTTTAAAAAATTACTTAAAAACAGTCTTACAGGACTGGAACAACACGAGAAGAAAAAAAGACAATTTTCAGATAGTATAGGATAAGGTGATAAAAAGAGATAAATTAGCTTGTCTTTAAAGGGCTGATTTCTTGGAAATAAATTGTTTTAATGACAAAGAATAGAACTGATATAATTGTTCATTACTTTAAAAGAGGAATAATATGGTAACAGGGTTGTTTACGCGTTTACAGTGTTGAAGTCTTCGCTGATAATGGGAGCGTTGCAATTTGTCGCGTCGCGTCGTCGTGAATCATATACATTCTGTTCATATAGTGTTCATTACTTTAAAAGAGGAATAATATGGTAACAGGGTTGTTTACGCGTTCACAGTGTGGAGGTCTTGGCTGATAATGGGAGCGTTGCAGTTTGTCGCGTCGCGTCGTCGTGAATCATGTAAATTCTGTGGTTGTTTGTCAATATGAATCGCTTCATTTCATAACTATCTGCTCCAGTACGTGTCCATTCCCTCGAAAACAAAGCACCGCCTACACTGAACTTTATAAATGTTGCGCCCTTTTAGAAAGAAGGTCTTAAGGAAAGGAATCGGATCACACTACAATGTTTTGGTTTTTTGTAAGTGTTGTTTTACTTTTATTTGCATTGCGATACCGTTATCCTTACTTTATCAAAGAGGCAAACTACATCTATCGAGTGGCATTAGCTGGATATCGTATGACAAAATACATCAAGTCCAAACCTTTCTATACCTTAGTGGATCGATTCTTGGATTCGGTTCAGAAGAACCCACACAAAGCGTTCATTCGGTTTCAGGATAAAACATACTCGTATGTGCAGTCGGATAAACAGAGTAATAAAATCGCGAGGAGTTTGTTAAAACACGCAGATCTTCATGAAGGGGATACAGTTGCGCTTCTGTTTGGAAATGAGCCCATGTTCTTGTGGATATGGTTGGCTTTGGCCAAGATCGGATGTTCTGCTGCTCTTCTCAATAATAACATCCGATCCAAATCACTGCTGCACTGTTTCACCTGCTGTGGGGCCAATGTGTTGATAGCTGCTGCAGGTACTGTAACTCTTCCAGTTCAAAGTTTTATTTGTCAAATACAATCAGTGCTTGATGTACTAACTGTAAGCTGTTGACTCAGTGCACAGTATCTGCTATCTGAGATGTCCTTTTTCAGTCTGTCTCAACTTTTGGTGACACTATTATTCACTTTTATGTACACAAATAGAAGTATGCCAAATTATTTAGTGACCCAAAAATGTTACCCAAATAAACATTTGCGTATTTTCTCAACCAGTTTAATGTGGTGCATCCTGAGATGCATTTTTAACAGTACTTTACTTCATTTCAAGTTCATATTTTCAATATAATTGGAGAGACAGTCCAACAACATGAGTTGTGTCCTAAATGATGCTCTATGCACTATACACTGTGTATGTACTCAATTGTGTAGTGTATGAATTTTATATGGTTTTGTCATTCAACATTGGAGTCTGTTAGCCCCTCCCCGTCCACTATGTAAGGAAAGCTGCGCCAGATGAGTGGCTGTGTCCGAAATCACATACTCTTTTGAGTGGGTACTTATTTTGAATAATACGTTTTATATCGTGTGAATGTGTTAATGTATGAATGTAATCTGGACATACTACATTAACCATGTTTTCATTATCATATGACCTACCGGCATCAGTTGCGTCGCTTTACTGCCATTCACAAATCCTCTCCCGTTGCCTCATGGGATAGTAAAGTGTTCATCAGATGCACACTTCAGAATCTCACCGGATGTAGTAGGTCATCCAGGTACTTTTTGCCTTTTTCTTTTATGAGTACTGTGAATTCGGACATACTTCATAAACTCTTTTACGCCTACTAGGGAAGTATGTGAATTCGGAAACGCCCAATGAAATGTGCAACATTCATATTTCGTAAAGTTTTTATTTTTGTAATTTTCATTGTGAACTCACTACTCGCACTGTTTATATCGCAAAAAGGCATAGAATAGTGCATAAGTATGCAAATTGGGACGTACCTTAGGACTCTTTGTCCTCACATGAAACTCCCAAGTGTGGATTCCCATTGGAATGTCTGGATTTCACCCACAAAATTTCGGCAAGCAATGGTAAAGCCGTGGTCCACTAGACTTTTGAGAATGCAAAATTTCTACAGACACAACAAAACCTGCCCAACTGCTACTCCAAACTAGCCCAGTCACGTTTCAGGGGGGTCCCCCGGTAAATTCGCGTTCCAGGGGGTGAAATCCGCGTTTTTGGCAGGGTTCCCCATGTAAAATTCGCATTCCAGGGGCTAAATATCATGTTATTTGTAGTCGCTTTAACCTGCGGACATGAAAAACAATCCATGGCAACAGTGTAAAAGTAGCCCAATTCCCACGTACTTGGCAACACTGCTTTGGGCCCTCTCCCAGATAGCATACGATATGTGCACTTACGGTCTTGTGGACTTACAATGGCTACTTGTCGTGTTAAAGGCCTGGGTATACTTCGTTTTCCGCATTCCGCTCCATCTCGCGCACACTTGAGCGTGCGTGGACTGTTGTTTTCAAGCACTCAAGTCAATCGCACATGCGCTGTTGTATGCAGACATCCGCAGGCAATCCTGATGACGAAATTGTCACGCGGACAGTGCGCAGATGGCCGAAGTATACTTTGGGCTTAAGTCCACAAGACCACTGGGGGTCCCATTTGTCATCTTAAGATTCGAGAGCGCACCCTTTGCAGTCGATATGCCCTCTTGATGCACACTTTTTCCAAGCCCGCACTGAAGTGAGCTCCGCAGCAGACTTCTTCACAACAGTCAGTGGCGTTACGTCACGAAAGTGCGGACTCTTAGGGAGTCCGCAGTGTTTAGGGTGCCATTTGGGACAGGGCCTTTGGACCACCGTAGGGTGTCCCATTTGTCATTTTATGTTTCAGAAGGGTGCTTGCGAGCACCCTCTTTGGAGACGATACGCTCCCTCGATGCGCACTTTTGCAGAGTCTGCGAGCTCCGCCGCAGACTTCTAACTAACAGTCAAAGCGGCATTACGTCACAAAAGTGTGGACTCAGAGGAAGATTGCGCGGGAGTAAGAGCTCCATTTGGGACAGGGACTTGGAATACAGCTAAATGCAAAACTTCGCTTGAGCTTGTGTTTTCTGTCTCTCGCATTTAATAGCCTTGTTTCCACCGAAATTACCCGGAACTATTTGTCTCAGGAACTTTTTTCTCTGGAACTTTTTTCCCCCAGACCTGTTGGTCTCTGCATTTCCATAGCCATCTAAAGTACCATGAAGGACATTTTTACCCGGAACTTTTAGATCCTGGTTCCAGCAGTCGAAACACATCCCAAAGTCCCTAGTTCCTGGGGAAAGTTTCTGCGGTGGAAATGTGGCTATAGGAACGAAAAGTGTAGTGTGACCGCCTCTTCAATTTGACCACACCTTTAATGTTTACTGTTGAGGTGCGGTCACTTTAGTGAAATTTTGTTTGGTAAAAAATATAGTAGCAATATATGATACACATCTCACACAGAAGTACATTTCAAACCTCCATCAGGGGCCATTCACACAGAAAGAGACACACACAACCATAGCTGAGCTCAAAAGGAAAAAACTTCATTAATCAAAAATGAATTCCAAAAACAAGGAAATAATAAAATGAAAAGAATGTTTCTCTAAGCATCAGTTTCGTCAGTGCGCAAGGCAAGGTGTCTGAATGAATCTGTAATGTGCTGTTGTGGTGTTGAAAAAGCAAGACCCAAAGCAAAATCAACATGGGGAATCAAAACAAGACCAAAGACAAACCAAAAGCAGACCAAAAGCCTCAGCAAAGCAAAACAAACCAAAAGCAAAGGAGAACTCAAACAAAACCTCAAACCCAAGTTCCCATACTAACACATCTAACAATCTCTTTTAAAGAAGCGCGCCAGCCACAGGAGCAGCCAATGAACTGCTCAAGTTAAGTCGTACGCGGGGCAACCAATCACCACACTCCCAAAACGAAAGTACTGGGATCGTCACACCCCTCCCCATAAAACAGGGACTTCCACAAAGTTCCCTGTAACAAATCAAACAGTATAAATTACACAATAAACAAAATCAGGGCCAAGGACAACTCCCAAATCTCAAAGAGATTTTGGGGGATTAATACTAAAGAAATCTGGTAGCTGCGCTATAAAAGGCCTACACATCAAACACAGGACAGCGCATCCGCCACCGCATTTTCAGATCCCCGAACGTGTCGAATCACCAGATAAATCTCTGGTTCGGACACTGCAAAGAATTCAGAAATGTTAAAGGATTATGATCTGTGTAAATCACAATGGGCACGCTAGAATTAAGATAAACGGCAAAATGTTGCAATGCTTCCTTTTCGATCACAGAGTAATGACGCTGATACGAGTTAAACTTTCTCGAGAAAAAACAAACTGGATGATCTACCCTATCTGTATCCTGCTGTTGAAGAATAGCTCAAACTCCCACATTACTAGCATCAACCAGCAAAGTTTCTCAAAACAAGGGGCCTGAAGCACAGGCACTGAACACAGTAAAGACTTGACGTTTTCAAAAGCGTGTTCGCAATTTGAAGACCAAATAAACGTACGTTTCCCAGGCGCAACACGATAAAAACGCTATTTATGTACGGTATTTTTTCAACTGATGATTTTTTTTAATTGATCCTGTCTCGTGAAATTTTAACAGGAATCTCCTCTTTTCCTCCAACCAAAGATGCACACCCTTCTGTAATAAAAGGAGAATAAGAAGAGAAAAAGTCAACAGATTTTTTGTTCGGTGTCTCTACTTTCAGACAGATCCGGAGCTGCAGGAACAGACGGCTTAACAGGGGAACGCATATGTTTAGATTTATTTTTAAGGACCGGACAATCCAGTTTCCAGTGGCCTTTCACACGACAGTAATTGCACGTTTTACTCGGGTCAAATTGTCCCACGAAAACACGATCAGGTTTAGGTAGGGAACTTACAAAAGTAGAATACTCAAATCAACAAAAGTGATGCAAGTGCATTTACTGCATTAAAATATAAATACAACATTAAAAAGTGAACCATTGATGGTTTTGTGTCGATGTACTGCGAGTACAGAATGACAGCTAACAGTTTCCCCAGAAATGCCCAAGCTAGCTTAAGGAAAACCAGGAAGTAACCGTATTATATTAGCTGTTGGTCTTGCATTGTTACTCCAGTAGGTGGCGACAAGTGAGTCACTGAACCATTCACTCAAACGATTCCTTCAAAACACTGGTTCATTTAGGAAGGAAACACCATGCTAATGTATGGAAGCTTGTATCCGGCACAGAATAAAGAATAAAAAAGTAATTGCAACTTTTTAGCTGAAAAATACAAAATTGTGAGATAAAAAGTCACAATTACCTTTTTTATTTTTTATTCTGTGGCAGAAACAAGCTTCCATACTAGAGATGCACCGATTTATCGGCCAACCATCGGTATCGGCCGATAAAAGCTATTATTATCACTATATTTAAAACCAGCCAATGAGGGCCAATTATATCCTGTCAATCAAAAGGGTGCGGAAAAACGTGTTCAGAGTGCAACTCATACTGTGTGTGAAGAAAATCTCTAGTGTTGAATTTAGTTAATGCGACAATAATGCATTAACAGTTAAAAAAATAGCAACAATAACGCAGGCTCTATTTGACCCTATGAGTCACCCGTAGTTCAAGCCTGGGTTGCCAGGTCTGCCTTTTCTTTTTTTTTTCTTTTTTTTTTTTGCAACATTAAACATTATTTGTAGTGCCTCCCATCCAATAATCACAAAGAGCTTTGTGCTTTGTTACTTCTAATAAGAAATAAAGTCTCACTTTTCAAATTCTGTCCATTTTATCATGAAATTCAAACAATAAATGCCGTTTTGACGCTCTTAAATGTGACATGACAGATCACTGTAGCGAGTCATTTCTTCGACATTAATACAAGAAGTTATATCTCGAAAAACATGAATGAACATCAAAAGGTATGTTGAAAGATACAGTAAAACTTACCGGAATGTATCACGTCTCATGTAATCATTTAATCTGTGTTTCAACCACGGAAAGACGTCGATAAAACAGCTTGTGAACAATGTCAAATAACGTCACATTTACCTTAGGAAAGTTTTCCAATGTTCACGGTTCCTTAGTTAGCTATAAAAAAAACAGAGAGGAGCTTATTTACTGTTAATTATGTTTTTGAATAAATTTGCCATGAAGACAAGTGCTTATGAAAACTACCTTATGTGACAAACATTTCTGTTTTTATTTGAGTGTAATTATTATATCTGAAAATAAATAGCAGCTGAATATAATACCTCTGTTGTTAATTGTAACCTCTAATATTTTTAGAGATATCATTAATATTATTAGAGCTTTACCGTTGCTTGGCAAGATTTTTTTCCTTTAGAGAAATCAAACTATCGGCATCGGCCGATATCAATCTGAATAATCGGCAGAGAAATGTAGTATCGTTAATTTCTATTCCATACTTATGTGTGTGATATAAATAGTTTTTACCTGCAATAAAGAATGTTATTCAAGATTTGTATTTGTAAATGTAAACATGTTCAGCTACTTCAGTATGGTATGGTGTAGGCAAATATCATCCCATCCAGTGCTGTTTTTGTTTTCTGACATATAAAGTATCCCGCTATGGTGTGATAAAACATGAAACTGAATATATAAACACTCATGCAGAACTGCAGGATGCTGTTGAGGAGGTGCTGCCCACACTGAGAGAGCAGGGGATCTCCGTCTATATACTGACTGATCATGTGACCACCGAGGGAATGAAAAGTCTTACGGACAAGATCAAGCTGGCCTCAGATGAGCCTGTTCCTGCAGAGCTGAGGGCCAACATTAGCTTCAGCAGCCCAGCGGCGTACATCTACACGTCAGGCACGACGGGTAAGACTGGAGTCAATGATCGGCGCGTTATCGTACTCTATTTTTGAATGAAGATGATTTTGTCCCAGAGGGAATGGATAAATGTTTCAGTAATATGACAAATCTGTAATGAATAAATGAGTGAAGCAGTGGATTTAATGAGCCGTAACCCCTGCAGGTCTTCCAAAGGCAGCAGTGATCACTCATCGGAGGCTGTGGGCCATAGCCTTCTTCCAGTCCATTTGTGGAGTGAAGTCTGATGATGTGGTGTACGTCTGCCTTCCCTTGTATCACAGTGCTGGCTTTGCCATTGGATTTGGAGGTGCTATTGATAGAGGTATGAAATTACTATTTTTTGCGTTGGTAATCTAGACACCTCATCATTGATAAGATAAAAACAATACAATATTCCAGTGATTTGTGACAAATGAAACTGGATGTCTTTAGAGATAAATGTATATGTGTATGTGCTTTCGTTTTGTTTTGCCTTACTTTTTGTTGGTTTTTGTATTTAGGAGCCACTGTTGTCCTGAGGAGCAAATTTTCTTCCTCTCAGTTCTGGGACGACTGCAGAAAATATAACGTCACCGTGATACAGTATATTGGAGAAACAATGCGCTACCTCTGCAATACACCAAAGGTATTCAAGCATTTAAGAAGCTACACAGCACACATGATCACAGAAGCTTCCTCTTTTTGTAATCTACAGTACTTTGAAAGGAAGGATGTGCTGGTTCGCACACTGATGTATATAGGCTAGAGTGGGGTAAGATGTGCCACTTTTTATTTAAGTTGTCCTTTGAGCAAGGAGTAATGAAAGATGTCAAACTAATACATTTAATTAGTATCCAGGGTGTCTGTTATCAAATGGACACTTAAAACGGGCACCATGTTAGAGAGTAAGTTGTGTCATATCAAAAAGTGCTCTAACATTCAAAAGTTTGGGGTTAGAAAGATTTTTTTTTTTTTTTTTTTTAAGAAATTAACACTTTTATTCAGCAAGGATGCATTAAAGGGTTAGTTCACCCAAAAATGAAAATAATGTCATTTATTACTCACCCTCGTGCCGTTCCACACCCGTAAGACCTTCGTTAATCTTCGGAACACAAATTAAGATATTTTAATCCGATGGCTCAGTGAGGCCTCCATAGCCAGCAATGACATTTCCTCTCTCAAGATCCATTAATGTACTAAAAACATATTTAAATCGGTTCATGTAAGTACAGTGGTTCAATATTAATATTATAAAGTAACGAGAATATTTTTGGTGCGCCAAAAAAAACCAAAATGACAACTTATTTAGTGATGGCCGATTTCAAAACACTGCTTCAGGAAGCGTAATATCATTGTAATATCATTGCGCCTGCAGCAGCCATGGAACGGCAGCAAAGTTCCTTGATTATTACGCCGGAATGAGATTATAGTTCCTAGCCATATCAGCCTAGAAAATCGCAACTTTTCATTTTCCATTGGTCTTAGTACACGATTTAACTACAGAAGAGTCAAGTTTTAAATAGGAGAAATATCGAAACTCTTTGGGCATTTTTAAGCGAGATGCTAACGGTCTAATCAGATTCAATGAACTATGCTAAGCTATGCTAAAAGTGGTACCGCCAGACCCGGAGATCGGCTGAATGGATTCGAAAACGGTAAAACTCAACTGTTTAACTCTAGGGGAGTTGGAAAATGAGCCTATTTTCAAAAAAAGTGGAGTGTTTCTTTAACATTCATGTAAAATTTGCCTAAAACGCCCCAAAAAAAAAAACGCATACCCAAATTAAATTGCATGCTGTTCTTGAACCATTTGGTTTTGGTCTGTTTTGAAAGGTATATGTGCACTGCAGGCAGTACAGTGGAACACTAACAGGTTAAATAACACTTTATGTATTTAATCTCACTTTTTAAATCAATGTCTTTGTTGCTGACCTCCGATGAACTAATTAAACCATTCCAAAAAGCAAAAATGACTTTAATTAATTATTATTATTTTTTTTTTTACTTTATTGACTAAGAGTGTTGAACTTTCTTCTCCTGTATCCTATTCTTCTTTAAAGGGGTGGTTCACATGTCTTAATGCTTTGTTTTTTTAAAAACGCCATATATTTCATATATCTTACCATTCTACACTGCTGTTTCCCTTCTTCTAAAAACGCTCTGTTGAGTTCCTGGTTCTATGAAGCCCCTCCCTCAGAAATACGCAATGGGCTCAGATTGGTTAGCTGGCCCTGTGTATTCTGATTCGCTGTCCGGAATACGTTGTCACGATTCACGTTGTCCGGAAACGCCACGCCCCTTACCATTATGGGCAAAAGTCGCATGTGCTTTGGTTAAAGTCCAGTCTTTGCTTCGGTGGAAATGTAAATAATGGCGTGCCCGTATCAATTTGAGCCTGAATCAGACCCAGATAGCAGTAATGATGAAGAGGGTCAAGCAGAACCTCTGCAAGCACAGCTTTTAATGGACGTTTATGAATGTTAAGTATTTTTGTTTGTATTTGTGTCAAAGTGTTTAGATATGCTGTCACTTGTAAATGTTACTGCTGCCCCATAGTGTTCTGATTTAAGCTTTACTGTAGCCGAATACATGACTGAGTAGTAGCATTTTTGTAAAGATATTGTTTAATTTATAGCTTGAACGAGCATGTGGGTAAACACAACACAAAAGCCGTAATGAAACAATGCTGTACACTGATAACAGAAATGCCAACAAACACCAACAGAAGTTCGCTGGTGTGATTACATAGAAGTTTGTTTGTGTTTGTAGGCATTTGTTGGAGAAAATATGAAATAGAATTTAGCTAACTGGCTAGCGAAGCCAAACCGCGTTGGTCTTTGTTTACATCCCAGAAACAATATAACTTTATAAAAAAATAAAACATACGTACAGTTTGGGGCCCATAAACAGCAGCTTCTGTTTTTAAAGTGGGAACTGCTTCATCTTTCAGTAATAGCCTTTGTGTAAATGCAGCATTGAACTCGTGTAGATTCTGGAAGCTGTCTTCCGTAAAATGTGCAGCTAAATTAGCATTTTAATTGTCAGGGACAGAATTAAACATATATTTTAAACATTGTTCCAGAAGTCCAGCGTCCCTAGGAAGAAGACTTGCAAGCACGAGACATGGCCTCGCCCACTTTGTTGCGTGTTCCCGTGGGCAGGGTTTATGTTAATTGCAGGGTTTATGATGTCACCAACCCGGGAAGAAGCTCGTTGTAGTCGTTTTTGTAGGCATTAAACTGCCATAACTTTAAAAGAGAATATCTCCGTTTGCATTGAACTTTCAGCGCTGTAACTTTGCAGATACTGTTTATGCTCAAGCAGCAACATTACACACTAACTAAAGTTAAAAATTGAAATCGCAATGAACCACCCCTTTAATCCAGAATGGCAGCACAGCTGAAAGATTTGTTTGAGCTGCGCCCTCTACTGTACAGGAGTAAATAAGTATTTCCTTCAGCCTGAGGCTTATTCATTTCACTTTTGGTGTGAAAGGGGCTTGACATTTGCCAAAAATAGAACTTGTTTTTTGTAATTAAAAAACAATCAAGCAAGCCCAGCCCAGGTGAGAAAAAGTAACGCAAAAGTAACGTAACATTACTTTCCATAAAAATTAACTAAGTAACGTGTAGTTACTTTTTTTATGGAGTAACACAATATTGTAATGCGTTACTTTAAAAGTAACTTTCCTCCAACACTGACCATGGAATATTTAGCAGGGATGAAATTTTGCGAACCGACTTATTGCAATCACAGTACCACACTTGAATTCACTGAGCTCTTCAGAATGACAGAATGCTAGGTGTCAGTAATTAAGAGGTGTGCCCCAATACTTTTGTCATATAGTGTATATTCAAATAGAAAACAGTTATTTTATTGTAATAATATTACTGTTTTTACTGTATCCATTTTTTTTTATCAAAAATTATTTCTTAAATCTTACCGATTTTGAACAGTAGTGTGATGAATTATTACCACAAGGAATATGTGAACAATTTACTTCAAATAAAAATATGAACTTTAAAAACATTAGGTACCCAGATTTTGCCGTGTTCGCACCGCAGGAACAACGATTTTAGTTCTAGGAACTCCTTTTCGGGGAACTAAATTAGCTCCTACTTCAGAGTAGGGTCTAAACCAGCACTATAGGAACTATCAGTGACGTAAGTGTACGTTGATTGGTCAAACGCATGTCAAACACCGGCACCCGGCATTTTTAAAAAGCCGTGTAAACATATTTACTTCACAAAAATGGAAAACAGCGATAACGGTATTTCCCTGTTGTCTGCAGGGTTGTGTTTTTTTCTCCGCCTCGATGATATGTAACACTGAAAGTCTCTTAGCCCCAATTTTTGCTCTTTCAGTCGCTTAAATTATACATTTACATTCCATCTCCGTTATCACGAAACCCACGACACATAACAAACACAGCTCTGATCACGGCATCCTCCATCCACCGTTTTTTAGCATTTGTAAATGCCGCGCTTAAAGACGCAGCTGTCGGCCGCTTCAGAGTTCCTATTCCCAGTGCGAATGCAACCAGGAACATGGCCCGGGTGAGAAATTAGTTCCTTGTATCCTTGTATCCTAGTGGCTATTTGGTGCAAAAACCCCTTAAAACGTTTGGATGCAACAGTTGCAAAAAATGTTGGCGGCACATCTTACCCCACTCTCCGCTCCACTGTCTGCAGTGCTCTGTTTGCTGTACATAATGGTCTGTTTCTCATCTTTGTTCTCACAAGCATGTCAGTGACCAAGTACACAATGTTAGAATGGCCATTGGGAATGGGATCAGGCCAGAGGTCTGGAGGACGTTCATAAGCAGATTCGGTCATGTTGACATCAAAGAATTTTATGGCTCAACCGAAGGAACCTTGGGCTTTTTGAACTACGCTGGAAAAATTGGGGCCATCGGTAGAGTGAATTCTTTTCATAAGGTAGACTTAACTAGTCAGTCAGTGCACTCTTTACACTTACTCACAATTCATCAAGTAGAGATAAGATTTCATAGAGAAATTAGAGCTTTTCTAACATTTGTCTGAAAACATTAATGTTGTTTCAGAAAATGTTTCCATATTCATTGGTTAAGTTTGATCAGGAACAAGAGGAACCTGTAAGAAATGCAAATGGATTTTGCATAGAAGTAGCCAAAGGCAAGTAAAATAGTTCATTTTAATGAACAATTATTCTGAAGAAGCATGTTTGTATGCAAATGATATAAAAATGTAAAGACTTTTACTTTGAAGAATGTGTCATTGATTGTAAACTGTAATACAGGTGAGACAGGTCTACTAGTAACACAGATTACCCAGAAGACCCAGTTTTCTGGATATGCCAGGGATCCGAAACAGACAGAGAAGAAGAAACTCTACAATGTGTTTGAGAAGGGAGACGTTTACTTCAACTCTGGAGATCTGTTCAGGACAGATCATGAAAACTTAATCTACTTCCAGGATCGGGTGGGCGACACTTTTAGGTGAACAAACACTATAAATAAAGTTGTTTATATACTTTAAAGCTAGTTTATAAAACGGTTGATCCTTGATTCTGATTGGTCAATAGCTGTGTTTTATTCACAATAAAACATGGCAATGACCGCTTCACTCAACGGTTCTGTGTATCACTACACAACACCCTTAGCAACCACTCTTAGCAACGTAAACTGTATGTTCTCATTGATATTGTTCATTGAAGCTTACTGTATTGTGTAGAAGAGTATTGTGAGAAAGGGATCGAGTGAGCGAGTTTATTACCTGCATTCAGATTTAGCATTTTCCTTCAGGTCAGTCCTGTGTTCATAATAAAAAATCTGTTTAAATGTCCGATGTATTATCTTGTCCTTTTAACAGTTGAGGGGTTTTCCCGTGACTGACAGCACTAGTCAATGCATTTGTCAGTTGTGTCTTGTTTTCCGTGTTCACAACAATTCAGTCTTTTCAATGTAAAAGTCTTCGCTACTGACGGACACACTCATAAAGACAGTCTTTGCCGCCATCTAATGGTGTAATAATGTAACTTCTGTTGCTGTTCACGGTCAGGGACTATTTTTTACGGCGGAAGGAAGGCTTTTAGTGATTTTACTTCATGAAAGTTGCATTGATACATATTCTTGGCTTTAATATTTGTATTGTGTGGTAACCGTTTTATAAAAGCAATAAGGTACAAGAGGCTAGTGCTGTATCGTGAATAACCCATGCGTCGTGCCTAACAACGCCCTTCAGCCGTGACTTATTCACGATACAGCACAGCCTCTCGTACCTTATCGCTTACTTATAATTTAAAGTTACATAATCAAAAGGCCGAATTGAAAATAAATGCATGGTTGTGTTGTTCTCAGATGGAAAGGTGAGAACGTTTCCACAAATGAAGTGTCGGACATCTTGACTATGGCGACGAGTATCGAGGAAGCAAATGTATACGGCGTTACAGTTCCAGGTTTAATGCTATTTCACTTCATAAATCAGAAATCATCCAGTTGACAGTCATAACATAGGTTAATATTTCTTCTAACCTGACACACTTGATCTTTTTTTTAATTTAAAGGGTATGAGGGGAGGATAGGAATGGCTACCATCACTTTGAAGAATGACCATCAGTTCGAGTGCGATGGCATTTTTAGTCACGTGACCACTTACCTCCCCTCTTATGCCAGACCACGTTTCATAAGGATCCAGGTAACATCATAATGCAGAGCATGCTCAAGCTCTTTCTCTTATATATTTATATCTTATTTCATATTTCCCAATGCACCACAATCTAAAAAAATCAATGTGCTTCTCATTGCAGGACAGTTTGGCTGTAACTTGCACCTTCAAACAGCTGAAAGGGAAGTTGGTAGAGGAGGGCTTCAACCCTGCTGCAATCACTGACCCTCTGTTTATTTTAGATGAGATGGTGAAAAGCTACAGACCTCTGACACATGACATATATCAGTCAATATTGGACGGTCACTTCAGATTGTGAAGAGCAGGATGTGCTCTTTATGATATGTTATAAATTATATTGAGAGAAATCAAATCTTTTATTTGTTCAGACCCCTAAATCTACATTTACACTTATAGGACAGTAACTGTCCAGAGATCACAATTATCACAAAAAATTTTGCAATTATATTGTATTTTTTTGTATGTACCAAAGGCAATTCTAAAAATAAAAAATTTGCTTATTTTGTGTATTTCAAAACTTTTGAAGATGCTTTCATTTTATATCGCACTATTCTTCAGAAGTTTTCTCTGACAATATTGTTTAAAAAGATCATAAAAATGTAAAAACGACTTCATTGTCAGTCTGAAAAGTGTCTTTCTAAGAATTGGATACTTTCCCCTGTAGTCTACAGTGAACAAATAGTTTCGTAAGAGTTTGCTGCTGTAAGATGGTTGGTTCCTACAGAAACCCTCCCACTCACTCATGTCTCAAAGGCTGAATTGGATGAAGGGTTGCCATATTGTGAGTTTAAAATACTCCCGCATGTTTTGCATTTTTGTGTTAAGAACAATTTGAGTGGAAAGTTGAAACTTTTTCAATGTTGTTCCATTTTAAATGCAATTATCAATATTTGTTTATACAATATTTGATTTATTTAGTTTCAATTATTTGGTTTATTATAATGTGAATTGTTGGACAGTATTTGAACAAACAGTATTAAAATTTATCAAACTCAGAAAGTTGTGGTCTTTAAATAATTTGAATATTAAGCGCATATAATAAGTTTCTATAACATAATGACCTACGTATTATTGTTGGGTAACAGAAGTAAAAACTCCATTCATTTTCTCCAAATAGACATTGATTTTTAACAATATCTTATAAGCCTTACTGTGAGCTATGAGGTTGTTATTTGATAGCATTTGCTTCTGTTGAAGCCATCAGCCTGCATTATTTCAACTTTAGTTTTAAAATAATCATGTTTAACAACAGCAGAATTTTTGGTGAAAAACTTAATTACCCATGATGTTGAAAATTCCACCAACCCGAGAATCAAAACAAGCAAAACGCACCATAAGAGCTCTTTAGCTCTGCCCAATCCCATCAAGCACTGCGAATGAGGTCTCTCTACGCTCTCAAAATAATTAAATATTTCAATATATATGCATATTTTGCAATAAACTTGCAAGTGTTGTTATTCACCTTTGTAGTGTTGTTATTCACCTTGTAGCTGACTGAATTGGTTCATGGCTTAAGTTA
>RJVU01047120.1:1087905-1172585 GCA_003731715.1 Anabarilius grahami | reverse complement strand
GTGTATGTATTTATAAGTGTATATATATACATACACACACACATTTTATATATATATACAGTACAGTCCAAAAGTTTGGAACCACTAAGATTTTTAATGTTTTTAAAAGAAGTTTCGTCTGCTCACCAAGGCTACATTTANATACATACATATACAAATATATAGTGTGTGTGTGTGTGTGTGAGAGAGTGTGTGTGTGTGTGTGTGATGGTTGTTCATGAGTCCCTTGTTTGTCCTGAGCAGTTAAACTGTCCAATATTCTTCAGAAAAATCCTCCAGGTCCCAAAAATTCTTCAGATTTCCAACATATTTAAACCCTTTCCAGCAGTGACTATGATTCTTAGATCCATCTTTTCACACTGAGGAAAACTGAGGGACTCAAACACAACTATTGAAAAAGGTTCAAACATTCACTGATGCTCCAGAAGGAAACACAATGCAATAAGAGTCAGGGGTGAAAACTTTTGAACAGGATAAAGATGTCCAAATTTTTCTTATTTTAAATATATATATTTTTTCATTTAGTACTGCCCTTCGGAAGCAACAAAAGACACTTAAATGTTTACTAGAAGACAAATTAAATACAGTATTCCTTGATCTTCAAATTCAAAAGGTTTTCACCCCCCGGCTCTTAATGCATTGTGTTTCATCTTGTGTTTATATTTCATCTATATTTCCCCGTTACCGCCGGATAAACTCGAATCACAAACTTATATAAGCGGCAGGTTTATTATGAAAAAAATATATAAACGTTAAAAAAAAATTAGGAGAATCAATGAATTGTGAACAACTTACTGCCATTATGTAAATAATATGTAATCCATAAAAAAGTAACTAGTCTGATTATGAGTATTTTAAAAAGTAGTTTACTCTAATTACAAGTACTTGATTTTTGGAATCTGATTACGTAATCCAGATTACATGTAATCCATTACTACCCAGCTCTGGTCATATTTATAAATTCAGCTATTTTTTGTCTTGTGGACTTTATGTAAACATCGTTTATGTAAAATATCTTACTCAGGACAGTACTAAATAAAAAATGACATTTTGTATGATCCCTCTTATTTTATTAAAATTATTCACATTTTCACAGATTCTGCAAGTGGTTCACAAACTTTCGAGCAGCACTGTATATACAGTCGTGGCCAAAAGTTTTGAGAATTACATAAATATTGGAAATTGGAAAAGTTGCTGCTTAAGTTTTTATAATAGCAATTTGCATATACTCCAGAATGTTATGAAGAGTGATCAGATGAATTGCATAGTCCTTCTTTGCCATGAAAATTAACTTAATCCCAAAAAAACCTTTCCACTGCATTTCATTGCTGTCATTAAAGGACCTGCTGAGATCATTTCAGTAATCATCTTGTTAACTCAGGTGAGAATGTTGACGAGCACAAGGCTGGAGATCATTATGTCAGGCTGATTGGGTTAGAATGGCAGACTTGACATGTTAAAAGGAGGGTGATGCTTGAACTCATTGTTCTTCCATTGTTAACCATGGTGACCTGCAAAGAAACGCGTGCAGCCATCATTGCGTTGCATAAAAATGGCTTCACAGGCAAGGATATTGTGGCTACTAAGATTGCACCTAAATCAACAATTTATAGGTTCATCAAGAACTTCAAGGAAAGAGGTTCAATTCTTGTAAAGAAGGCTTCAGGGCGTCCAAGAAAGTCCAGCACGTGCCAGGATCGTCTCCTAAAGAGGATTCAGCTGCGGGATCGGAGTGCCACCAGTGCAGAGCTTGCTCAGGAATGGCAGCAGGCAGGTGTGAGCGCATCTGCACGCACAGTGAGGCCAAGACTTTTGGAAGATGGCCTGGTGTCAAGAAGGGCAGCAAAGAAGCCACTTCTCTCCAAAAAAAACATCAGGGACAGATTGATCTTCTGCAGAAAGTATAGTGAATGGACTGCTGAGGACTGGGGCAAAGTCATATTCTCCGATGAAGCTCCTTTCCGATTGTTTGGGGCATCTGGAAAAAGGCTTGTCCGGAGAAGAAAAGGTGAGCGCTACCATCAGTCCTGTGTCATGCCAACAGTAAAGCATCCTGACACCATTCATGTGTGGGGTTGCTTCTCATCCAAGGGAGTGGGCTCACTCACAATTCTGCCCAAAAACACAGCCATGAATAAAGAATGGTACCAAAACAGACCAGAATGTTGAAATTTTGGGTCCATGGCCTGGAAACTCCCCAGATCTTAATCCCATTGAGAACTTGTGGTCAATCCTCAAGAGGCGGGTGGACAAACAAAAACCCACTAATTCTGACAAACTCCAAGAAGTTATTATGAAAGAATGGGTTGCTATCAGTCAGGATTTGGCCCAGAAGTTGAGAGCATGCCCAGTCGAATTGCAGAGGTCCTGAAAAAGAAGGGCCAACACTGCAAATACTGACTCTTTGCATAAATGTCATGTAATTGTCGATAAAAGCCTTTGAAACGTATAAAGTGCTTGTAATTATATTTCAGTACATCACAGAAACAACTGAAACAAAGATCTAAAAGCAGTTTAGCAGCAAACTTTTTGAAAACTAATATTTATGTAATTCTCACAACTTTTGGCCACGACTGTACATATATATATATATATGTTGGTGCTTCTTTTTAGTTCACTCCACTCATTTTCTTTAGGGTTCAGGTCAGGGGACGGGGATGGCCATGGCAGAAGCTTCATTTTGTGCTCAGTGACACATTTTTGTGTTGGTTTTGATGTTTGTTTTGGATCATTGTCCTGATGGAAGATCCAACCATGGCCCATTATTGGATTTCTAGCAGAAGCGGTCAGGTTTAGATTTTTATCTGTTGGTATTTGATAGAATCTATGATACCATATATCTTTACAAGATGTCCAGGACCTCCAGCAGAAAAATAGGCCCACAGCATTAAAGATCCAGCAGCACATTTATCCATCTGGTGGGTTTGCTGCCAAAAAGCAATTTTTTTTAGTTTCATCTGACCATAGAAGCTGGTCCTGTTTGAAGTTCCAGTCTTGTCTGACAACTGAATATGCTGGAGATTGTTTCTGGATGAGAGCAGAGGATTTTTCTTGAAACCCTCCTTTTTCTTGAAACCTTCCCTGCCTTGTTGGGATGTAGGTGCTGTTTGATCTTTTTTTTTTTTTTAGGCTTTCTGACCCAAAGACTCAACTAATCTCTGCAATTCTCCAGCTGTGATCCTTGGAGAGTCTTTGTCCACTCAAATTTTCCTCCTCTCCGAGCATTAGGATGATTTAGACACACTTCCTCTTCCAGGCAGATTTGTAACATCTTTAGTTGATTGGAACTTCTTAATTATTGCCCTGATAGTGTAAATGGGGATTTTCAATGTTTTAGCTATTTTCTTACATTTTTGTGAAGCTCAACAATCTTTTGCTGCACATCAGAACTATATTCTTTGGTTTTACTCATTGTGATGAATGATTCCTTTGTGTTTCCTCATGTATACTCCTGTGGAACAGGAAGTCATGGCTGGACAATTTCATGTTGATGATCACCAAAAATGCTAAAAAAAAATGTTAATATGAATGGGAATATACTTCAGAGATATACTCATAAAAAATTCTAGGCCAATGTGTTTTGGAGAAAAAACATTTAAAAAAACATTTATTTCATAATGTGATTAATGAAATTCTTTTCCTTCAATGAAAGGTTAGATTTTTGCTAATTTTATTAATTAAAGATCAAAAAGATAAACAATGCAGATTTATTTTTACAGTCATCTTTGATCATATTTACCAAGGGTGCCAATTATTCTGACCACAACTATATGTGTGTGTGTGTATATATATTTCATGTCATGACCATTAATCATCATCAGAGAACCGTGAACTTGATTTTATTATTATTGACTTAATTTTATTATTGACATAACTTAAAATCTACAAATCTGGAAGACCTTCTGAACATAAATAAGTAGTAGGTTTTATTTGTTTGTTTTTTTTTTATAAAGGAAAATTTTAAAGATTAAAAAAAAGTAGTAGCTCCCTATCAATGATGAAAAATGTACTGCCATTGTGAGAATAACATGTAATCGTACTCAAGTCTGGTTATGAGTATTTTAAAATATAATTATACATATAATTGATTTTTTAAAATCTGATTACGTAATCCAGATTACATGTAAACTGTTACTACCAGTACTGCTTGAGAACAGGTTATTAGAGATTGTTGTACAAAGGGTGCATATACTCTTGAAGGACAGACTGGAGGAAATTAACTTCAGTCCCCTCCTCTGCTTTTCAACTTGAGATGAAATTCAAAACACACTGTATGTTTAGAGGGGCCAGAGAGAGATTCATGTAAAATGGCACCTTTCATCTTCTTCCACGGGGCACATGGCTTAATACAGTATTCTCCATCAGACTGTATGGAAGCCTTCTTTCTCCATACTGCTATTTGTATTTTAGAAACAGAGGGGAGCCCTGTGGATTTTTGCCAGGTCAAGTGTAGGTAGGTAGTGAAAGGTTCTTTCAAAGCAGAGGGTGTGGCCTGCTGCGGAATACAAACATCAGTTTCCTCATTGGCATAATGACACATTTGTCCTAAAAGAGGAGTCAAGAAAACTGAAAACACTGAATGACATTAAAACTCTCCGCTGAATCTCCACTCTCGCAAAGTAATGGATGTCAGAGATGAGTCTTTTATTCTCAAATATCACAATCTTATTATTGAATCATGTGTAACTTCATTTGATCCAGTGATTTTTTACCCTTTGGATTTCACACATATTAATGCAGTGTTTCTCAGCCTTTTTGATCCAAGGCCCCCCTTTGTCCAAGACAATATTCGAAGACCCTCCTATCTAAGCTGATATGGACCAAAAATATGATGTCAAATTTGTTGTGCATCTTTATTTTTATGCATCCTTATTGTCTCATATTTTTATTTTTGCATTCTAATCATGTTAATAAAACAAATTTAAATAATTTTAAGTCTTATTGGGCCCTCCCTAGAAGTTTGCTGAGGCCCCCTTTGGTTGAGAACCACAGCACTAATACACATCTTAAGAATAAACTCAACACACTTTCAGTATGGTGTTCCATTCACAAACTTTGGCAAGCGCTTGTTTATTTACATCCTCATTATCCTACACAGGTACGTCTGTAGTTTTGATCTCACTCGCTGAACAGTGGAACAAGTTGAGAAACTAAACATGTACAGACTGTGAGAGGAAAAAGAAAAAAAGAAAAAAACACAAAAGTGGGCAATTAAAACCTACTTGTTCAGATGTCTGCTGGCAGTACTTCTATGAACAAACCAGGGAGTAAGAAAGACACTATAAACAAACCTAGTTATGATGAAGATTTCAAAGCCCAGTGAACTATTGAATACTTAAATACATCATGTGTGGCATTTAATCAAAGCATATCAATCAACGTTCATTTTGAGTACCCAAACTATTTGGATATTTTCCCCTTACAGAAGCACTGGAGGGCAGCATGATGCATTTACTGCACCTCAAAAGAAGCTAAAGCAGAAGAGATGGTAACACTGAACACTCGACCACATGATGGTCAGGTAAAGAAAGCACAGTTGGTGGCTTGGAGAGCAACAGAAGAGCTTACTTTACACATGAGAACAGAAAACTTTGTTCAGTTGCTAACACAACACCACAGGCAGATGTTATTTTGATATACTTCAAGTTCAAAATGTTCAAAATGGCTGACTATATACATGTAGTACCCAAAAGATTCAATAGGAGGTGCTGTTGTTGCCCAAAAGGCTCTGTAAAAATCATTGGTGTGCTTTTCTTATCCACATATTAAATTGCAAAGTCTTTTTAAAAGACAAAACAAAACGAAAGAAAATAATACATGACCTAAAATGGCCTCTGCTGTACATGTTAGGTTGGTACTGTATGTAGAGACTGTCATTACCCAGACAAAGAGGGTCACTAACTAAAGAAACTCAGTGCTCTTCTGATCATCTCCCAAACAGTCAGAAGGTTTCTCATGTCCTTGTATGAAAGTATAAAAATGTGTCCATGCAACATGCATAGGTCTGAAAAATACTCCTCACGAGAAGATGTGTGAGGATCACAGGCAAACCGCAAGAACACACAATAATTGACCTGGACAAGCCATCCTTCATTTGACAGTAAAGCAGCAGCAGAGGGTTCATGATCAAAACCCAGAGCCAATGAGAACTCAGGACTATACTGCAATGACAAAACCAGTCTATAATGCCAGATGGCAGTACAGTGTAACCACAGTTTAACAAATATTCCCCTAGTTCATCCTTCATTTCTCTACTTTTTATGTTTAGGTGACATCTAATTAACATGGAAAGCTTTTGGAGAGCTCAGTCATGATCCATGATTTAGTGCAAAGACTCTATGAGTCATAAAGCAGTTTTAAAAAGCGTTTTCACAGCTAAGGAGATACGGATGGGAAAATGTGTATTTGTTAAAAACGTGTCCTTCATCTTTTAAAAAACTAAATCTAGTCAAAGTCTGTACACTGCCTTCTTAAAAGTAATTTAGACCTTTGGTAAAACATCAAACATCACTAATAAAAAAACAAATGCCCACATGATGTTATTTAAACTGCACTACTGAAACAGATACAAAATAAATCAGGATTCAAAAGAAATTCTCAAAACAAGATGGTAATGTCATGTGCACAGAAATGGTTTTGGTGAAGCATAATAAAATGTCTTGACTGCAGATCTGACTGTCTAATCCGGATAAGTTTGACGTTACTGCTTCCGGGTCCAAACACTTCTTCAGATACTGAAACTAAACAACAAACGGTGCTAATATACACTCATTGCATGCTGTAGTACTACTGAAAAATCATGATGCTAACCTATCTCCACACCGAAATCTCAGTTGGCCAGAAAGTGATTCATCTTTTCTTTATCATTAAAATATTGATGTTCTGAGCCCAGAAACTACACCGTAGCTTAAATTAAATGTGTGACATGACTTAATAGTGCTCAAAAATGGCTGAGTATTCAAACTTGAAAGAAGAAAAAAAAAAAAAAATCAGGATTTGACCCAGAAGCAGTATTCAATATGTCACAACTTAAGCAGATTATATATCTAAATAATTTTCGTCATTATGTTGGGATGACCTATTTTCTCCATATATGTGACAGCTTCTCAAAAACCGCGACCTATCAAATTCCTTCAAAGTGAACTAATGACTATGTCACTATGTCAGTACTGACCTACAAAGGCAAAACACAGTAACTACACATAATTCAGAGAAAGTAGTGTGAAAACTGATCCCAAATAAATCAAAAACTTTAAAGCCATATTCTCATTCTCACTCAAGTGTGGGTGTAGTTACTGTTTTGTCTTTATAAGGCAGAATAGCTTTTTTTAAATACTTGATTAAAACAACCTCATTCAATCTTTCAATGTTTATATACACTATTTACTTAAAAAGCGCAGCTAAATGTCATTAATGTGGCAGGGACAGACAGCAGAGTGTGACATACCCTGTAAGCCACCAGTTCAGTTTATACTGAATGATCCTTCTTTTAAAGCTGCCTGCCTCAAAGTACTTCATAAATACACTTCTGAATAAAAGTGTAAATAACGGAGATAATTATTGTGGCTCCACTGATAGACATACAAAATTATCTTTTTGATCAATTCTCAAGAAAAAAATTTGATACAACAAATGGACTACATTAGAGAAGTCATCAATACCTCACCCAAACCACACGTTTATCACATGGAAATTGTGTGTGAATACAAGAAATTGATGATTGAGAGGAAGGAAGGCTGAATCACAACTGAATCAATGTTGGATCCACAGTCTATGGGACTGAGCCGGCTCTGAAGTCATCAAGTTCAAAATGCTGGTGGATGTGAGTGGTATTAAAAACCAGAAATCCAAAGAGTGCATTGTGAGATGATTTCCTCCCGGAATGGAAGACACAGCACCGTGATTGGCTGAAATGCACATTCTGTATAATGGAGCTGCAGTGGCTGTTGGAGTAACAGGGTGTGATTGGTCCAGTACAGTAGATTGTAGGTCACAGTGACAACAACGATGACTGGACACGCACACAAACCCTCATACGCAGCACACAATGATGCAGAGACCTCCACATGGAGGCAGTGTTGTCACAAACTAGCCATGTTGTCTGAATGTGGTCGGTGTGGGTTCTAGGTGTTCCTCAAGGCCAAGGCCTGCTCCAGCTCCTGCCTCCTCTGCTGAATCTTTGGAAGGGGAAAGACAGAGCCAGTTAGTTTTTGCAGGCAGTGCAGATAAACAATACAACCTCACAAAAGACACTGACATCCTACGCTTTACATCCTGTTTTATAGTAGACGTGTAGAAGTTTCACACTAGTAATCGTATATTTTTACACCCTTACCTTGCAGTAGAAGTAACGGCTGACAGCCTCCTGAGACCAAGGCTGATGATAAAACTCTGCTCTCCTCTCTTCCTCTGGGTTCCCAACAACATCTGTCATCAGCTACAAACAATCAAAAGGTGATAACATTAAGAAATGCAGGACAATCACAGGACAAACATGATGTCGGACATTGTTTACAGAGTACACTAAAAGTTTGGGGTCGGTAAGATTATTTTTTGAAATAAGTCTCTTATGTTCTTTATCAAAAATACAGTTAAAACGGCAATATTGTGATATATTTTTATTACAATTTTAAATACCCTTTCTACTGTATTTCATTTAAATGTCATTTATTCCTGTGATGTTGAAGCTGTATTTTCTATTACTCCAGTCTTCAGTCACATGATTCTCCAGAAATCATTCTAATATGCTGATTTGGTGCTCATAAAACATTTCTGATTATTATCAATGTTGAAAACAGTAATCATGCTGATTAATAGTTTTGTGAAAACCATGATGCATTTTTTTTTCAGGATTTCCCAAAAAATTAATATATATAAAAATAAATATTTTGTAACAATATAAAACACTTTGTTTTCAAGTATTAATTTCTTTCAAAAAACAAACAAACAAACAAAAAACTCTAGTGTATGAGAGCTGTTGAAGCTTTGGTTTTTACTAGTTGAGACCACTGACTATGAAGCAAATATCGTCTAGAAGCTTCTGTAAATCTGGCTCAAAGTGTTTCTGTATCATTAACAGCAGCAAACAGAACTGCAAATTTAATTTCCAGGGAGTTTTACCAAACACTCCTACTGCCCCTTCTGACCTGTCCAAAAACAGGTAGTCCCGCCCCAAACTCATGCCATTGGTTGAGCCAGAAGTTGACATATCAGACCACTCAAACAAACTGAGCAATGTTTTGAAACCGGCACAGAGCCACTGTGTTTACACTTTTTAGACGTCAGCCTAAAAATGGCATTCATACATCTGTCTCAGCACATTAAACTGAGATAGGAGAACATACTGTAAAACAGAGAACACACTTTATCTTCAAAAATATACATTATATAAATATCAAGAGTCATGTGTAGAAGAAAGAAAGCTGGCACAGACCTTCAGATCTCTGCTCTGGGATTTGAGCCAGTCCTGAATGTAGCCTTTGGGATCTCTGGAGAAGCTGAGCATGAAATCTCTCTGAATCTTCAGCTGATTGATGGACTCAATAGTCTCATGGATCTGCAGATAATTCAGAACAAGACTGAAAAATCAAGGGTTTATTCACAGACATGGTAGCACTGCAAAAGTGGTTAAATCCTGATCATCTTCCTGCTATCAGTCAAAATCAGAGATCATATAATTCACAACAAAATGTCCAGAAGTTCAATCATCAGCTCCATTTTTGCACTAACCTTGCTGTCCAAAGAGGCGATCTCTTGCTGATTAGCTGTGGAGAGCAGGAAGCTGCTCATTTGTGCTTTAAGGGGATCTTCCACCTCTACATCAATGTCATAGCAGGCCGTCTTTTTCTGATCATTAGGGTCGACGCTGTACAAAAATAACCTCAATGAGAATTCATGTTTTGTATTATTCATAAACTTAATAAGAGAAGATAAAAAAGACAAACAAGGCACAAAGACTAAACCAAAATACTTCTGTTTTGGATTCCATTTATATCTATTCATAGTTAATGGTGTGTAAGATTTTAATGTTTTTTAAAGTCTCTTATGTGCACCAATGCTGCATTCATTATATATTATTAATATTTAAAAATAAGTGATTTCTATTATAATATATTTTAAAATGTTATTTATTCCTGTGATGTCGAAGCTGTATTTTCAGTCTTAACTCCAGTCTTTAGTGTCACGATTCCTCAGAAATCATTCTAATATACTGATTTGCTGCTCAAGAAGCATTTCTTATTATTATTAATGTAGAAAACGGTTGTGCTGTTTAATATTTTTGTGAAGAACGGTGACATTTTTTTTCAAGATTCTTTAATGAATAGAACATTAAAAGTACAGCAATTATTTGATATAAAAATCTTTTGTAACAGTCTTTTACTGTCACTTTTGATCAATTTAATGCATCATTGCTGAATAATAGATTCATTTCTTTAAATGAAATTTTATTGACTTCAAACTTTTGACTAGAAGTATATAAAGACAAAGAACACTGTATTTTGGTAGATATCTGCAATAAATACGACACATTCGTACAGACAAGCAAGCAGACGAACAAAATCACATAAATAGGCAGCCAAACCTAATGATGTGGTTGATGACAATAGGGTCGGGAGGCAGTAGAAGGTTGGTGAGGCGCTGTGGAATTTCAGAGAACTTCAGGCGTGGACAGTCAAAGATCTGTGATAGGAAAAACAAAGTTCTTGATTAAAATATTATACACTGGCTTTACATAATAATTCTAACGTGTTTCTGTGAACTTTGGAAATATCAATTTAAATATTAAATACATTTTAAGGGTTTAAGAGAAGCTGATTCATTAATTAATTACAGATTGTGATTAATGTTAATCAATGCTTCTAATCAAGCGTACCTGTTGGAAGTACTTGTCACAGTTGATGTACTCCTTGTCATGCGAGTCCTGCAGTTTGTTGGTTTTGACATACTGCCAGAGGGCCTGAATGATACTGGAGCGAGTCTGTGTGTGTATGCCGAGCAGACGAGCCAGACGTGGATCCAGCTTAAACTGAGGTGGCTGCATACAGGGCACAAGAGTTTTGACGCATGCTTACAATTAATTAGCTTTTCATTCAATATATCTTTCAGTTCAATTAACTTTTAAAGTTGTAATTTAAAAACGTAGGCCAAATAGAAAAATATTGATCTATTTTGGATTAAACTAAATATTTTGAAAACTGTGACTGGGTAACTATGATTTTCTTTTCCACAAAATAAAGCATTAGAAAATAAGTAAGTAGACCTGCTGCTCACAGAGTTCCTGTTCTTTTCTAATATACTCATATATGTGATATTCACCCTTCACTACAATCTTCACTATTTCATCAACTTATTATTTCAATGAAACTTCCTGGTAATCTCAAAGCTTTGAGGTCTGAAAGAAAATTACAATCAAAAAGCAAATCACACAAGTCCATGGACAAATTGTTCTAAAATTTGACATGACAAATGATACAGTTTAATTTTGCAGTTATTGATCAACAGTTTCAGTTAATATACACACTGTAAAAAATTACCGTGATTTTAAAGGTAAAAGACTGTAAAAATGCTACGGTGAAAAACAGTTAATTGGTTTACAGAAAGTTTCAGTACTATAGTGAATAACTGTAATAGATCTAACGGTACATTTAATGTAATTTTCCGGTAGAATACTGTTAAATTTACAGTTTTTGGAAGTGAAAAAAACCAAGTCATTGTATAATTTACAGTGAAAAACCGTAAATTGACATTCCCACAATTTGATGTATTTTCGCTGAAATAACTCTAATCAGTTATGTACATTAGAGTTTTGTTACATCTAATGTTGTTAAATTAATGTTTATTGCATTTTTTTATTTCATGTGTGTTACCATGATGGTGTTTAGTGTTTGTGTGAATGACACTGCGTGCACCTTCTATATATTTTTATTGTCCTTCTCAGCTTAAAGCTGCTTGTGATGAGCTTTATTTCATCATGTGACTCTCATCACCACTGTGTTATTGGTGGTTGTCAATGTATTACAAAGGCACAAAACAGATATTAGTACTTCAATAGGTTGGTAAATTAACATTATTTCAGTTAATGAAATACATTTTTTTACCGTAAATTTAACAGAGTTTTTGTGCAGTGTGTAAAATAAATAGATATGAACCGTAATTATTACAAAATAAACGTTTAAATTATACGGTTTTGAACTGTAAACTAAGTGCTGTCCCGTAAAACCTAAAACGGTGCTACCGTATTTTTTACTGTAAAGTTCTGGCAACCACAGCTTCCAATTTTTTACTGTAAATTTTACAGGGATTTTTTTTTATAGGGCATGTTAACATTGCTGGATGCATTTTGTTGTCTTTACCTGGTAATCCAGCATTAACAGCAGGGTGCAGCGCACGTTAACATCTCCAGGCCTCTTTACCTGGAAACCGTCTGTCTCTTGAGTGGTCTGGGTACGATGCCACTGCGGAAGAAAAGAGAAATTACATGCTTGCACAGAGTCACTAAGGAAAAGCAAAAACACAGATTTACATTAACTGTAAAAAAAAATAACTTAAATGACAATATCACCACATATCTTTAATGAACAAAGTGCTATATGGCATGTTTGTATGTACTATAATGAAAAATACTGTAGAACACAGATAAAACATAAGGTATATATATATATAGTTTTATAGTAGTTTTAGCTCTTTGTTATAGGAATTGCCAAATACAAATACATTTTCATTCAAGCAGGAAATCAAACACCAACCTCAACCAAATGGTTATCAGGGCCGTAAAGGTCTTTGTCAAGCTCAATCACCAGACTTTTGAAGAAAGAGGAGAACTTCCTCTTCATCTTGCCTGGCTGTGAATGAAAGCATGAATACTGTTTTCAGAGTGTGCCACTGAGCAAACTATCCAGTTTTAAGCATGAAGACATTGTTGGAAAACATGAACCTTACACCACATCATAAACTTTCCTGGTAGACGTTCCATGGAAGAGAACAGCCTGAATGTTCAAATGAAATGTGGTATACTGGTGGATGATTTGCTGTGCAGGACAACATTCCATTCAGCCCAGACACGGCTTGAGCCCTTCAAGCTATCATCAATAAGTACTAGTTTCATTTCGTTGTGCATGGAAAAGCAAGCCTCAAGTGTATTAGCTAAACGGGTCTTGGTTAGAGACTGAACCAAGAGGCTGAATTTATGCTGTATTGCGTAAACCTTTAAGAATTTAGTCCTCATGCTTCAGTTCATCTTCAAAAATCTTACAGTATGCATAACTGTACATCAGATGTACTGATGGGCTTCAATCACATGAATCAAACTGGTACATTAGCAAGTATATCAGATCATAATCCAAAAGATGCTTTCAACAAAGAAAACAACAACATTCTATATTATCTTATAAACCTATGATTTCACTGTTGACAGTATGTCTTCCTTTATTCTTTATTCTGCTGTCTTTACATGGGTAAATGTTGGTATCGTTAAAGAGATAATGAAGGTCATGAATGTAGAAGTATTTTTTCTACTTGCACAGGTAAGAAACATTTTGCATGTTCAGCCATGCTCCAGTGCTTTTGTGGCTGTAGATGAAGGGAACATGCTTGAGCAAAGACAAAGAGCCTCAGCTTCAGCTCGCTAGACTTCTATTTAATCATTCTAATGGAAACCACTAAGCAGACTTCAGGTCATTGTCAATGAAAACATAAAATATACTTTTGCAATGCCGAATTACAGATAACAGGCAAGTTACCTTAATATACTTTTAAAGAGGGAAACAATTTCTTGTAACTTCTGGTTATTCGTTACTAATATATTCCAGTGGGTAGAGTTTGCTTCATTTAAACAGCACTTCATGAATAGTTATGTCACGTCCCTTCCTGGTATCTCGCAGTTATGCGATGCAAAAGTAACAGGGTTTATTTTTTAACTGATCATGACACTGTAGGCCTAAGTGTATTACAGGCATTATGCTTTTTAGGTTGAAATTTCTTTCTGACAATAAAAGCATGCCACAAATGCTGTCGACAGAGCTTTAGATGAATATTCCTTTAAGATACGCATCATTGGATAAATGGGGGCAGGCATACAACTATCAAAAGAGCAGGGTAAGGAAAAACAGTTCAAGTCAATGGACCCACAGAACTTTCTGGCACGTATGTTTGGATGGAGACTGGGAAGTGATCTCACTGGTAAGCGAGGCACATGTCTGTGGTCAAGACTTGGAGCCTGGGATAGTAAATTTAACCTCACTAATTCAAAAGGCACATAGCTGCCATTCACAAGTCATGATGTCGGAGACAAAAAGCACATGATCAAACACTGCAGACAGTTTATATGTGATATTTATCCCCAAACAAAGCAACAAAACAAAAGCAACAGCACCCCAGTGTTTTATATATTAAAGGATTTAAAATAGCTGTATTGTGCAATTATTGATTAAAGTGCAATTGACTCACATCATCCAGCAGTTTGCCCTCCACACGCAGCTCCCAGGATGCAATGCTGCCTTCGGAGTCCTCTGCATCAGGCTTGGCAGGGTTAAACGTGTTGGAGATGTAGAGACGCAGTTTTCGCTTTTGCTTCAAATAGAAAAAAAGAGGTTATCTGAATATTTACCCTCATCCAATCCTCAGTTTGCCCACAAAAATACAGAGGCATTATGCTAGGAAAAATGCTTTTAAGGAGATAATGGGTAAAATATAAGAAGCTAGACACCAGCCTCATTTTAAGCTCATTTAAGTTGTTTTGTGTCTTATCCTGTTGATTTATGCAAGCAATATTTAAAATGGTTCAGTAAGAGACTGCAGGTTCTGCAAATTCTTGTCCCAAGGCTCCTTCTGCCTTATGTGTTTTAAAAGCTCTGATATATAGGTTAACAAAAGTGCTAAGACATATATTTTTTAATTGGTTGAAAACAAAACAAAACAGATCTGTTCTGAAACATGAAGTTAAAAAAAGAATATATGGATCATGGGGATGAGAAATACCTTCATTGGTCTCTTAAGTGCCTCTTGGATGTCCACCCGTTTGCGCATTATGGTCTGGTCTAATTTGCGCTCGAATGCCAACAGATCCATATACGCCTGTGACTCTGGAACAAGCTCACGAATCTGAAAAAAGAATTCAATAAAACCTCATTTTTGTAAATGGATGCACTGAAGGAAATCCAAATAATCCTAGTTATTTTCCCCTCTTGTTCTGTGGACGATAGACTGAGTGTTTTGTCAATGACTAATGCATCTGGCATCTCCACTGGAGCTCTATCTATCTATATTGCCTGATAACACACACACATTGTGCTGCTTATCTTATCTAACACAACCAACTCATAGTGACACAGTGACTATAAAAAAAACTAAAAACACAATCATCCATAAACAATAATGTTCAAACCCTATTTTAGTGATTAAAATATAAATAGTAGATTTCAACCAACACCATCACCATGAACCCACAGCAGTAATGCTGTCAAATATTTTAGATTATTTATTATACATTGTAATATTGTCTAGAATTTATTACATTTATTAAATTATCTGGATATTCTCTGCAATATACAATAAATATTTTTTAAAAAGCCTGCTGTCAGTGTAGAGTATATCTGTATTTTCTGGTTATTGTGACAATTACTGAATGCAAAAGCCCTCCAAAACATTTGTGTCCATCGTATCGCTTGCTTGGTAGAGGATTCCGCCCCTCTAAAGGGGCCGAGATAGAGAACAGACGTGCACGCCCGTGCATCTTCATCCGTGCACATTTGCACACACAAAAAACCCAGTCAAACCAATGAAAGCAATGAAAAGGCTCAGATCTCTTACTCACCCTTTGTGGAAGGATCTTATCAGCCATCTTCCTCCTCTTGGCACTGCAGAAAGAGGGAGAAAGGGGAAATGGAGAGGAAAGGCAGAAAAAAAACCAAGATGTTACTATGGAGACTGACAGTGGAGCACCCGGGACATCTGCTAAAATTCTGGGGCTGGTCCAGGATGCGGGAAAACCGGTGTGGGAGTGTGTGTGTGTGCCTCGCCAGCCCAGATGGTACTGGCAACCATTGGCACAGAGGATGTTACTAGAATCAAATAGAATCGTTACTGCTTAAACTTGCACAAGTTGAAGCTCGGAAAGCAGCAGAGGTCCACAGGAGCAGCTCGTGTTGTGCAGACAGGTGTGTCAATACATGATTGTGTTGTAAGCAAGTATATTTGTGCTCATATATGAATGCTCTACTATTTATTTGAGCACAAAAAGTAACGTCGTTTTGGTGTTTTGTACACTCAAAAGCAGGATTCATACAGGTAACAATCATCAAAACAAAACCTAAAAGTACAAACACTGTGAGATCAGGGAAAATGATCACCATGTACAATTTTTGTCATTCCACAATGAATCTCTGGGTAGAACTCACTAGTTTATGAGTGTTTTTAGTAAAAGTAAAAGTAAAAGTAAAATAAAATTATTAGCACACTTTTGCTGTTTTCACCAGCTCAACATATTTATCCCATCAATTAAGAAATGCACAACTCAGTCGGCCAGACTTATTAATACATATTTAGTTATTTGTGAAAACATTTAGAGATGACGCTTTACATTGTAAAACAAGCTCTCACATACTACATCTGCCATCATGCCATGCAACAGGACATGCAAGCTCATCCATGCCAAATTCAGCAAAGTATTTAATAACGTAAATCTTTAATATTTTTTGACTCAAATGTCAGGTTAGATTGAACAGACTGACATCAGCTGATCTACAACTGAATCATCAAATTGCTGTATGAAGGAATAATCTTTGATAATAACCATCAAACATCAAGCTTGTGGTAAATCAGAAGTGAGGGGGGAAATCCTTGTTAGGGAAATGTCTCTGGAGACAAGATGTGCCAGGGTAAAGGGGTCAAGGCTCGGGACAAGGGTGGGATCAAAACGTGTGAATCCATCATGCAGCAGAATTAACTCCTACTTTGATCCGAGTGTGGGATCTGATTGGGCCTCTCTCATGTCCATCTGCCTCCCTGGCATCTCATTTGGTCCAGGAAATCCCACAGGCTTCCTGATGGCATTCGAAGGGTCCTCCATTAGAGGGTACTGAGTGTGTTTGTGTGCAAGTTAAGAATTGCTGTATATGTTGTCGACACATTAAAAAAGCTGAATACACAAAACAGACATGGGAGTTGCAAAAATAAACAGCAGAACTAGAGGACAAAGGATCTGATATGCCATGTGTGGTCATTGCACACACACACACACACACACACACATGTTTGTTTTTGTGAAATGTGGGGACATTCCATAGGCGTAATGGTTTTTATACTGTACAAACCATATTTTCTATCCCCCTACACTATCCCTACCCCTAAACCTAACCATCACAGGAAACTGTGCACACTTTTACTTTCTCACAAAAACTCATTCTGTATGATTTATAAGCCTTTTGAAAAGTGGGGACATGGGTAATGTCCTCATAAGTCACCCTCTCCTTGTAATACCTATGTCATACCCATGTCATTATACACATTTGTGTCCTGATATTTCACAAAAACATGCCCACACACACACACACACACACACACACACACACACACACACTACTGCATTGATTAGTCTGATGTGAGACAGGAGGGTTGTAGCAATACAAGATAATGTTACACTAATGTGTCAGACAAGGTCGACAGACAGAATGAGCAAGTATGTGAATCAATGGAGCTGAGTCAGAGAAGACACAACAGAAAGAGAGAGAGAGAGAGAGAGAGAGAGAGAGACATCCAGAAAAATGACAAAACAAGTATTATATAAACTATTTCTCAGTGAGTGGCCCCTTTCTGTCACAACAGCACAGTCAGTGGTTGGCCAGCAGACTGAAGACTCCACAGATCAGATTAACTGCAACTAAACAACCGCCACTGCCCAAACTAAGACATGTCACATAGATTTGTGATACAAGACCACAGAGTGACCCCATTTAAAACACTTGGGAATTTTCAGAGATTTACAAGAAAGGACCATATTGGGCCATATTGGATCAATCTTCTGATACAAAAACAGCCAACAAATGGCAACCAAGAACAAACAGTGCAAATTAAATCAGAAGAAATATACATCCTAATAAGAAAGTTGCAAAACGAGAGTGATGATGAGAATAACACAATGCCCTAATCAGTTTCCAGCAACAGGCAATTTATTTCTCTACAGTCGATGTGAAACTACTCAGTGACATGATGCAATTAAAAACAAACAGAAGATATGTTGATGTCTAATTTACAGCTACTCTACATGGAGATACATTTTGGACCAATGAGATTTTACTGTGGGCGGGGCTACCCAGCAAACCACCACTGAAATTCACTAGTTAAGTTCATTCCGATAATACTGTTTTTGGGTTGAGGCCTCTACTCCGTTTCAACTTAGAATACCATTTCAACAGCCGTTTGAGCACTGTTTATAGCACTCATTTAAGTAAAGCTTTTAAAAACCTACGGTGTACACTACAGTTTCTGGGTTCACCGTGTCCTGGACGCCAATATTTTAACGATTCAGAAAAGATGAATCACTGTCTGGCCAACTGGGATTTTGGTGTAGAGATAAAGGTTAGGATCATTATTTTTCAGTAGTACTACAGCACAGTGTGAGTGTATATTAGCACTGTTTGTTGTTTGCTTTTGGGATCTGAAGAAGCGTTTGGGACTGGAAACTGTGACGTCCGACTTAACAACTGAATAGAAATCAAGTAAGAGACAACATGTCCTGTTGCTCGTTGTGGTCAGTTAGGACAAAAACTTTACATGAAAAAGAAACTTTTTGCACCTTTTTTATCACTTTGCACCTGGTTAGGACATAAGACTAGGAAAAAAACCTAATGAAACCTACATCAATACAGTCATAATCACTTCATTTTTAAGAGCGGTTTGCTATATATATATTTTTTATAAATGTAAATTCTTTTGCTTCACATTAGGCTGTATGTACTGAGATCAAAACTCATGCCAGCCAGGATCAGGCCATTCTCTTGAAACATACAGAATTGAGTTCCTGTAAGAGGAAGAAACACATCTTCCCATCCAACCATCAATGCAACAGAGGCAATCGAAATACTCAATCAAAACCAATTCAGCTCTGGCTGTATTGAACACTTCAGTTCCAGTGTGTCTGTACTATAGATTGTAGGAATACAGTGACAGTGTACTGGGGCTCATACAAGAGTGTTGTCTAGTATTTAAGACCTTCCAAACTCAAGGCACACCGACACACCTTCAACGTCTTTTTTCCATGCTAATCTTAACCCTAGGATAAAGTGAATGTTTGCCAAAAATGAACAATCTGTCATTATTTACTCACCCTCATGTCCATCAAAACCTGCAAGACTTTCTTCTATGAAGATATTTTGAAAAATGTCTCAGTGTTTGTTTTTTTGCCCATACAATGGAAGTCAATGGTCACCAAAATGTTATTTTATGCTCCACATAGGAAAGGAAGTCATACAGGTTTAGAACAACATGAGGGTGAATAAATCAGGACAGAATATTTGGGTCAACTATCCCTTAAATTAGCCTTTCACATTTGTATTGTTAAAAAGGGGTGAGCGCTGCTTTTAACCATGGATAACTGCTCCAAAATGGGGTTACTATTGCTTTTGCCAGGATAACCCAGAATGATGTTAACCCAGGATTAAAAATTAAAGGGTTAATGATTTTATTCTCTTTTAATTCTTTATTCATATGATAGTGAAGGGAGAAAGGAACGGGAGACTCAAACGTGTCAGTTCTTATATATTGTGAACACTCCGCATTGCTGCTTCAACAGGGGTTCACAATTTCAAAAGCCTACATAAGTCTACAACCTACATTATGTTCCTGTTATGATATCATCCTCTTATTTTTATGTGGGTTCCTGATCATTAGTATATGTCATATTATACTCACTTCCTGTTTCGATTCTGTACTGCCTGCTGCTGTGAAGGAGCGGGACGTTTACGACTGGCCTCCATGTTCTGATTCGTAAGTCCAGGCCGGACAGTGGTGTTCCCTCCATATGGTGGTCCTGGAGGCCCCATTGGGGCCCCTTGATGAGGCATTCGTGCTCCTGATGGCATGCCAGGCCGCTGAAAAAAGGTGACAACCAAAAGATGGACATAAGAAACTGAGGTGGAGAAAATTAACACGATTAATACACTCTGAGTTTACAGATATAGTATAGAGTGAATCAGTATAATGATGATTTGTAAACATACATAACTAACAAATAACTAACAATCAATTGTGAAAAATGTATTTTAAAATAATTTACATGAAAATAATATTTGCACGTGTTTATTTAAAGTTTAAAGTGAGGTGAAGATTTAAATATCTATCAATATAGGGTCTGTTCAACATACTATAACTGACTAGTACATAAGCAGCTGTTGCCTGCCATAATAGCAGAAGCAACTGCGCACACAATTCATGCACAACCTACTTAACACTTGTGACACCAGAGACAACAGGTCACACGTACAAGAGCTCACGATGGTGAACAAATGCCTCTGAAAGAGTAAACCCATAGTCTTGTCACACATAAATGTCTCCCCAAGAACAGATGGTGTGTGTTTAAACTTTTTCTAATACAAACTCATGATATTTTATCTTTTAGATGCAATTTCATTGCATTAGTTAATTTATTACTCCAATTACATTAGAATGAGGCATGGTTTTAATTGTGGTAAAATAACATTAAAACAACTTAAAGTACTGTAATTGACATAAAAGGAAATGAGAGCTCTAGATTAGTAGGATCACTATTGAATTGAGCAGGTCAATATAGACAGACTGTGGTGGTGTACATGTATATACCACCATGGTCTGTCTGAATACTCCATACATTGGCTGAAACGTGTGCATTAAAACTGTTTAATGCACAGGTAGTTACAAGTCAGCGTAACTTTGATTGAAGCACACACATCACTCGCACACAGAGATTGGAAATCGCGCTGCGCACAGACAGAAACATTCAGGAGTGTAGAAACTTCTTGTCAACGCTGCCCCGCCACTTTTAGTCACCTCCACGTTGTGCATTATAATCGTTTAATGCACAGCTAGCCATTGATTATATATATACATACATTATTGAAAGTGACAGACATGATGGGTGCACAGGAATTGAGGGATGAATACAACTTGATGAAAGACAAAGTTCCCTATGATAATACACATCCATGCTCTACATAAAGATGAACCAGCCAATTAGACAAACACGGTAGTGATAGGTTAATGAATGCAAGGCAGGATTTTCTTTACTAAGAAAAAAAAACAAAAAAACTCCGGGTTAGGATTGTGGTGCTGGCAGTAAAATTGGACAGGCAATTTGAGAGCATGTAAAAGGTACGTCTTGGAGTGACAGAAAAAAATAAATACATAGAGTGGTCAAAAGAACAGGCAAGAGAAACTTCAATCAGACAAAAATAGACAAAAGTGTACACTCTTTGTCTAAGTCATAACGAGGAAAATGAGTTCAATGAGAATAACTGAAGCCATATCAAACAAAGAAATGTTGAGGGAACAGATGAAAGAGAAGAAAAAGATGATATAATGACAAAACGCTGAAACTCAGAAAGCAGGACAGAACTGCATTTCAGGGGAAAATCAAGTGTAGAAATGCACTGATGTATCACAAAGCATAATTTCAAAAGTTCAGTATTCAATAGTTTTGTATTACACAATAATTTCTCATCCAAAACACAATTTTTCACCTATTTTCAGTTTCATCTACTTTTGCAAGAGATGTGTCAGAATAAATAATCCAAAAAAGCATATGAATCATACCAAAATAATCCAACCAAATCAAATTCACTTTACACCAATGTTGTTATCACTTGTAATCATTATCAAAGGAGGTTATCTTTTCAGTTGACTGTGAGAAGCCTTTTCTTCAAATTCTGAGTCTCGAAAGTTGTGACTTATGCTACTACATAATTTAACAATTTCTATAAAGCTGCAGTCCGTAACTTTTGGCGCTCTAGCAGTTAATACACAGAACTGCATGTGTCTTGCAGAAGAACATTGTAGCCGGAGCTACTTCTCTCTGTTTATGTCTATGATGACGAGTCACGCAGGTACTGTGCTACTCCGCAGCGGTTCCTACCAGACCGGTCTAAAATAGTCCGAATATAAACACTTATTATAAGTGTACCATAATGATTCAGGGTAAGACAAAAACACGGTTTGGAAAATGGATTCATGTTGTACATTCTCATCATATCATTTTTGTACATTTTGAACACAAAAAAGTTACAGACAACAGCTTTAAAGAAAAATGGCAAACTAAACATTTTACCAATTGATGAGCACGATAAAAACGAAAATCTCCAGTTCATTCTTATGGGATGTTCTATGGGTTTATGTAGCAACAGTAACCGAGGAGGACAAAGCTTAGTGTAGGTTCATTACACTAGCATTATTGTATATGGCTGAAAAATCATTTCTTAGAACACATAATTCACTAACCACATCTGATTGATGAAGTGCTGCTCAACATTATTAAACATTATTCTATAAAGCCGCCAAAGTCAAAGAACCACTGGAGAAGATCTGAACCCATCAAGCACCATTCCTAATGGTGTGAATGAATCCTATGGCATAGTTATGTTAAACACTATCACTTTTTGTCACCATGTGGCTATGTTGTGAGAAACATCTTTGCACTTCAGTTAAACAGGAAGGGTTGGCATTGAACTGCTGCAGATGTGGAATGTGGAACAAATGTGTGAGAGTAACTAACTGCTGATTTTAGATGTTTTTGTGTTTAATTTAAACAGAGGAAGTGACTGTGATGTACCTACTAATGATGTACCTCACATGGGCTTGAGCTCTGTTAGGAGACAGGTCAGGAGACAGATGAAGTGAACTCTAGACTATTGTGAAATAAGAGCAGACTGTGCAGGGAGCATTGAGTTGCAAGGTAATGAAAGACAATGACTTACAATGAGATATTTAGGATTTGATAAGGCCACACGCTTGCAGGTGTAACATTTCTGTTATTCCCTGAACGCTGCAGCTAAACACTTTCTTTGTCTTTCTGTCTGATGTGTTGCCAGATGCTTTCAACTGTGTGTTTGCTGTTGAGCTGTCTTATGCTCACATGAACACAGGAAAAACTGACCAGCAGGAGAAATTATCATGCTTAATGGCTAGAGACGGGGTATAAGAGCCTTTCATCAGATTCCTCTTGTTATTAGAGTAACGATTTTACACATAAACAGAAAAAACCCCCTGAACATTTCAATAGTCCTGAAATGTACCACTTAAAATAGTTTAAACAATTACTGTCCTTTGCTGTCTCTCTCTTAGTCGCTGCTTTGTTCACAAACCTCTTTGAATATAAATTTGGATGCAGGTAGGAAGAAAACATTTTATTTGGAATATTTTCCAGCAGTCACACCATGTGGATTTGCACTTCAGAGAGACTGGTGGTGTTTGAGCTGTCAATCAGCTTTGAGTGATGAGCACTTCTGCCCGATTCCTGCTGATAAACAACTTTTTGCACAAAAACATGCACGTCCCTCTGGAGTTTTCTTTGCTTGCTGTTAATATGATAACTGCGTAGTGCACAGACATCTGATCAGATAGACGTCCATAACTACATTACTTCACTCCTGTGCCTTCTACGAGTTACTGCAGATATTTACATTAGTTACATTTATATGTAACCAAAGTCAGTTTATAATAGGACTGAAAACCTTCAAGTAAACAACTCAGTCCATCTGAGCTCGATTTGAATAAAATTTTGATCTGACTGAGGGGTGGTGTAGGTCTTAAATAATCAATTGAACAGGAAAACTTTAGCCATGTAAGCCCTTGAATGTTTGTTGATGTTTTATGTCTTACAAACTGGTCAGTGAAGGAGAGTGGTATTTAATAGTAATATATTTCTGAAATATAAACATGCCATCGAGGCAAATGGAAATAACGCTCACGATAGCCCTGGTTACATCACTGAGGTGGCTTTCTCCATTTCTGAATGAGGCAACTGGGTACTGCGCATGGGCTGATTTTTTCTTTCTTTCAGAATACATGTAAACGAATATGTGAATCTGATTGTAAAGTTTAGGGTCTATTTAAACAACTTTCAGAATCTGAAATTGTATTGGATTCATACAGACTGATGATAATTAGTGCATGCAAACATATAGACATGCAGTGTGGTTGCACAGAAGTGCACAACAATAGAGAATCCAAAAATAAACAGTCTTTATTAAATCATAACAGAACACTTGGAGAAAACATGAAACACAATTACAGTGCCCTCCACTAATATTGGCACCCTTGGTAAATATGAGCAAAGGAGGCTGTGAAAATAAATCTGCATTGTTTATCCTTTTGATTTTTCATTAAAAAGAAATCTCAAAATTTGAACCTTTCATTTATGTAAAACAACTGACAATGGGGGAAAAAGGTCATTATGAAATAAATGATTTTTTTAAGTTAACATTGGCACCCAATTATTGCAGCGTTCTTTTGCCAAGATAACAGCTCTGAGTCGTCTTCTATAGTGCCTGATGAGTTTAGAGAACACCTGACAAGAGATCAGAGACCATTCCTTCATACAGAATCTCTCCAGATCCTTCAGATTCCCAGCTCCATGTTGGTGCTTCTTCTTTTTAGTTCACTCCACTCATTTTCTTTAGGGTTCAGGTCAGGGGACTGGGACGACCATGTCAGAAGCTTAATTTTGTGCTCACTGACACATTTTTGTGTTGATTTTGATGTTTGTTTTGGATCATTGTCCTGATGGAAGATCCAACCACGGCCCATTATTGGATTTCTAGCAGAAGCGGTCAGGTTTTTATTTTTTATCTGTTGGTATTTGATAGAATCTATGATACCATATATCTGAACAAGATGTCCAGGACCTCCAGCAGAAAAATAGGCCCACAGCATTAAAGATCCAGCAGTATATTTAACCGTGGGTATGGGGTACTTTTTATCCCTGTGTGCACCAAACACATCTGGTGGGTTTGCTGCCAAGAAGCTCTTTTTTAGTTTCATCTGACCATAGAAGCTGGTCCCGTTTGAAGTTCCAGTCTTGTCTGACAACTGAATATACTGGAGATTGGTTTTGGATGAGGAAGGAGGATTTTTCTTGAAACCCTTCCAAACAATGTTTGGTGATGTAGGTGCTGTTTGGTAATTTTCTTTTAGGCTTTCTGACCCAAAGACTCAACTAATCTCAGCAATTCTCCAGCTGTGATCCTTGGAGAGTCTTTGTCCACTCAAACTTTCCTCCTCACCGTGCATTAGGGCGATTTAGACACATGTCCTCTTCCAGGCAGATTTGTAACATCTGATTTCTGATTGGAACTTTTTAATTATTGCCCTGATAGTGGAAATGGGGATTTTCAATGCGTTAGCTATCTTCTTACAGCCACTTTCTATTTTGTGAAGCTCCGCAATCTTTTGCTGCACATCAGAACTATATTCTTTGGTTTATCTCGTTGTGATGAATGATTAAGGGAATTTGGCCTTTGTGTTTACACATATTTGTACTCCTGTGGAACAGGAAGTCATGACTGGACAATTTCATTCTCCTATTCACCCTGGTCTGCAAAAAAAATGTAAATATGAATGGGAATATACTTCAGAGATATTTTACTCATAAGAATTTCTAGGGGTGCTAATAATTGTGGCCAACGTGTTTTTGGAGAAAAACATTTATTTCATAATGTGAGTTTCCCCCACTTTCAATTGTTTTACTTCAATGAAAGGTTAGAATTTTGTGAATTTTTTTTAATGAAAGAGCAAAAGGATAAACAATGCAGATTTATTTTCACAGACACTTTTGCTCATATTTACTAAGGGTGCCAATATTTGTGGAGGGCACTGTACGTTAAACTCAGACAATGATGACACGAACAAAGAACAGAATGAACCGAGGGCTTATATACACACAGAGATCATTAACGCAACAAGAAACACCTGCATAACTTAATCAATGACCACGGAGACAAACCAGCACAGGAAACACAAAACTGACTATACATGTTACATATAAATGAAAGGTTCAATTTTTACATTTAGTTCTTCTGATAGTTTCAAAATCATTGCAATGTTTCACAATATGATTGTTCTTTGAAGCAACAAACAAAATGGGGTAAAAGTCATAGTGTTTTTTTTTTGCTACTTAATTTTAAACAGTTTATTTTAGTTAACCAAAACTTAACAGGTAAAAACACTGTTCTCATCTCTCTGTATTTCACCATGGTAGTAGGTTTTCTTTGTTTAAAGTGAACTGGAATGAAAGTTTCCGCTCCTAGAGTGAAATGACCTGTAGGTCATCTTTATTTATCCACACAGTTACACAGTAAGACCGAGTCTGTCATTAACCAAGACTGCACATTTTATTTTGTGTCTGAGAGAGAAAGAGTTAATAACAGATTACCAGTAATGTGTATTAGTAAAACACTGATACTGTGACACCTAATCTAAACTCGACATTGAGCCAAAACTAAGCGTCTGGAAGAAATCAAAAGAAAATAAGAACTGAGACAGAATATACACAAAACTAACAACAAGTCATCGCCCAAGCACAAGCGATTTAACACAGAGAGACAAAATATCTCAAGAACATTTCAAATACACTGATTTAGAAAATTCAAACAAGAGACGGCAAAAGACACTGTACATAATTGGCCACAGATTTCCTTTGACACAAAATAAACTTTGTGACTTAATTTCACTCATACTAGAAGTTGTTCAAACTGTAACTTAACTGCAAACCTTGATGTGCACATACTGTTCCTTGCCTTGGGAACAAGGCTGAACCACCACATTCTTGAAGCTCAAGCTGTGGTCAAACAAACTGTCATGTAACAAAGAATATACAGTATAACGTGCACATGACAGGCTTCAGACAGGAGTACAGCACAGAAGCAGCAAGGTGAACAATAGCAAAGGTCAGGATGAGGTAGTCCAAATTACTCATAAGTCCAGAAAGAAACATAGGAGAAGTAGAGGAGAACAACACAGGCATAGGAGAGGACATAAAAGGAGAGGAAGCCAAAATAAGGAGCGGGAAACATTTGCCCAGGAACAATCAGTGCTTCGCCAAGGTTAATTAGTCTGCAGAGGCAACACCACCATTTTCTTCATTCATCATCCAAACTCAGCCTTATGTGTAAAAAGTTAAAGCAACTCTATGCAGAACTGAGGCAAACAGCGAACAAAAGGTTATTTATGAAGCAAACCAAGATTATTACTGCAAGTGAAAAAGTGTTCTCTTAGAAAATATATTATAAAACACATCGCATGCCAGAATTAACTATTAAACCATAAAGAACTCAAGTCATCATATACACTATAGTTTAAAAGTTTTTGCTCACTAAAGGCTGGAATACACTACATCTGAACAGATTTTAAAACACTAGTCATCATACATTTGCTGAGTTTGTAAATAGTTAAAGAGGGAAAACTGGGCATCATACAATAAATGACTGAGGATCACACACTATCAGACTTTCAAGTCGTTCCGAACACAACAAACTCACACAGAAACATGTGACAAATGAAAACAATGTGTTCTAAAATCGGCTCAAAATAACATGTTTGATATCATCTGACTGGACGGAATCATAGTATTAAGCTAAAATAAATAAATAAATAAATGGTCTGTGACCATCATATACTATGCAATTTTCTATGGAATCTTTCTCAAATCGGCAGACTGCCTCTGACTTTCGGCAACTAGTGTCAGCTAGTGTCTAGTAAATCAGGACAAAAATCTGGGCAGAAATCATGTGGTGTATGATCATTTATTTGATCACAAATATAGTAAAACAGTAATCATTTGAATTATTGTTACCATTTAAATAAATGCTTATTTGTTATTTATTTATTTGAATATATTTTAAAAATGTCATTTATTCCTATGATGGTAAAGCTGAATTTTCAGCATTCTCCAGTCTTCAGTGTCACATGATCCTTCAGAAATCATTCTAATATGCTGATTTGCTGCTCAAGAAACATTTCTTACAATTGCCAATGTTGAAAACAGTTGTGCTGCTTAATATTTTTGTGGAAATTGTGATCAATGTTTTTGATGAATAGAAAATGTAATCATTTTTTTTAAACAGCATTCATTTAAAATAGATATATTTTGTAACATTATAAAACGTCTTTACTGTCATCAATTTAACGCATCGTTTCTGAATAACAGGATGTTTAAAATTTATTTATTTATTTAAAAAAAAAAGAAAACAATATTACTTAGCCTGAACCTTTGAACAATAGTGTATATTTCACAGTTGAATAGTCTAATTAATATAATAAAAATCCCTGAATAATCAAATAAAAGAAATGGTAAAAAAAAAATCAATCCTAGACACTAATCAATGAAGTATGTAATACTGTAAATGTAATTATAATAATTTTATAAATTATAATATTATTTTTTATAAATAATTGCTGTTGTGGTTATTATTATTATTAATAGTAGTAGTAGTAGTAAAAGAAGTATTATTAAGGAAGCCAAGGTCGCTTTACAGAAACAGCAAGAAATTAGAATAGAAGAACAAAAACACAGAGCACAAGAAGCATAATGAATGCAGCTTTACGCATTACACTCGCTTTACTACAAACTGCTTTTCACTTCAGATTGATCTGCCCTGGCTAGACAAAGCCCTGCTAATCATAAATAAAAGATTACACCGCTACTGTATGTACACAAAGGTGCAGACAATAAGTGGATCCTTATTGCCTCTTCTGCATCAAACCTTTAATAGTGTCACACGAGAAACATCAGTCCGTTACACAGTATTATTAGTAGTAATCATACTACTGCTTCAAATACACCCTTTAGCTCTAGGACTAGCTTGAATTTTTAATGAACAACATGACAACAGACACGCTTATCTACATAGCAGATGTAATCTGTGAAGCACTTGATGTGTTCTTGGAGTTGTAATAATAATGTGAAGTCAGAGAGTGGCTTGTGTTTTGAATGAAAGCGCTCGTCACCTTAGGCATGCTGCCAAACGCATGCAGCCTCCAGTGACAAAGTGGCTACCTTTGGCCTTTCTTTTGCATTTGCCGATCCTTCTCTCTCTCTCTCTCTCTTTTTTTTTTTTTACACTCACCTCCCTCGTTCGCCTCTCTTCCCCACCCCGTCTCCGCTTTAAAAAGAAGAGCGGCGAGGAGCCGGGATCCGGAGGACTGGAAATAACCTTCACATGGACACCGTTCAGCGCTATCACTCAAACGCATGGGCTGTGTCTGTAGCTGAGCTCATACTCACACACACACACACACATAAACACACATGTGCTGAGAGGGTACGTACCACTCCATGGACGAGGAACTCAAATAGTTTGCTCTTGGTGGCTTTGCGAGCTCCTCCAGCGGTCTCCTCCGAAGCCATTTCCCTCTGGTCTCCCTCCACTCTGGTTCTCCTTCTCTTTTGTCTTTCCCTCTCCCTCGCCTCTCTTCCTTTTCACCCTTCGCTCACCTCCTCAACCCCCCTCCGAGGCTCCCTGCTCCACTTCCCTTACTTTCTGCTCTCTCTCTCTCTCTGTCTCGGAGTGTGCTGCCCTGTCGAGCCTCTTGCTTTCTCTGTGTCTCTCACGCTTATGTTTGGTTGAGCTGCCTTTCAGGAGCCCAGCTGCTAGAGAACGTGGGGGGTTGAGAGTTGGGGGTCTTTCAGGGGGGTTCCTGCTGGCCCACCATGACCGTCCCTCTCTCCCCCTTTTACAAACACGCTGACTGAAAAGCACACGCTCACAGGCTGCTGCAGCTGTTGCATTCCATTGGTAGATAAGGGAATGCTCACTGACTGGTCGCTCACAGCCCTGCTGCGGTGTAGTTAGTCTCGCCGCTAACCAAACCCCTCCTCCTCTGCCTTCACGACTGCTCTCGCTCGCTCTCCAGTCCTTTGCTGCAGTCAGACCCAGCAAGGCTTGGAATACACTGCTCATTCTCAAAAAAATGGAGGGAGGATCCTTAAAGCAGCAGCAGTGAGGAAAAGCTGCCCGTTTTTAGACTGAGGTGGAAATAAAACTGGCTCAGACAGCATTGAAGACTGATTTTTTTTTACCTTGATAATGGTCTGTCTCAACTAAATATGAATACTTGCAACGATTACCCAATCTCCCATTTTTGCGAGAGACATGTCATCAGATGGATTTTGTTATATTGATGGATTACACTGTGGGTTTTGATAATGAACAGTTAAAAAAAATAAAATAAAAAATAAGGTAACACTTTAGATTAGGTACACACATTCACTATTCACTAGTTGTTTATTAGCACGCATATTACTAGCATATTGGCAGTATATTAGTACTTATAAAGCACATATTAATGCCTTATTCTGCATGACCATATTCTAGATCCCTTAACCCATCCCTACCCCACAACTAAACATAATCACTATAACTAAAATCTATCTATCTATCTATCTATCTGTAGCTTTTTTGTTTGTTTTGAGTAAACTGGAAGCTACATAAAAGCAAATTCCTTGTGTGTGTAATAAATCTTATTAGATTTAACCGTTTTATAATTCTTTTTATTTTTCCCCTCATTTGATGGGTCAGTTCCTCAAATGTANATCCATCCATCCATCCATCCATCCATCCATCCATCCATCCATCCATCCATCCATCCATCCATCCATCCATCCATCCATCCATCTATCTATCTATCTATCTGTAGCTTTTTTGTTTGTTTTGAGTAAACTGGAAGCTACATAAAAGGAAATTCCTTGTGTGTGTAATAAATCTTATTAGATTTAACCGTTTTATAATTCTTTTTATTTTTCCCCTCATTTGATGGGTCAGTTCCTCAAATGTATATGAAGCTGATATTCTCCATAATTTCAAATCTGCGCTGGCTGCTGTAAATATCTGTTTAGGATGCCTGAATTAAAATAAATCCCTACCATTCAGCTATTCTTTTTTTTCTCTTTCTTTTTTAAATGTCTTAGCTATCTTAAATAATAACTAGGCCGAGCAAAGAAGAGCTAATGAAAGTGAACGATTTACTCTGTCACTGTGTGAGTAGACTGTGAATGATCAAGCCAGCTATAACAAATATTAACCATATTTCCCCTGTTCCAATATTTCTAGGAAATCCTCAAAACTGGGAAGTAACCGTTTTTAGGAGGTATATTTTGCCACTATTTGGTCATTAGGAAGTAACTACATTTACTTTTAGTTATTATTTAGCACTCCCAATAAGCCTATGTTACCCTAGAAATGATTAAAATGTTTCAGCCAAAACATCAAACACTGATCGACAGATTTTTGACACCTTCCTTGAAAAATGTCAGGTCTTATCAATATCTTTGTGTTCCTCACAAGAAAGAAAGTCATAGAAAAATGGTTTTGTTTGTGTCACCGTCAAACAGCAAGATTGGTGGAGGGCTTATATACTGTTATCTCATGTACAGCGGTAAAAAATGCAAAACTGCTATGCAGTAAACCAGCATGTGATATTGCTTAATCATTATATTGTATATTTACATGAAGGAGATGAAATAATATTACACTTCAAGCTTTGGCATATTAACAGTAAATAACGGTACTTTAAAAGTAATCTGTAATCATATTTAGGATTGAGGATAATAATTTAAACACTGAAAAAACCCATGTTTATTGACCACTAATATAAATATTGGTTGCTGCGTGATTCAACAATTTTTTTTTAAACTAAATGTATGTATGTTAAACTGTATGTATTTTACGAGGTGGCTAAAGTTTAGACAAATCGTACAAATTCATTCGATTTGTCTAAACCCCAGTGATCGGTAGGTTTAGGTGCGGGGTTAGGGGTAGGTCATTCGTACGAATTCAGACGAATTTGGTAACTCGTATAATAAGTACGATTTAGCAAAAAACATATGAATTCGTATGAGTGAGGTCGTACAAATTCGTACGAATTAGCCACCTTGTAAAATACTTACGAATTGCCGTGAGATCGGGTTGCATTAAGAATGAGCTTGGGTTTTCAGATGGATAGACAAAAATGAGGTTTCTCTGATATTTCTTTTTCTTAACACTGAAATTCAATTTTTAACATTGTTATTACATTTGAAAACAACACTAAAAATAAAAAAAGCTGAAATATGCCGTTTACATAAGCATTCAGTGTTGCAGAAGCTTTAAGTTTACATGATGAAGACGAATTGCCCTAACAAGGACATAACTGACAAACTACTGGCCTCAAACTGTGAATCACCAAAATTACTACCACATTGTCTGGCTGAAAACTCCAAAGTTAAGAGCTATGATTCTGAAGGAGAGCTGTGAATATGAAGATTAAATAACTAAAATGCCTAAATTAGGAAAAAAAGTGTTTGGATACAAGTCATTGTTTGTTGAATAATCAGAAAGTGTCTAAAAAGGTCATTCATCAAAACTCTGCATTAACAAGAGGGAAGATTGTGACCGATGCCATAGAGAAGCTGAGAACCTGCACCAGTCAAACATATCAAGAGTTCTGCATAACATGAGCCTTTATGGGAGAGTGGCACAAAGGAAACAATTACTCAAAATGAAAGCATGTCAGAACTCTAGAGAGTCTGCCAAAAATCATAATAATGACCAAGTGTGGTGTGGGAAGTGATTTTGTGGTCAGATGAGAGAAGAAGTGATATGTGACACAAACCTTATGCTGACTTTAAATAGATAAATAAATACTTTTAGTCTTGAGAAAAAGTTTGGGAGAAAAAAAACAGGCTTCATTTGCTGTGACATTGTGACCCCTTGTGATCACTTTTGATCAGCCCATTTCAGGAAGCAGTTCTACATAAGCATCTCATCAGAGAGCTGAAAAGATGTGTAGGTCTCAGTACCCCTTCGAGCCTCCCCAAGTCTCCTTTTACCCATTGCAGCTCTGCCAACTGCTCAGGTCCCATTGACTGGGAGGTAAAGGGGGGTGGGGAGCTCATGTGGGGTAAGGGGAGGAATTGTGTGTGTGTCTGTTGTTGGGGACTGTTGAACAGTTTGACCTCAAGCTGCAGTTTTAGGTTTCTCCTGCAGAGGTCTGTATATTACTCCCAATGAAACTATTGACTCTAATCAATGTGCCACAGCACTGAGGCATTATGGGTGTGTTCACACTTGTATTCAAGGTAAGCAATCACACGAGTTCATTTTAATCAAACCAAACTTGCCAAGTGTGAACCCTTATTGTCAAGAACTGGCCGTAAACAATGTGTTTGGGTACAGCAGTTTGAGATACAGAGAGTTAGACAGCAATTAATTTGAAAAACACATTTTTTATGTACACATTAGATGACAGCAAAGGTAAATGCAAATGTAAAAAGAGGGGGAATGAGCATGAGCAATCAAACATCCAAGATTGAATAATACTGGAAATAATACTGGATTACAGTGCATGTAATAACAGCCAAGCTCAGTTATTTGCAACATTTTCTGCAGTATACTAGGAAGTTATTGTGTTTAAATATAATATTTAAATCACAGAAGGATTACAAAACACAAGTAAATCTGAAACAACAAAACTAGAGATTTGCTACAAAGACATTGTTAATTTCAGAAAACCTTCACACCCGCCAGAATCTTAAAAAACAGGTGATACAGATTTTTGGTCAACCTGCCCAGCACTCGGTCTACTGAATTCTCTTCATAATTATTCTAAAATGTTACATAAAATGTAATCTTATTTTCTTAATGTCAAATACTTTCAATTGCTTTTTTTAACTGGACATTTATTATGGCTTATTTTACTGTCAGAAGTACAGGGAATATATAATATATAACATTGGAAGGACTAATACAAATTTAAAAAAAATATATAAGAAAATGTAATCAAATCAGTTCATAAAGATAACCACTTAGTTTAAAAGTTTAGTTTAATTATTTAATTATTAATAATAATTATAAGAAGAAGTATGTATTTACTGTGCAATTTCTGTAATAATTTCAAGGTAGAATGAACTTTTATTTTGCCAGGTTGTAATGAAGATTTTTGAGTTTGTGCTTGTTTTAATTAACAGTGTTATTATTATTATTATTATCACTAATAATTGATGTACATTCTACTGTACAACAGTAATAGATTTCTATTATTTCAAGTTATACCAAACTTTTATTCTGACGGGTTGTCGTGAAGAACTTTGATTTTTTTTGTGAATATGATACGACAAATGTCGATAGTTTTATCAAATTAAACAGTGAAATGTTCATGAAGTGATGCTAAGAGCAGAGCTGCAGATGAAGTTCATGTGTCCATGTATAGGGAGACAGCAGATGCTGAAATCATGGCAAGAGTCATGTGTGCTTCAGTATGTGTAGTAGTAGACGAAACTGCAGCGCTCATTCAAACAGACACGGCAGAACATACAGACTTAAGATTCCAATAGCAGTTTTTTTTGGCTTTAATATTCAGACACTAGTCCGTATCGATATCTGATTCATTGTACAGGCCTACTTTAAATTTATTCGTCCAAAAATTGCCAAATTCTGTGATGTTTCGCTGTATACAGTAAGGTACATTTGTGACTGGATTCCATGATTCCATCCGTGTTTTCTGCATCGTGGAAATCATATGGCTCTACATGGCATTTGCAGTATTAAAAAGAGTTCATTTTGTGAGTTATTTATTGTTGTGTTATAAAGTTATTACCATTAGTGTAAAAAGGATATGCAGTTAATTGAGGTCCGCTCTCAATGCACTATACATAGCGCTCTTCATGGCCATTGAATGGATACAGCAGCTGTTTCAGCAATGAGCTGGTATGGCGGTATTTGATATATAAATATTGGTCACAAAATTTAAACCGGTGTACCGGATGAACGGGTTTACCGCCCAGCACTGAGTAGACAGTTAGCATGTTTTTGCAACTTATCAGCAACAGAAGACGAGAACACAAAGGTATCAGCCAATGGATGTTTATTAACAGGCAATTGGGGAGACAAGACAAAGCACACATGTAAGTCTCTGAAGTTGAGTATCAATAACCACTTAATAATAATTAAGTCTCTTTCTCTTGCTGGCTGGATCTGACGAGATGAAGAGGCAGACTGGAGATGACTAACTGAAGACAGGCAGACGACAGGTAAGTAGCACAGGTAGAAGTAGGGCAGGTTATTGCCCCATAGTGGATAACGAGACCAGACAACATGAAGCAGCAGTGTGAGGGTTTATTTAGGCAATCCTGATGAGTGTTGCAGCTATAACTGGTTAATACTCAGGAGATTGGGAAAGCTGTGTGATTTAGAGGGAGGTAGATCAGAGATGAAATCGATTCCGATGTGAGACAAAGGCTGGCAAGGAATGGGTAATGGGACAAGTTTACTCTCAGGTAAATGGCATTGGAAATTGCACAGACTGAGCATCCTCTGATGTATTTAGCAACATCCTGGGTCATACTGGGCCACCAGAAGTGGTTGCTGATGAGCAAGAGGGTCTGCTGGCTGCCTGGGTGTCTAGATCCCAGAGATGTAAGAACTGAGTACACATAAATCCATCAATTTATAAATCAGCCTCTGCAATTTGGTTCTCTAGTGACCACTGGATGGGACTAGAAATGATGGCTGGAGGAAGAATCGGTTCGAGAGGTGCTGTACTGGTCTCTGGTGAGTATAGACGTGACAATCCATCAGCTTTCTGGTTCTTATGGCCGGGTCTTTAGGTAACAGTAAAGTTGAATCGAGTGAAGAAGAGTGCCCAGTGCGCTTGTCTAGGATTGAACCTCTTAGCCTCGTGAAGATATTCCAAATTCCTTTGATTGGTGATGACCTTGAATGGATGCTTAGTTCCCTCCAGCCAATGCCGCTACTCCTCCAGGTAAAGTTTGATAGCCAGTAGCTCATGATTGCCAATGTTATAGTTACGCTCTGCCAGGGATAGTTTCTTTGAATAGAAGGCACATGGATGGAGAATGGAAAGTTTCCCCTGCCGCTGAGCGAGTACCGCTCCTACCCCTGTGGTGGAGGCATCAACTTCCATGACAAAAGGGAGATCTGGATTGGGATAAGCTAGAGTAGGAGCGGTGCAAAAGGCCTACTTCAGTTGTAAAGGTTGGAAAGCATTAAAGCAGTTCTAAAGGTTGGCTGGTTCCCAGGACAGAGACCTGGGCCGGTTTCTGAGCATGGAGGATAGTGGAGAACTGATCTTGCTGAAGTTAGCAAAACCCAGGAAGCATTGAATGTATTTAACGGAGGATGGTTGAGGCCAGCTCTGGTTCAGTCCATCTGGATGCAGTGCTTGTTGATGACATAACCCAGGAAGTGAATGGTATCTCAATGGAATTCGCATTTCTCTCATTTTAAATACAGATGGTTCACCCGGAGCTTCTGGAGGATGTTTAGTAAGGTTCCAGAAGTATATCAGGATGTCATCAAAGAACACAATGACAAAGCAAAGGAGGAACCCCCAGAACACCTCATTCATGAACCCATGGAATACAGAGGGTGAGTTGGCCAGACTGTACAGCATAACCTGATATTCATAGTGGCCCGATGGTGTTACAAAGGTGGTCTTCCATTCATCACCCTCACATATCCGTATGAGGTTGTAGGCACTACGCAGGTCCAGCTTAATAAAGATGCGAGCGCCTCGAAGCTGCTCCAGGGATGCAGGAACCAGAGGAAGGGGATAGCGGTACTTAATGGTTTGTGAATTAAGAGTGTGATAGTTGATGCAGGGCCGCAAGCTCTCCGTCCTTTTTTGCATCATGAATTACATCTTTTCCCAGTGTAGGCAAACGATGTGGAGCATCACAGTGGGGGTGCAGTGTGTAATTACTCCATGGCCCAGCGGTGTTCCCAGAATGGAGTGGACACTCAGGACCTGCGAGCAGGGTTTCTTCCTAATGTGGAGCTTGTGGAGAAGTTCCCAGGAGATGAAGTTGCCCCTGGATCCTGAGTCGTCGAGGGCCTGAGCTGAAACAGAATGATGAGAAGCGACCACTGTAATCGTCAGATTTGCAATCATAGGTGGTAACTGAATGGTACTCACCACTGAGCATGGTGGTCACACTGGACATTCAGGTAGAAGACCACAATACAAGCAGAGTCGATTTAAGATCCTCCTTTGATGCTTCGCATGTGAGAGGTGGAAAGAGTCAGTATGCAATGAGTTAGTAGGTGCTGGAAGGGCGACTGGTGGGGAGACGGGCGAAGGATGCAGTGAAGATGACTCGAGCTGACAGGCAGTGAGGCGCTGAAAGATCCTGATGGCAGATTGGATGACGTTTTCTAAATGAATTAAGTTATCGTATATTGCCATCTGCTGTCAAAGCGATGGATTAAGGCCCTGACAAAAAGTGGTGATCAGTGCTGTCTCATTCCAACTGCTTACCTAAACTAAAGAGCATATTAGGTCACTGAGGAGCGTCCTTGGCACAGGTTATAGAGTTGATTGTGAACAGACAGCAAATATGCAATTTGGCCGAATACCTCTTTAAAATGTGCTGTGAAGGCGGTCAGAGAACTTGTAACAAGGCCATTAGCTCTCCAAATCTATCTAGCCCAGTGGTTCCCAAACCTGTCCTGAAGGACCCCCAGCACTGCACATTTTGTATGTTGCCCTTATCTGACACACCTACTTCAGGTCTTGCAGTCTCTATTAATGAGCTGATGAGTTGAATCAGGTATGTTAGATGAGAGAGACATCCAAAATGTGCAGTGCTGGGGGTCCTCCAGGACAGGTTTGGGAACCACTGATCTAGCCTACTGCAGAGCCCGTCCCGATAGCAGAGATATAATATATGCAATTTTAGCTAGGCCCAATTGATAGAGTTGTGGCTGCATTTCAAACAATTAAATTACAATTCACATAATTTTTTCCCAAAAATGGTTTCTGTTATTTTATGTAGTTTTTATCACGCTGATGTAAGTTCAAGTGTTTGTTTTTTAAAATAAGTTTTAGAGCCCATCCACACAGAGACGTAGATGTATCCGTAAAGATTTTAAATCTTATCGGAGTTTCGTCCTGACGGATCCGGCATTCTGGGAGCCTGAAACTGCTATTTTTTGAAACTGGGTCCCAGAGTAGATAAATCTGAAAATGACACCCTTGTGTTTTCGTGTGTACAGCCAATCCGTATATATTTTGTGAAACGATGATGTCATCCCCTCACGTCTCGACCCTAGTCAGACACCGCTACATCACGTAACAGCAACAACAACAATAATAGCGGAATACATGCTTGTGTTCGTGCCACAGAAGCAACTGAGCCTATTAGCTTTACTAAAGTAAAGCTTTATTTCTAAGCTTTACTAAAGTTTGTATACAGCGCGCAAGGTTTATGCGCATGCTCCAAGTCTTCTTCTCCGTTTTTAGTGTGCCTCTGTGGCAGAATTACAGCGCCACATACTGTGGTTTCGTGTGTATGCAGATATTTCGGACAGGGAAAGCTCTGGCTATGTATGGATGTGGCCTTAGTTAGTTATTTGATGCTATAAAAACTGGGGTGTGGCGTCATGATTGATATCTGTGATTTACAGCTTCTCTGAGTGAAGTAGTCTCTGAGGCACCAACACATTTTTTTTGGGTGATTTTCAGGAGGAGATTGTAGCTTTAACTTTAACTTCTACTTTTCCATAACTGTTTATTTAAAACCGATATAATGAGTTGTTTTGCAGAAAACTGTACTAAACTGTTCTGCGGGAGTGTGGGCGGGGCCTTGATAGCGTGCTCACTCCACTGCATGCTCACTATTGCGCAGAATCGGTATCTGAGTTCACTACTGAGCAGACTCGGGTCCCAAATCAGGACAAGATGTTAGCGCCATATTGAGACATTGGCAGCTTCACTTTTATACAATGGAATATTGGATTTTTTTTTGGTTTTTTTTACAGTCTATGGTGTAACTGGTTAATACTCAGGAGATTGGGAATGAGTGGGTGGAGTTGAGAGGTCTGGTGCTGAGGGTGTAACTGAATCCGTGACAAAACTATCAAACTTCTGGCCAATAATACTGCTTCAATTTATTGTCACTTACTTTCTGATATACACTAACCTCTTTTTTTAAAGAAGTTAATACTTTTATTCTGCTAAAATGCATTAAATTGAACTAACTGATTAAACTGATACTTAGTAGAAAAACTTTATGTGAACCCAAAATCTATATTTAGTTGAACTTGCAGCAGATTTCTAGTTTCCAGCATACTTTGTATCTGACTATTTAAAGAAAATAAATGTTGAAATGAAATGTTTTTTTGTGTGTTTTTTGCACAAGATTAATAAAGGGAGAGATGTGCTAGAGTTTAATATTCTGTTATGTTGGGACTGGTAGAGGTTTCTGCTATGCTGCAGTTTTGCTACCATTGTGGTGAAGAGTTTGTGGTTAGGCTGAGGAGGGGCTGCTACACTTTAAGACTATGGCTATGTTCACACAGTCAGTTACTGGAAATGACAACCGCATTTACATACAGGTGTGTGTCTGGAAATGTCCCGTTCAAACAGCAGCTTACAGTAGCGTCTCGAATACTGTCTGTATGAACGTGCAATGGGATTCAAGCTTGCATTCTCTTATCAGTAATCATAGTGACAGTGACCAAAGTAATATAAAAGATGGCGACGTCCATAAAACTAAAAAGTCTTATCACTTTTGACACAAAAGTCCAATCGAGCTGCAAATTCATCCAACAAATCTTCATTAACCGACAGCAGCTTTTATATCTGGGTGGAGAGTGGAGCATTTAAGTTGCACATAGAACACAAAACTGATAAGAGTAGCACCGGTGGAGAACAGTGACTGGGTCTAAAACCTTAAGATGACACACAGCACATATCTCTGTCACTGTAAGTTACCAAAAAGACACATAAAAGAGAAAAAAATGGTAGGACAGACAAACATCATGGCCTTCTTTAGGGAGAAGAGTATTAGGACACAGCTTACATGTCAACAGGAATCCAGTAGCAATAGAACAGTGAGTCACTATCACTTCGGTAACCGAGAAAACAAGAGCAAGAGTGATAACGAGAATATATGCACACTTTGACAACTGTCCACTGGATTGCACCGAGGAGTACAACGTATCACAAATCCACCTATAGATAATAAAATTAGCAGAGAACCGTCAACGTATCAGTAACATCTCATAACATTATTTATGCTATTGTAACTGCATTTATGCCACCTCTGAGCAGGATTAAACAGTGTATAATACAGTAAATACATTTAGATGCATCTTGTCCCACTGCAATGCAAAGATGGCTTTTCATTTGATTGGAATTATTGATTTAGTTTCATTTATAAAGGGGACCTATTATCCAAAATTCACTTTTATAAGGTGTTTGAACACAGATGTGTGTCCACAGTGTGTAAACAACCAGCCTGTAATTGTAAAAATCCACCCACTCCTTTTTTTTTTTTAAAGTGATGTGACGTGTAGCCAACTATGGTGTCCCATACTCGGAATTTGTGCTCTGCATTTTACATAATCCAAGAGCACAAACACTCAGCAGTGAGTATTGAACACACACAGTGTGAACACACACCCGGAGCAGTAGGCAGCCATTTTTGCTGCGGCGCCCGGGGAGCGATTGGGGGTTAGGTGCCTTGCTCAAGAGCACCTTAGTTGTGGGTAATGAGAGTGGAAGAGATAGCTGTTCATTGTACATGTGCACAGTTCTTGCCAATTTTAGTTTTTCAGTCAGATCAAGTGTTTACATGTCCTCCCAATCGGATTAGAAAAGGAATAAACCCACCTTCTTATCCGATCGAAATTTATTTCGGATCGAGCTCAGTCAGATCGATTGAGGTGTTTACATGAAGGCATTTCAGTCCGAGTGAGCCGTCAATCCAATTACTAATGGACAATTTGGTTGCATGTAAATGTAGCCACTAAAGACTGGAGTAATGCTGCTGAAAATTTAGCTTTGCCATCACAATAAAATAAAATTTTAAAATATATTAAACTGTTATAGTAAATTGTAATATTTCACAAAATTACTATTTTAATGTACTTGTGATCAAATAAAGGCAGCCTAGGTGAGCATAAGAGACTTTTCTCAAAAACATAAAAAAAATCTTACCAACTTCAAACTTTAGAACGGTGGTGTAACATTGTAGAATACGTTAAATGTTGTATGCATTGTACTGCACACTACTGAAAATACAGCCCTTATGTAGCCCCGCCCCTTTTCAGCACTGCGCTCCTAGTGTTCTGTCTTCCGGTTTGTATTTCCACAGCATGAAGGTAAGATCTTACAGATTGTTGAATGAACCACTCGTTTTAAAATCTTCCCGGTCTACTGACATTTGTTATGACATCTGCTTCAAACACAATGCTCATGATAACTTGTTAACTCGACAATAAGTAAATCCACTTCACCAACTAATTATTCTTCAACAGCAATGCCGTAGAAGCATACAGAGCTACCACAAAAAAGGAAGTTCAGTTTCTATTATTTCCCTCCGGCACCCGGCATTTTTAAAAAGCTGTGTAAACATATTTACTTCACGAACATGAAAAACAATGAAAACGGCATTTACCTGTTGTCTGCAGGGTTGTGTTCTTTTCTCCGCCTCGATGATATGTAATACTGAAAGTTGTCATAGGAGATTTTGTCTCTTAGCCCCACTTTTTGCTCTTTCAGTCAGCGTAAATTATGAGTTTACATTCCATCTCCGTTATCACGAAAACAAACACGACGATCACGGCATCCTCCATCCACTGGTTTTTAGCGTTTGTAAATGCTGCACTGTCTGCTCCTCCAGAGTTTCTATTCCCAGTGCGAATGCAACCAGGAACATGGCCCGGGGGAGAAATTAGTTCTTGGGGAACTATCCTAGTGGATATCCTATAACTATCCTATAACTAAGTTCCTAGAACTATTCGGTGCAAAAGCCCCTTATCACATATCTGTTCCTCTCATCAACCCATATACATAAACAAATACTTCTGTCTCTTTAACCTACATACTTCATTCTCATTCTGTGTATGTGGAGAGAGATGGACAGAATGAGGCCAGAGACAATAAGGGTCTAATCGAGCTGGTATAAAGAATTCCTTTCAAATCTACACATTACTGCACAAAAGTAAACATTTATGTTTTTTCATTGTACAACAGACACACAGAACATCCGAAAAGCAACCAATCAGCTTTAAAGGTCATCAACTCCATGTGTCAAAAGTGGCAATTCAATATGAATTTATAATAACAAGCCATTCAGCTAACCCACACTCTCTCTCTCTTCCCCTTGCTTACTTGGGTGGGGGTTGGGGGAAGCACTAAATGGGATATTGAGCCTTTCCCCTGTAAAAATTGGGTCAGCTCTCTGTAAGCTAGACAGTCTGTCTCAGAGACGCCCAAAAAGCACCATAGTCGGGCAGAGCGGCACACTGCATTACAGACACACACTGTGAGCCAACTATCAGACCGCCCTGCCTCACAATTGTGCCCCTTCTGAGTCCAGGACTTTAAAGAGATGTGTGGGAAACACTGCGGCATGTCCCAAGGCCCACCGCACAGCAGCCACAGACTTAAACTTAGGGAAATCACCTGTAATTATACATACTGTAAGACCAGAACCCAGCCATTGGTTGTGAAGCATCACTGTAATCAGGGTATCACTAATCAATACAGGGGTGGTCTGAACTGAATGCCCTTTATAGAGGACAGTGATACAACTATTCAGTCGAACAGTGATTTAACATTGTATCATTCCACTAAAACTAAGCTAAAAATTAATAGTATTTAAAATAATAAAAAAGAAAGAATAGTAAATCAAATAAAAAAAAAAATAATAATAGTAACATCCACCAAAAAAAGCAGAAATGGTTCAATGGTAACAAAGCTAGCTTTGTTAAGAAAGCATCCTAAAAGTGAAATTTCAGTTGTACACACACACACGATCGTTTTTGTGAATTGTGGGGACATTCCATAGGCGTAATGGTTTTTATACTGTACAAACCGTATTTTCTATCCCCCTACACTACCCCTTACCCCTAAACCTAAACCTAACCGTCACAGGAAACTGTGCACACTTTTACTTTCTCACAGAAACTCATTCTGTATGATTTATAAGCCTTTTGAAAAGTGGGGACATGGGGTATGTCCTCATAAGTCACCTCTTTTTGTAATACCTATGTCATACCCATGTCATTATACACATTTGTGTCCTGATATGTCACAAAAACGCGCGCACACACACACACACCACACACACACACACACACACACACAAAACCCCTCAATGGCTTTAAAACTTAAGTCATTTGTAAAAGATGCATGCTAAATAAGAAGCATGTTATTTGCAATTAAATTAAACATTTATATTAAATACAATTAGCTACACTGTTGAATGTACTGACAAGCATTTATTATAAAACAAAATATAATTTAATGTCATTTATATTAAAATTTGTAGGTATTGAAATATATTTTTGTAATTAATTACACATTTGTAATGAAGTTGCAACACTAAATTTCATGATTATTATATTATCTGCAAGCATTTTATTTATTTTTTTTTTTTTTACAAATATACTTTTAAGAGAGTATAAAGTGCCCCTATTAAGCTATTTTTAAAGGTTCCTAATTTTGTTCTGGAGGTCTCCTACAACAGGTTTACATGCATCTGAGGTCAAAAAACACTTTAATATTCTCATAATATACACTACAGCTTTTGTATACAAACAGTGTTTGAGGGCAGGTCAAAATAGACACTGTTCACAGGCAGCCAATGAAGACCATAGGCTGGTATTATGCAAATTTGTAACAAACCTAAGTAGGTTTGTGCAGGAAGTAAGACTGGAATTACTGACGACATGTTTTAGGCAGTTCGGAATCGGTTCTTTCTTTTAGGAGACAATAACTACATTTGTCGTGCATTTTGATCTTTGAAACTTTGGTTACATTTTATTTAACAGTACGTGTACTTACAATGTACTTACCCAAGAAAGTTCTGGTAATATAAGATAACATGGGTTAAGGTTAGGTTTAGGGCTAGGTTCAGGGTTAGTATCTCGTTATAACCCAGTTATTGTAATTGCTATCAAGTGCTACCAAGACTTTGCAGCCCTATTACATTCACAAACAGCTTTATTACACACTACATAAAAGGTAAAAAAACAACAACAAAAAACAATAGGGGCACTTTAATTCAATTAAGCACACTTCTTTTTCAAAAGGGAGGAGGTGTAATCATGAAATGAATTCTAGGTTTGTCAACTGACTTCAAAGGTGTGAACTGATGACCATAGCAGAGCAAGATCATATCCTGAAATGTCCAAACTATAGAATCAAAACTGTCCACAGAGAATCCACGCTGGCAGGTTGTGGCATCTCCCACAGAGCAATAAAAACATCATATCACTGTTAAATCATGGTTCATTCAAAGGGTCATCATGAACAATATAAGGCACTCTACTGAGCTACAAAACAGAATTTGTTTTATAAATATCAAAATAAATATATATCAATTATTTGTGAAAAGTTAACTTTGCAAGCTGATTATTTTGCTTGTAGCTGCATTCAGTTTAGTTGCATTTCTTGCATAAGCAAATCAAACCCCCCAATAAGAGCTTGCAGGAAGTTTCTTGCAAAGCTGATTTTACCTCAATGCCGCCAAAGCATTCCAGTCCAGCCAAATAAGGAAGTCCTTAATTGTCCATATCTCTCTGTAAGGAACCTTGGACATAAAAGCCATAGACTTTTTTTAAGAGTGACCTAGTATTTTGGGGAGACGGGAAACACATTTTCTGCTGATTGAATAAAAAAATACAAGGCAACTATACAAAACCTCTAAAGAAAAAAAATAACAGTGGCCCCAAGTACACTTAGACACACACGACTGCAAAATATCAAGCTAAGTGGCATCAGCAGGCAAATTAGGTGAAGCTTCTTGCAGAACCAAGCTATTTTTGTAAAAAAAATTTTACTTTTAAATAACTGATCCCAAGGTAAAATAATAATAATAATAATAATATACAAAAATACATAATTCACAAACTCACAAAACAAAAGTTTTTTATAACAATTATTTCACAATTGAAAACATAAACTTACTTTCATTAAACATTTTGCTTAAAAAAGTGTTTGTGCTTTTTTAATTTTTTTTTTATAAATGTCATTTGATTTGATATTTTAAAATATTTTGTAATGACATTCAAATATTTTTGGGGTCCACTGTGTTTGTCAAATTATTAAAAAATTCAAATAAATGAACTCGCTTGGATTAAGTAAAAATACATATTTAAATAGAAATGCAAATACCGCAGGTGTCTAATAAATGAGAAGCCGTATTGTTGGGCTGAACAAAGGGCAGCATGACATGAGGCGTATAGAGTCCAGCCATCCTATCTTTCTAATTCTTTACATTTAGACCAGCAGAAAGGCAGCAAAGGAGAAGAAAAGAAAAAGAATGAAAGAAAGAGAGTATTTAATAATCACCCCTTCATCTCTCTCCCTGCTCTCTCACTTGTGAAAGAGCCGATTCTCCCCAAAGCTCTTGAGGTGTGACAGCTAGAAAAAGTGGGTCCTTGAATACTAATGGGATTTCTCTCACTCTTAGAAGATTGCTGGGCACTGAAGCGAAATTCTGTGATCCATTCTAAGTGTTGCTGGAATTGTTTCCTGAGAGAATACAAGGTTTCGAGCTCAAAGACACACCTGCGGCTTGGTACTTTAGACCACAACCTGGTACAAAAATGTCCTCATTTGAAACAACTAACTTAATACTTTGAGGCTAATCTGGCCAGCCACACGGTGTACAATCCTCAAAGCTTAAAACATTTAACAGATTTCTAAGAAAGTTTCCGTTGAGAGGCACAGCAGATTGTAAGAAAACTTCTCATTATGTATCAAATAATTTTACACTGTACATCAACAAAAGCAAAAAAAAATTGTTAACACAACTATACCACAAATTACTAATTACATTTTAGTCTGTTTCTCGCAAAAAGCTATTACATGGCTTTTGAAAACAAGTTATATGGACAACTTTTAAGGTATCCTCCTGGTTCACTTCTGAGTCCTGATCATACATTTTTGTCCTCTATAAAGAACAATCTGTGTTTTTAGAGATACAAAATGTCTAGGCTTTGACCATGACAACGTTTCTTTTAATAAATGCCTGAAATAACAGTTCCAAACATTAAGAAACCGTATATATATTGTATTTTATAATTATCAATTGTATTGTTTATTTTAAATCATTTTCATGGGATGCTTTTCACAGAAGAGTCTTATTTTCTTTTACAAGAAAGACATTGATTTCTTACATGCCTCTGTAGACGACATCAGGATTTACATGTTTTTAACTGTTGAGGGTTGCACCAGCTGTGCGTAACTTAGCCTAGTCTTAACGTAAATGGACACTAAGTTACAGCTTAGTAATTAAACTTAGCTGAAGCGTAACTACATACGTTTCCAACAAACTGACTGAACTGCATCAATAAGCTCCTGTTTCACCCGACAGACTACAATTTTTTAGACATGTATGATAATGCTGACATTCACACTTGCTTACATTTTAAGAGAGAGAACATTATGTGAATAGATTACTATTTTGTAAGGGGCACATCATCAACTTGAACCCATCCTAAACAGCACGCTCTGTGTGCATGTCAAATAAATAAATGTAATTTCATATGGTTTTTTCTTTTTGTTTGTATTAGTATTTATTTACTGATCCTTATTCATTTCAAATACAGTTAAATGTTATTTATCTTAATGTTTATCTAAATGTTATTTATGTTACAAGTAAAAAATACCTATTATGATCACTGTTAAGTAGAATTATATTTTAAAAAATTTTACCGTTTGTTATGCTGGACAAAAGTTAGAATGAAGGACAAACTGAAATTCACAACACAACTTCAGCTCACGTATTTGAAGGCTGCTATTTGAATATTGAGGCTAATTGTCATATTATGTTAGTTACAAACTAGTTAGTAGCCTCTGGTGTGAATTTTACATTCCAATTTAAGTAAGAAATTACAAACGGCTGGTGCACTGCAACCCTACCTTGGTGAACACGGTTAAAAAAAAAATCCCAGAAAAAATTAGATGCTCATATCAAATGAGTTATTCCTATCTTTGACAAGCTATTATTTGACCAGCCATTATTAAATTATTAGTTTTGTGTATCACAAATTTCCCCTTTTAATTTCTTTTAAAATAAATAAATACTTCAGTAAGAACGCATTAAACTGATCAAAAGTGAAAGTAAAAACATTTATAATGTTACAAACAAATTCTATGGTAAACAAATGATGGTCTCCTAATCATCAAATAATCCTAAAATAAGTATCATGATTTCCACAAAAAAATATTAAGCAGTACAACAGTTTTCAACATTGATAATAAAAATAAATGTTTCTTGAGCAAATCAGCATATTAGAATGATTTCTGAAGGATCATGTGACACTCAAGACTGAAGACTGACGGTTGCTGAAAAATAAACTGCTGCCATTACAGGAATACATTACATTTTAAAATATATTCAAACATTTGATTGTAATATTTTACATTACTGTTTTACTGTATTTTTCATCAAACAAATGCAGCCTTGGTGAGCAAAAGAGATTTCCATTTCAAAAATGGTAAAAAAAACCCCCCAAAAAACCTATTGGGTTTGAGCAACATAGCGGGATGCATAAATTAAGACACAACTTTATTTTTGGTTGATCTGTCCCTTAGAATGAACTCTAGAAGTTAGAATATTAAATAAAAAATAAAAAATAAAAATAAACAGCAAAGTTGCAAAAAATTGCAAGGAGGCCATGGAAATCTAATGTCGTCCTAAAGACTGAATGTCATCAAAGCACACAAGTAGAGGATCAAATACAATGACCACAGACCACACCCACTCAAACTCACATTTAACATGAAATACTGCACACAGGCACACAAGACAATTAACATAAAAGGCGCAGCGCCAGCTCTCATACAAATCAGCATGGACAGCAGAGTCAGACTGGCCAACATGAGTGGCCCTGTATGTTCAGGCTGTGGCAGTGTACGTTCCAGCAGTGCATCCGAGCAGAAGTGATGCAGCAGTTACAGAGAATTCCAGCTTCTTTCATATCACCAGAGATAAAAAGCTTGTGTATAGCACAACTAATTATTCTGGTGATTCACACAGAATCAGCAACCACCTGAGACTGATATAGGAGGGAGGGGGGGGCAAATTTGGGAGGGAACAGCAACTCAATGCTAAGATCACAATATTATTTTGAAGGAGGCAACAGGACATGCTACAGGAAAACAGACCTTTTATAAGTCTGTCCCATATTATAATATGTTGTCATATAAAATAACACTTCTCTCATGCCATTATGACCCCGAAAGGAAACTGCCCATAAACCCCCAGCTCTTTCTTGGTGTAAGTTAACAGACATTGATGTTAGGGTCACTCATGTAAGAAACCGCAAAATTATGATGGAGCATTATAATATTAGTCCTGCTGGGGAAGAGGAAAGCAGCACATCTTAATAACTAGGTTACCAAAGACTAGAAAGCAGAATACATTCAATGTAATTGCACTGTAATGTAATGTAACGTAACTGCACCAGGTGAAATTACACATTTTAGAATTCAGAGACTATAAATTAGTGCAGGAGCATTAAATAATATAATATACGTATAACAATGTACTATAGAGTGTTATAACCAGCACTCAAAGACTTTTTTCACCAAATATTCTTTGTGATTACTAGAAAAAGATTACTAGATTACTAGAAATATTACTAGAGAATGTTGTTTTATTCAATAAAGATATTTCCATGCCTTCCAAATCTATGCCTTTTTTTTTTCCAGGCCTGAAAATCACAGTTTTAAAGACCCTGACATTTCAAGGTTTTCATCACTGCAGGAACCCTTTACAGAGAAAACGACTGGAGCTTAAAACAATAACACAAACACTAACTTGGTGAAGAACAAAATAATGCTGACAGCCTCTGTATACGCATCGCAAAACTGTTTTAGTTGTATTTCTAAGATTAATCCACCAACATATACATCCCCCTGATAAATCACATTCCTATACTTGAAGACAAACTGACTTCACATCGAGTGAATCTTGAGGAAAGGCATCTTTATCTTGCTAGTAACACTTTCAACCCTAACAAATGAAGGTGAGAGGTAATTAGGCTCTTTACAGAGTACTTGGGGGCATCCGGTGTCTCTTAACATCCCCACTACAGCCTTACACGCTGATTTAAACCTCTCACTCCAGAGTCATCGCTCCATCCGAACTGAAGACTAGTGATGGAGAAGACAGGATTAACACGTGCACCAGTGTGTGTGTGTGAGCGCCCGCGCGCGCATTCAGGACCAGTTCGTGTGTACTGTCTGGCTTCATATAGTCTCTATCTGCTTTTTACATTGCCAAATAAACTAGATCCAGTCGGAAAACTCCCATGCGCACTAATCTGTCTGCCTGCGATGAGATGGGCGGATTATACACCACCAGGACGGCAACAGACCGCAGACACTAAACACTGTTGTTTAATAAGTGCTCAACAGAGCAAATGACATTCTTATGATGTCCTAAAAATGTCCTACCTTCCTCTCCATGGCAGATGGTTACTGTGGCCGGTTGGTCGCTAAAGGGCAGCGGACGACAGATGAAGAAGCGAATGAGGAGCGATGGAGATGAAGTTCTTTATAGCTTAAATCAGAAGCACACACTCCCTGTTGCTCGGTGCTGGAGTGACTGGACAGTCAGTGTGGAGAGAGAGGCAGCGGAGTGAGGAGGGGATGCAGCCAGAGACGGTGAGCGCTGAGGCGCAGGCGCGTCCTGTCCACCGCTGCTTCGAATAAAACTCGGGGATTTAGAGGGAGCGTCATCAAATTGCGCTCCTCTCCCTGCGCGCCGTTACAGTCAGTCTGACGGGCTGCTGGAATACAGTCGGAACTTTGTCGAACAGGCCTAATATATTAAGCAACATGCGTATGAAAAGTCCGCCAAATCTCTAAGAAGATGAGAGTTAAGAAAAGATGGCAGTTTTGATTAAACAAGTTTACAAAGACTACTTGTCATATATAAGTGGTCTTCCCCCTTTTAAAACCGGCGTCTATAAACTTGTGACGCTGACAAGAGCTCTTAAAAGGGGTTCATATGTGTAATTATTATTAATATAAGATTATAAGTGATATTTAAACTCAGAAATGTGAATTCTGATATTTACTGACCATCATTGGAACTGTAGGACTTTCTTCTATGGAACATAACAGATGTTTATGTCTATACAAATTAATCAGTGGCGACCAAAACGGTTTAGTTACCGGCAAAGTTCAATATTCTTCTTTTAGTTCCACAGAAGAAAAAAGTTCATACCGTTTTGGGATGACATGAGGGCGAGTAAATGAACCATGACCAAATGTAAACGTTTTCTAAAGATTCTATTTGGTACTTTCCTCATTTTTTTCCTCTGTCCAGGCATCTTGCAGTACAAGGGTCCAGCAGCAGAGGCCGTTCATTTTGTAATTTTGTTCAACCACACACTCACTGAACAACGAGAGACCAACATTCCAGCACCTTACTGTCAATATCATCCTCAGGAGAAACTGTCCATAAACATTAATATGTATCTTGATATAAATGGATGTTGACATCAGGGTCACTAAATTATGATGGAACATAACAATATAATTCCTGTTGGGATGAGAAAGCAGATAATCCTGAAGCCTGGAAAGCAGAATATGCATGGACACATGCCATAACTACTGTTGAGCACAATTTCACACTTAAATTACAGTGCTCAGCGTACATGAGTACACCCCCTTTGAAAAGTAACATTTTAAACAATATCTCAATGAACACAAAAACTATTTCCAAAATGTTGACAAGACTAAGTTTAATATAACATCTGTTTAACTTATAACATGAAAGGAAGGTTAATAATATAAAACTTAGATTACACATTTTTCAGTTTTACTCAAATTAGGGTGATGCAAAAATGAGTACACCCCACAACAAAAACTACTACATCTAGTACTTTGTATGGCCTCCATGATTTTTAATGACAGCTCCAAGTCTTCTAGGCATTTAATGAACAAGCTGGCGACATTTTGCAACATCTATCTTTTTCCATTCTTCAAGAATAACCTCTTTTAGAGACTGGATGCTGGATGGAGAGTGATGCTCAACTTGTCTCTTCAGAATTCCCCATAGGTGTTCGATTGGGTTCAGATCAGGAGCCACTGAATCACTTTCACCCTGTTCTTCTTCAGAAATCCAACAGTGGCCTTAGATGTGTGTTTAAGATCATTGTCATGTTGCAAAAGTGTACAACGACCAAGGGCACAGAGTGATGGTAGCATCTTCTCTTTCAGTATATAGCAGTACATCTGTGAATTCATGATGCCATCAATGAAATGCAGCTCCCCGACACCAGCAGCACTCATGCAGCCCCACATAAGGACACTGCCACCACCATGTTTCACTGTAGGCACCATGCATTTTTCTTTGTATTCCTCACCTTTCCAACGCCATACAGTTTTGAAGCCATCAGTTCCAAAAACATTTATCTTGGTCTCATCACTCCAGAGTATAGAGTCCCAGTAGTTTTCATCTTTGTCAGCATGGGCCCTGGCAAACTCTAGGTGGGCTTTTTTGTGCCTGTGCTTTAGGAGAGGCTTCTTTCATGGACGGCACCCATGCATGCCATTCCTCTGCATTGTACGCAGTATTGTGTCATGGGAAATAGTCACCCCAGTTTGGCCTTCTACTTCTTTAGATAACTGCAGTGAACTTGCATGCGATTTTCTTCAACGCTTCTAATCAGAAGATGCTCCTGTCGAGGGGTTAACTTCAGTGGACGACCTGGACGTCTCTGTGAGATGGTTGCAGTTTCAACTTTTTTACATTTTTGTACCACTTTTGCTACAGTATTCTGACTGATAAGTAAAGCTTTGCTGATCTTCTTGTAGCCTTCACCTTTCTGGTGTAAAGAAATTATTTTCTTTCTCATTTCATGAAATGGGAAGGGGTTTTAACACCCTTTTATAGTCAACTGTCTGCTGGACACCTGTGTAATGAATAATTCGACTCCCCTGTGGTTGAATTCTTGTTAAATTAGACATTTGTAGTCTAAAATGTAGCTTTGCTCCAGAGACTTTCAGTGGGTTGTACTCATTTTTGCATCACCCTAATTTGAGTAAAACTGAAAATTTAGTTTTCAAAGTTATATTATTAACCTTACTTTCATGTTATAAGTTAAACAGATGTTATATAAAACTTAGTCTTGTCAACATTTTGGAAATTGTTTTTGTGTTCATTGGGATATGGTTTAAAATGTTACTTTTCAAAGAGGGTGTACTCATTTACGCAGAACACTGTACATGAACTACAGAGATTTGTGCTTTCAGAAGTATTTATTGATTTATAGATGCAGTCACACTGAGTCCTGACACTCCTCACACTCGTCACATGTCAAGTTCACTGATTATTAAGTCTAGTCTCAAAATACAGTGTTGGGGAAAGTTATTTTTAAAAGTAATGCATTACAATATAGCGTTACTGCCCAAAAAAGTAACTTTTTATGGAAAGTAATGCGTTAGGTTACCTTTGCGTTACTTTTCCTCATCTGGACTAGGCTTGCTTGTTTGTTTTATAATAACAAACGGCAAATGCAAGGGTCCTTTCACACCAAAAGTGAAAGGAATAAGCTTCAGGCTGAAAGAAATACAAATTCATGTCTGTACCATAGAGGGCACAGCTCAAATAAACATTACAGCTGTGCTGACATTCTGGATTGCAGAAGAAAAGGACGCAGGAGAAGAAAGTTAAAAACTCTTTAAAAAAAAAGAAGACAAATGTGATATTTATCTAAAGTAATTTTTACTTAGTAGTATGGTTGAATTGGATCATCGAATGTTAGCAGCAAAGACACTGGCTAATAAAGTGAGATTAAATGCGTAAAAGTATATTTGTATTTAACATTTATTTATTGCAGTTTGTGTAATATTCTGAATTTGCATTTCACTGTTTTTCATTTTGAAAAATTCTGAATCAGTTTTTGTGCAAGTGAGATGAGCAAACGCATGCTCACATTTAGTGTAGAACTACAATAACCAGTTTACACGGCGCACACAACACCTCCACTTACTTCCGATTTCTCTCAACATAGGGACCGGTAACTTGCGTTACTTGTTTGAAAAAGTAACTAAGACATTTAGTTGTAAATAAACAAGTAATGCGTTACTTTAATAGCATTGCGTCCGAAATCGAATATTTCCCTACTATATATATATATAGCATTAAAAAAAAACAATGCGCCAACAGAGTAGTATGTCCGAATTCATAGGGCCTGTCCAAAAACCAACACTTGCGGTCTTGGCAACTAGAGAACACGTGCATGCAACTGGAAGTGCGCAAGACAGTCCCAGGTCTTAAAAACGCCAAAGCTCTCTCTGTGCCCTTAACGAACACTATCTTGAATACCGCTTCTAAGCGTATCTCATCATGCATCATGTTCGGGAACTCTCGTGCCCCGAAATAGCGAGATAACGAGGAAAACGTTCCACTGTAAGTTAAATTAACTGGATAAAAAATATAATTTGTTAGTAAAACAAAGTGCTGTATGTTTTTTTGGTGCAAAGATGAGTATGTGTATTTTTTTATATCATTTGCAACTGCTTTTTATCACTTAATTAGAAGCACCACAATTACTAAATTCTGTTATAGGGACTACTGAACAGACATTTAGAAGTTTTTTAAAATGCCAAGTATTGAAAATCAAAATAAAGCTCTGTAGACACTTTTTACACTTAGTATTTTTACAATACTATAAGTGTGTCCCATTGGGTAATCAAAAGTTCTACACACACTTGCTGTCTTCACACCCACTTGAACACGGGCCAAATACAGGAAAAACGTCATGTAAGTAGACAATTGATCAAGTGCAAAGACAGCAAGTATGAGTATTTGGACAGGCCCATAGTAATCGGAAAACAGTAGGCAAAAAGTCCCCGGATGACCTACTACTTCTGGCGCGATTCTGAAGTGCACATCAGATGGACACTTTACTATCCCATGAGACCACGGGAGATGACTTATAAATGGAGGTGAAGCGATGCAACTAACGCTGGAAGGTCCCGTGATAATGACAACATGGTGGATGTAGTACTTCCAGATTACATTCATACTACACGCATTCAAACTATATAGAACACTTTTTTAACGGTCGTAAAGTTCAAATTAAAATGTAGTACATGGACAGTACATGATTTCAAACGCACCATAGTTATTTGGGTTGCACTTTATTTTACAGTACGTGCACTTTCGATGTACTTACAGTGTACTTACTCACGAAAGTACTGAGTAATGTAAGGTAACTACATGTGTTAAGGTTTGATTTAGGGGTAGGTGCAGGGTTAGCACCTAGTTTTTACCCAGTTAATGTCATTACTACAATAAGTACATAGTATGTACATGCAAAACAGAACTGTAAAATAAAGTACTACCATTACTTGTATTGCGTTACCCCAACACTGCATCCACTCATCCAGTATTTCAATGTGTTTTTAACTTATAAGGTGCACAGAAACCACATTAATTTTAACTCAGATGTTTGCTTTTTGGTAAACCTAACAAACATACCCACAAATCACAGCTCTAGATTCTCACTTTCTTTGTGTTCAGAACTGTGACGCTATACTGAAAAGTCGTCTATGGACTTTGGACAGTTTTATTTTGTGATTATTATTACAATGACTATTCAAAATTTCATTTCAATCCTGCACATCAAAATAATCAATTGAGGGCTCCTCTTTAGATGGTTTCATCCAAGCGTTACTATTTTCAGCCCTGAAACAAATGTGAATAAATAACTTTATTAGTTATGATACACTCAACAAAATATTACATTAATCCACAAAATGAACGGGGGAGAACATCTGTCCAGGCTATACCAATAAGTATTATTTACTATGAATGACAAGACTGTTGATTTACCAGAGGACTTTAAACAGTCCACATCATAACAGTATCAGAAGCTCATATGAATAATCATACTGATAATTTATGATAGGGCCTTACAGAGTAACCATATACACTACAGTTCAAATGTTTGGGGCGAGTAAGATTTAAAAAAAAAAAAACACTTTTATTCAACAAGGACGCATTACATGCATCAGTAAAGACATTTATAATGTTACAAACAATTTCTATTTCAAATAAATTCTGTTGTTTTGAACTTTCTATTCATCATAGAGTCTGAAAAATAAATAAATAAAATTCACATTTCCACAAAAATATTAGGAAGCACAACTGTTTTTTAACTGATGATAATCAGAAATGTTTTTTTGAGCATCATCATATTCTCATTATATTAGAATGATTTCTGAAGGATCATGTGACTGAAGGCTAGAGTAATGATGCTGAAAATTCCATCACAGGAATAAATAACATTTTAAAATATATTCAAATAGAAAACTTTTATTTTAAATTGTAATATTTCACAATATTACTATTTGTATTGTATTTTTGATCAAATAAATGCAGCCTTGGTGAACATACAGTAGGTAGCCAACCAGAATAATAGTTTTACCGCCGCCGCTCCTGCGGCAGCAAAATTGGGAACGTGTGTTTACTGCCTTTTATCGCTAAGTGGCGCTATCATCACAGACTTTTAAAAAATGATAAAGTAAATGTGTCAGTTCATTCTCTCAAGAATTAATCTGCCGCAAAAGTGAACAGCATGAGTAAGATAAGAGGATATATCATAAGATGCGCAATCTATCGGGAGACATGGAGTGGGTCAGACATGATTTTGACCACTTCATTAAGTTTTGTTTTGTAGAAAGCCTTTATTTAAAGTGAATTTAATTTTGTAAAAATTGTATCTTAATTTTAATCAATGTTTCATCAACCAATTGCCAGGATTTAATAAATAAGCAGCAAATATAATCCTGACATGGAGGCGCCGGCGTGATCACTTTCACGTGAACTGGAGCGCGTCTTACAGCCTAAATGAACTGAAACTCAGCGTATACTCAGCGCAGACTAAATTAGTTGAGGAATTGTGTATTTCCCTCATCTAAAATGTAAAGATTGATATTTTTTTCTGATGTCTGGACTGTATTCTCAGGTGTTTTGAAAAATATAAACAGATGATTCAATACATTGGTAATGAATAGGCTACATGAGAGAATATTTCAAGTTCAGATTTCAAATGTCACGCCCATAACGCTGGAATTGCGCAAAGTTTATTTATTTGCTAGTAGGTTGTGTATTTTAATATCAGAAACATAAATAAACCTTATACGACTGTAAACACTGAACAGTTGTGATCTTTGGTTGAGATAAATGATAAATGAGCGCATGGCAGTCTTTGTTTTATAAAATAACTGTTGCGTTTTTATTATTGTTGATTTATGACTACAGCTCTAACGTTACTTACATTTCAAAATGCAACAATTGCAGAAGTTTTGCAAAATGTCCCTCATTTCGCAAACGGCTTTGAAATGCGACTGGTTTATTTTTGCCGCGCCGGCTAGCGTGGCGGTAATAGGCATTCTGGTTGAGTACCATCTGTAAGAGACCACTTTAAAAAAATAAATAAATCGCTAAACTTTTGAACAGTCGTGTAGTGGTGAGATGTGTGAGAACGTACTTGCTGTTGTGTTGTTTGATGTGGGCAATGGGAGGAGGGGCTCTGGTAACAGTTTCCCTTTCAATCAAAGCAGCCAGACTAGTGTTGGGGCATGCTGCTTTCCCCCTGAAAAACACAACATATAAAACAATCGTGTTCAAAAGTACCCAATGCTACCAACAGGGCATATGCTTAACTGGGTAGACATCCTTTAAATTTACTTGTGTTTGCTTTTATGCTTACCAAACGAGTAGTTTTCAATATTACAGTTCGAAGCCTAATCTAAAAATGTATAGTTTTTGCTGACCTGATGGCAGTGACCACTACATTGCGCTTAGGTTCGCTATCATAGCTGACACTTTCCACACCATATGCCTCAGCTAGCTCATGGATAATTCTCCGGTGTTCACGCTTCATAGGTGGGAAACAGTGACTCCTTTTAGATTGTTTACCCTGAGGAAAAACACAATTACAGAGCTCTAAAAAATGTGTTTGGGTAGTTGATTTTAAAGAACTATTTATGAAGTGATTATTAGTCTAAATCTTACCTTATTTGCCAGTTCTACTAAATTTTTAATCTCTTCCTCAATTTCACTGACGAACTTGAAATCTTTCCTGTATTAAAAAAAAAACAAAACCTAAGTGTGAGTGTTTTCAGGCCTTCACTTAGCTCTGTAGTAGACTAAACATTTAACATTTGTGTGTATATTCTGCAGTTTTTCTTTAAACTGTCAAAGCAAATGTGTGCAATAACCCAAACTCTACTGCCAATGCTTTAGTGCACAGTTACTAATAATGTTGAGCCATGAGACAAGAAAATAAAGGATAAGAATTTGTTTATTTTAAAAATAGGATATGATCCCAAATTTTATGTTCAGAGCATGGATCCTTTTGAAAACAGTCCTGTACAGTTTATACATTTGGCAAGCAATAGAACCTTCAAAGTGTAGTGAATCAAACTGCAAGGCTGCTTTCAAGAATGCAACAGAAGTATTTCAGTGAAATGGTTGGTGCCTTTATCGTAATGTCTCATACTGCCATGCCATATATTTGTGTGCTGTTGGTGCATTATTGCACTATTTTAGAATATGAACCACCTTGCATCCTCTTTGAGAGAGTCAGTAAATTTGGAAGACAGTGACTTGTTGAAGGGATCCACTGACTGATCAATCTGCAGGGCCTCAGCCAGCCGTCTAGAGGCAAAACAGAAAACATCAAAAACAGCACAGCCACATAGACACATCTAGTCACATCTATCAGGCACAGATCGAGGGATGTGTGAATAAATAAAATCAGCTTTTGTCATCTTTAAGTTCACCTGTTCCTCTCCAGTGTAGCACACTCTTGATCACACTCCAATCTGAATAAGAGAACGTCCAAATAAAAAGGTTACTCCACAACTGAAGCGTATTACTAACAAAACATACTTCCAACTTCTGAAGTAAAAGTAACTATAAGACAGATTTTCTTCATTTATTTTAAACAATGTATTACAATGAAGTTCCTTATGAAATTAACAGCCACTGGAAATGTATTCAATCACCAAAATCATTTTTACTTGCATTTTGTGTCTGGTGAGTGTTAAGTTCCCTGCTCTCTTTTGAACTTGTCAGAAGAAGCAAAGATCACTTATGCTGTCATTTACATAAGGTAAACAGTGACCCACAGACTACTCTTCTGGACGACTAATAAAAACAAACAGTTGTGCAAGCTTTAGTTTGCGAGTATACCTGGCCTTTTTCTGCTCTTTCTTTGTGAGCTGTCCAATGTCAACAGACTCTCCCAGTTGCATATCTGACAGCTTACTGGCCACGGAAATGGCTGCATATCTGCAGAATGTAGAGATGAAAATTGACCTCTGATCAACAAGAATGTATGACACTGTTAGCTGCAGTCTTATTTGCAAATGTATATCATTCATTTTATATGAATCGACTTGCTGTGACTGCACAACCATCAGTGTTTAGCGGGGAAAAAAGAATAAGAAAGAAATGAAACTGCTGGTGATTCAGCCAAATTATCAACATAAAGCTTAACAATTATACTAAATTACACTGAATGTCTATGAATGCTTTGATAGCATGCTGAGTTTTAACCTTTGGTAGGAACTGGCTGCATCAGCACAAGGGACAGTCTCTTTCTTGCGGCCACAGTCACACTGCAGTGCCACCTAGAGTTTAAAAATGGGAAATAAGTATGAGTATAACGCAAGACTCACCATTTTGATTCTTTTTTGGTAAATAATCAATGTGTACAGAAAATTAAAGTGTTTACAAAAATAAAATACATAGCTGAGGAGAAATTCTTGTGCCAAGAGAATCAGATATTCTGCTCTTTTGATCTGTTTTCTACACTTGAAAACAACAAATCATCTGAAGATTAATTTTGTACATGCGAAAACCATAATTTACTGCTTCATCCCAATATTTTACATAACCTATAAAGTTTTTCTGTGAGCACATGCCAGACCATAAGCACCCTGCAGCTGAGGAATCAAAGGAATCAGATCAGGCAACAGCTGAGGAAACAAAGGGCCGCTTTGAGCAATAACTGCATGTTCCATCAATAACCAACTCAGTAGATTTAGGAAGAGAGAAAGGTGTACCTTGGCAGTGCAGATACTGGGTGGACAGGGGATTCCCAGATGGCAGGGAGCAGCACAGGGGTGTCCACAGCCAGGTTTGGGATGAGTGCATGGCTGCTTACACTCTCCCTCTGCCTGGCATTCCCCGCGGTGGCATATCCTCTTACACCGATGAGAATCGCAGGGTAAGAGCTTATCACATACTAAACCACATGAGATGTCCTGCAGGTGGCATGGGATATTACTCCTTTGCTAGGGAGAAATGTGAAAATGCAGATGATTTGGAAGATTTGGAACTTACCTTGCATAAACAGGATTTGATGGTATATTCATTGCATTTATAACTACCCACTTTTTACATGCTATGCTTAAAATGTAATAAAAAAAATATGAAGACTGGCTTGTTTTAAAAATGTCTTTTTACCTCATGATTACCCATGCACCACTTCTTCGTGAGGTAGGTACAGGGAGGACATCTTTCCTCACTATGGCATGAATGGAACACTATGGGAAAATCATATAAACAAAACCATCAGCTGCACCTTTACAATTCATATTACTTCAACAGTTTGGGGTCAGTAAGAATTTTTTATAAAGAAAATAATAATTTCATTAAGCAAGGAGCATTAAAGTTGATCAAAAGTGAAAATAAAGACTTTAACACGGTTGCAAAAGATTTATATATATATACAGTATTAAATATAAAAAAAATACAGTATATATATATATATATACACAGTATATATATATATATAGTATATTTTTTTTAAATGCTGTTCTTTCAAACTTTCTATTAATCAATGAATCCTGACATAATATATCAGTTTCCACAAACTATTAAGCAGCTCAACTGTTTTCAATATTGATAATAAGAATAAATGTTTCTTGAGCAGCAAATCATCATATTAGAATGATTTCTGAAGGATCATGTGACACTGAAGACTGGAGTAAATGGCATAAGAGACTAGCCTGGATGCCAGCCGAACTTAGCCCCGCCCACAACATTTTTAGGTCGGGGAAGTTCGGTCTGGACTCGATCCGTAGAGGAGTAATTATGCCTGAACAGAAACTGTTCGGACCAATCACATTGTCAGGGCGATGATTGACAGATTATCACCAGAAACGTAATCAGCCACGTCATCAAAGAGCGCTTGGGTTGAATTAGTTTACAACAATGATGGCTGTTGTTGAAGAACTGAGATGTGTAGATTCCGCCATCGCTTCCGTTATAGAAGATATCGACAGCGCATTAATTTTAAAAGATTTTAAAATTCTTTTTACAACACCGGCAAAGATTGTTTACGCTCATCTTCTACTAGTTCCAGCATCCAACTATGCGTCACTTACTCTGTAGCTCTGATTGGTTGTAGGTCTATCCAATTGAGGTCTTTCCTGGATCGGTTGAAATACGCCCCCATAATCAAAGCCCAATGGAGCAGTATCAGACTCATATTCTGACTAGAATTGAGTATGACCACGTCAGGCTAATAAGAGACCTCTTACAAAAATATTTATATATAAAAAAATAAAAAAAAACTTACTGACCCCAAACTTTTGAGTGGTAGTGTATCTGAATTGTATCTGAACTGAAAAATGTCAAAGGTAGGAACATACAAACTGACAACTTTCATAATCAACCATATATGTGTGTATAAATTAGGGGTGTAACGGTACATGTATTCGTCCTGAACCTGATGAATACAATCAGTCACAGGCGATCCACACTCCAATCCAGAAAGGGGCGCACGCGGTAATGTAACGCTTTTTGCTACCAATAAAAAGCGCAGAAGAAGAGATGATGATCAATATGTTTATATGTAATCTCTCAACCAGTGTTTCAAATGTGGAATGATATCAATAAAACATTTACCTCAGACATTTAGTTTTTGTTCATTATAGAAATGAACTGTAGAAGATAATTTCTTATATGCACTATATTAGCCTATTCATTATATTTACTTAACCTGTTAGTAATGTCTTGATTATGTTTAAATAAATTTGTAATGAAAACTTGCTATGACAGCTGCTTTGTAAATGATTATTTCAAAAATAAATTGGAGTAGAAAATTAACTTCATAATTAGATATAGAAGTTAATGCAAGTTTGCAAAACGTGCCTTGTGCAATTTAAATGTTTTTTTGTTTGAGTGTTGATTATTATATCTAAAAATAAACAGCAACTGAATTTAATAATTTGGGCTCTGTTGTTAATTGTAACCTTTAATATTATACTAATGTGTAAGAAAGGCTCCCTATATAGTTTACAGCATTAGCCAAGAGATTTTTTTTTATCCTTATAGGATTAGTTCACTTTCAAATGAAAATTACGGTGGTCTGGCGGAGGCTAGATATTTTACTTCATAACTTGTCAAATATGGATTTTTTTTACACAAACGCATCGCTTTGCTTTAAAAAGCCTTTATTAACCCCCGGAGCCATGTGGAGTACACGTTTATGATGGATGGATGGATGTCGATGGATGCAGTTTCTTCAGCTCGTAGTCGCTGATCCGGCTCACTGCCATTATAAAGCTTGAATGCATACCGAACTGTCATGTTTGTGTACCGTTACACCCCTAGTATAATTCTATCTATCTTCACATATATCCATTACTGAGAATATCTGTGATCGTCTGAGCTGGCAGGAGTACCTGGGTGATCACAATCATGACTCCGGGTACACAAGTTTTTACATTCAGGAGGTCTGGTTCCACAAGGGATGGGCGGGAAGAGCACAGTCTCCCCGCAGTAGCATGCCAACTCGTCAAAACCTCAGAGAAAACACACACAATGCCGATATGAAGAAAAGGGACGGACATACATAAAGATGTTCCTGAAGGCCAGGCTCTTTAGAGGAAGATTCAATACATGAGCATCAACCTGGTGCTAAAGCTTACTGGTTTGCCAACAAGGCTGGCAGTTGCCACGGTGACAAAGGTCCTGACATCGGTGTAGACCGCAGTTGAGCTTGTAGCCACAAATCATTGAGCACTTATGCTCCATATCCTGATAAAGAGATAGAATGTTTACTTTAAACTCCCTTGTGATTACTGCACCCAGATAAAACGTTCATGAAAATATAAAAGACTCACCACACAACACAACTCTCCACACTTGTGCCTGCCACAAGAGCGCTTCTTGACACAGCGTTTCTCACAGGTAAACACCATGTCCTCTGTAGAGGACAGTACATTAAAGGGTTAGTTCACCCAAAAATGAAATTTGTCATTAATTACTCACCCTCATATCGTTCCACACCTGTAAGATCTTCGTTCATCTTTGATATATTTGATATTTTTGATGAAATCCGAGAGACTGACGTACAATATGGAAGCACTGCACTGTCTATACAACGTAAACAGCATAGGAGACTGCCAGGGAAGAAAAGAAATTGTTGAATAAAGTTGTTATTTTTTATTTTGTTTTTGAGCACAAAAAGTATTCTCATTGCTTCATAAAATTAAGGTTAAACCAATGTAGTCACATGGACTATATTTTAACGATGTCTTTACTACCTTTCTGGGCCCTGAAACTTGTTATGACATTGCTATGTGTTGGGAGGTCAGAAAACTCTTGGATTTCATCAAAAATATCTTAGTTTGTGTTCCGAAGATGAACGAAGGCCTTACAGGTTTGGAACGACATGAGGGTGACTAATTAATGACAGAAATTTCATTTTTGGATGAACTAACCCTTTAGCATTACAATTGCTATTCTGGAATACTACATATAACGTGTTACAAAGTGTTAGTTACATAAATAACCGCCCTGTTGTCCCACAATCACCCAAACCTTACCTTCAGTCTGAATCACTGCACAAGGAACTTCCTAAAAAGACAGAACAGAGTATGAATTACATTTGCAGTTTTCAGAACTTCTTTGACTTTTGTGCAGCTGTACAATAGCCATCCAACCTTGCTATTACTGCCACATCTGCATTTAATAGAAGATGTCAAAGAGCATGGCCCACAGCTGTCCTCATGGCAGAGCTTTTCACACAAGTGGACAGAATCTACAGAAGATCAGACACAAATGCAAAAGAAATAAGAATTTTGAACAGTTTTGTGTTGAAAATGTTACACTTTATGCTTATGTAAGACAATGAAAATGTCAAGTATTTACTCCCAACTCAAGAGACACTCTTTCATTGAGTTTGAAATAAGCAAAAATGTAAATATTTTATATCCTGCCAATATATTGTAACAAGATGACAATAAAATGTAGACTTTGTTAACTTATAACTAAGTCATAAACTATATAAATGTGTGTATGACTCAAGAATACTCTGCAAGCTGTTTCCAAACAGGTTTCTCAAAACTTTTTCTTTCCTTTAGTGACGTATATATGAGTAAACGGCTTCTGGAATGAGGGCAGAACTTGATTTTGTCCATTGGAATTGATTTGATCATTCCTATTTGCTAATTGCTTTGATCTCATGTGAGTGACAGGTTGCTGGAGGGGAGGAATTATGGTCTACATCATCAGAGAAGAGACGTCATTGTGATGGGTTGGGGAAGTTCATGTTTTTGATGAAATATTAATGACACGCATAGTTCATTTATAATAAACATTTCAATATTCCATACAAAATAGGATCTGTCAATTTTGATTTCATGGTCACTTTAACAGAGATCAGAAAAATAATTTTTGTTTCCATACCATCATCTCCACATGGCAGTGGCTTGTTGCAGGTCTTGCCACAGGAGGAAATGGGGTCAGTACAGGTCTTTCTCTCTGGGTAGCCAAGCTCTAGAAGCTTAGAGAGTGGAGTCTGTCCACATGAACAACTGCGAACCAGCTTGGGGCTGAGTGCACATGGCTGGCACTGCCCAGGGTGGCATGGCTGCTGACAGCGATGAGACTGGCAGTCTAGCATCCTAGAGCAACAGATTGAGAGATAAGAGCTCACAAACATTAACTGAAAATGCATGCAAAATTAATGAACACAAATGTCTTTAGAAAATAACCAAAAGTAAAAGGTCAAACAGGCCAAAAATAATTAATGAACACATTATCAAAAAAACTCTAAAACACAAGGTAAGTTTGATATCAAGGCTCCGCATACAGCAAACTTGTAATTTTACATTAGTACATACTTTCCACAGGGCTTGCAACAGGAGAAATATCCTGATCCATCAAAATTCTCACGATCAGTTCCACATGCCACCTCCCTGAACACCACACCACAAAAGCAGGCTGAAAGAGTACAAAGACTTTGCTGGAGAATTACAATGTATAAAATTAGATGACTAAATAGACTCTGAAACCAATTAAATTTCACAAGGACTACTGTACTTACCTTGCTGGACATGAAATTGGCAGGGTTGGCATGGCCCTGAGTGGCACACCTGGGCACAGGAGTGCTGTGAGCAGTTCAGAAGAGCCCCACAGACGTCTTCACAAAGCAAAGGTCCTGCCTGACTGCAACGCACCTGTTTACTGAACAGAAAAGAAAACGCTGTTGTTTTGCCTGCATATATTCCGGTAAATTACTGCATGTATGGTTAATTAGAAATAGTTAATAGTACCTCATTCTCCCACAAATGCAGGACTTGGTGATAAAAGCCGGGCATTGTGGGCAGGGCCCAGGATGGCACAAGCTATAAAGCACAAGAGAAAGTCTTATCATGCAAGAAAGACCAATGTCATTACATTTATATAAATATAGACAAAATTATGGATGTGCAAACAATTTAAAAAGAAACTGTTTGCACCTGAATGACTAGTTGAGTAATCACTATTAAAGGGGGGGTATAATGCTGTTTCATGTATTTTGACTTATTTACACTGTTAAAGAAATGGATTCTCATGCTAAACATGGCCAAAGTTTCAAAACACGAGTTGGAAGAATGACGGAGTATTTCTGTGCCAAAAATTCTCTTCCAAATCCTCACAGATATCAGAAACTTTTTTTCGAGTATGTGCCTGAGTGATGTCAACAAGGTCGGAATTCCTTGTACAGGCACTTCTCTCGGAAGGGCGCGCGCATACACGTCAACCAGAGCGAGAGAGCAAGAGCACGCCCATCAACGCGCGTTCAGCTTTACGGAAGCCGTCGGCAGCGCTGCACAGGTCACAGGACTTCACGAAATCAACAATGTCACCAAAGAAGTGTGTTTTTGGTTGTGAGGGAAAGATAACCTTGCTTCCCAAAGAACACAGCATTAAGTGGAGCCGAGAGTTTTGTTCTCACGCATTACATTGATGCGCTCTTGACATTTGTTATTAAAATAACCATAGAAACTGATAGTTGCAATCACTTTTTATTGGTTAAAATGAATGGAGAATATCTCGTGTTTTTCCTTGGCTGTTCAAGCCCTCGGGATCGGCGCTTATGGTTTAATAAACAAGGCCCAGTTCTACGCTGGATTTACAGATCTTTTGAAACTGATAGATGAAGCGGTCACAGCGATAATGATCCCTGTCATGAGTCGAAACCACAGGTGGTGAGTAAAACTGCTTCAAATGTCTGTTTTGTTGGCAATGGTGCCTAAGTGCAGATAATTAAACACGAATTCATTATTCATCATTCATACGCTATATTCATTATAATGATTCAAAAGTTATCCAGGGATAATGCGATGGTGTATTGTGTGTTTAAATACATTTGTTTAGCTGACCATTGATAGCTTGCAGACGATCGGTACACAAAAGCTGCGCATGCTCGTCGTCACTCTTTAGCTCCGCTCACACGACACGCCTCCAGGCGCTCGGCTGTTTTCGGAAATACTCAGTACAGCGTATGTATCTTATATAAATATGATAAAACTAAAGACTTTTGAGATATGAAGGATGCACTACTACTCTCTAGGTACTCAAGATTAACATGAGATTGGCAGAAACTGTGTGCGTGATGCCCCCCCTTTAAAGGAATAGTTCATTTCAGAATTAATTTCCTGATAATTTACTGAACCCCATGTCATCCAAGATGCTTATGGCTTTCTTTCTTTCTTCAGTCGAAACAAAGGAAGGTAAAACATTCCAGGATTTTTCTCCATATAGTGGACTTCAACAGCTACCAACGGTTTGAAGGTCCAAATTGCAGTTTAAATGCAGCTTCAAAGGGCTACATGATCCCAGCTGAGGAATAAGAGTCTTATCTAGAGAAACAAACCGTCATTTTCTAAAATAAATAAATATTTATACACTTTTTAAACACAAATGCTCATCTTGCACTAGCTCTGCGATGCGATTGTCATGTTGGATAGGTCACGTGTGACGTAGGCGGAAGTACCAAGCAAGTGTTTCAGGCAAATGTGCAAAAAAAATAAATAAATGATGTCGGACGACTTTCAAGTTGGAGGAGAAAATGAGATTGAGTTTTTCACCCTACCGTGGTACTTCGTTGAAACTGCAATTTGGACCTTCATCCCGTTGGAAGCTGTAAAATTCCACTATATGGAGAAAATTCCTGGAATGTTTTCCTCAAAAACCTTAAATTAGTTTCGACTGAAGAAAGAAAGACATAAGCATCTTGGATGGCATGAGAGTGAGTAAATTATCAGGACATTTTAATTCTGCAGTGAACTAATCCTTTAAGAAAGCCAAGTATATTTAAGCTGGTTTCACTGTTTATTGTCAATAGTGCAGAAATAAATAAATTACCGCTAACACAGAATTCACTATCAAACTAAGCAGTTTTCTATTTGTCAACGCAGCACAATTGTGTGACCAACTTGAGCGCAAGCAAAATCTGTGTGGGGAACTTTTTCACCCTCACACAAAACTCCAGATAGCATGATGGATTCCTACTTAAATTTGACAATTATCAACAAAAATGTGACCATACATTTAGGGGGTGTTTACATGACACTTTTTACATTCAAAAACAACCCACTAGTCTATTTTTCAGATTTACATGGTTGTGTGCGGCTGGGCTCTTACATGTTACAAGGGTGATTGCATTCCGCTCCACTCCTCTTTTTTCCACACATATCTCCACAGCTATGAGGGATCTCAGTGCGCTGAAACTCAGGATTGGTCACCTTCCCTGTCCATTAAAATGAAATTCTCATGTCACAAATTTCGAAAGATTCAGACAAAACATCATGTGGGGTGCAGAACACAGAATAATCTTACCACAGAAGCAGGTATATGCATTTGGGGCCTTCAGTGCCACATGCTGGCATGCAGGACAACGCCAACCTTCAGTGCCATCTGTAAATATTGAACCATTTAAATTTGTTATTAAATTATGGTTATTGTAGTACAACAGACACTGCAAATATAGGGTTAGCCCACTATATTTGGCATTTGTTTTTTAAAATTGTATACAGAAGTCTGCCAGTATAGTAATGTTAAAGTCCCTTAAAAAAAAAAAGTCAGGTGTTTTGGTGAACATATTTGCAATAACTCCAGACAGCTTTTTCGGGCATGCAGGACCAATTCCTATCTACTTTAAACAGGGAAAAATCACATATTTCAAATAAACAAAATCTGACAACCTGTTTTAGCTTCTTACACTCAAATAGCCTTAAGCATTTTTTAGGTTGGTCCTGCCAATACACATATGCAGTTCTAAGCGGGACTCTTCTAATGGCAGCTATACAGAGGTGAGAGGCGATTAACGTACCATCAGCTTGAGATGCAGGAGATCGAGCCCATTTCTTAATGCAGTTGAGGTGGAATACGTGGAAACAGCTCTGACAGCTCCAAACTGGAGCCATGACCCGAATAACTTCACAACAGACCATACACTCATACTTTTCCTCCGTCAGCTGCTCAATTAGACAACCTATATAAATATACACACAAACAGTGTTGAAGATGATGTTAAAAAGCTTGTCATCAAGAGAGACAGAAATACTGTCAGAAATTTGTCCATTATTAAAGGGTTGTCAAGATGGGCTTTAAAATAAAACAATTTTTTAAATCGGTGACTAGAGAAAATAGAAAAATAAGGCTGCTGCATTCCCTTTTGCCATAAAAGGTAGGAAAACTTCAACACCCATAATGCACTGTGCACTGCCCCTCTGTCCATCTGCCTGTCAAAATGCAGTTGTAACAAAAGCCCGGGGGCGCTGTCAAAAGTCCACCATATGATGACATGTTTTGTGTCAAATAAATGGGTAGATCTGACAACAGGTAACATGGAGGAGGAGTACACATTGTTAATTTATATCATACTGACTATGCAACAATACAAAGCAGGTTAAAAATCAGCAAACTTGTCCTTTAATTATAATTCCAAGTATTTACAAACAGGGAGCACTGTAACTGTAGGTTCTAGAGAAGTGACAATCGTTTGTAAAGAAAGTGCCCAACAAAACAAGCACTCGTATATGTGTGAACATCCTGACCTAAAGCACATCACCTGTCTGTGTTTCTTTGCTTTTGGGAGGCTCCATGCACTTCACTGGTCCTGCTCTTCGCTCAGTACCTCCACCTCTCCTCGGCCCTGGATTCTGCTTTAGTGGCCGTTTCCCTCTCGCACCTTCTCTGTTCCTGTTGGACTCCTCATGTCTTCCACCATCATCTTCTGCACCTCTCTTCTCCTCCCCTCTGATCTGAGCAGGTTCTCTTTCTCTCCAGTTACCCTCAATCCCATGGTTGAGGGTCGTTCCTTTCCTCCGGGAACTGGGCTGCATGCGGCGGTCTCCACCTCTCCATCCCTTTTGGTTCCTCTGCTCAGGCTCTGGATGTTCATAAACTGCTGCATGCTTTGCTTCTCCTCCAGCAGCCTGATTTTCCTGGTTCTCCTCCCTATCCCTGGGCAGAAGCTCCTTTATTGATGTCTCAGCTCTCACTTTATTGGGATTCTTACGTCGGCTGTCTCGATAAGACTTAGTAACGTCTGCTTCCATGGTTATTTTTTCCTTCTCCTTCTCATCTGTCGATCTGTTAGAAGTGGGTGTGTTGGAATGCTTAGGACCACCAGCTCCACGGTCCCATCCTGAGCAGTCGCCATCACTTCCAGGTTTTGTCCATCTTTCACTCTGGGGGTGACGATCATTATTGTGCCTACCATCTACTCGTCCTCCTCTTTGTCTTCCTCCTCTGCCTCTACCTCTTAGGCCTCCTCTGGTGGCAAGTTCAGGAGGGGGTAATATATTGTTGGCAGGGTTTTCAAACTCATTTTGACCGTGATCAGTCTCGCTGAACTGCCTAAAGTGATGATGAGGCCTAACATGTTGAGCCCTCCAGTCCTGACTGTGGTCCAGTTGCCTGTAACTTCTCCTGGAGTGAGGCTGCTTGGATTTAGCTTGCGGTACAAACTCAGCAGACTCTGGATTCAACTTTGATGCGTCTAAATGTGAAGACAAACGGTTAACAGTTTCATTTTTTTACCCTTTGACTTTATTACTATAGCATTATCTATATAGCCGTGACTGAATGCTTTGTAGGCACTGGACATTATGTACACTACTGACACAGCTTTTTTGCAACAAGCTGTAACGTCACATGGCAAAGAAGCCTATCACCTAATTTTCTCTCTACTATTAGAAGATCTGTCGAGTATCGACCAGATGGAAATATGATTCATAAATTTACCGACACTCTTACGTGCTTTTAACTTAACCAACTTCCTTCCACTTCGACCTTATGGACGTTACGTGACAATGACTGGTAAAATATTCTCTAAACTGTGAAATAAATCACGTAAAGATGTTACAAAACGTCTCTTTATTTTATTTTCTCAAATACTGAGAAATTGCTGATATAAAATGCTGAATTCACCGTCACATTTGTCAATACACACACACACACTTCACTACAGCTAGCCGTTATGAGGCGAGTAGCCATAACCGCTTACCTGAAATGGAGGCTTCAGCCATTCAGCCGGAACTCCAGACAGATTAGGCGAGATTTCCTCAGAACTGCTGAGTATATGATAATTACACTGAGAAGCCGATATAAAGAGAAACTGTTTATGAACTATACACTGACTGAGTTGGTGCTAGTTATGCTGACACTGCTCGTCCAATCAGAGGTCGCTGACAGAGAGACACGTGACTGCGGCGTCACAGCTATGACTCGAGTAATATTTTACGAAATGGAAAAATTTATTTTATTTTTTATATACAATTTATGCTTTTCACTCCTAGTTACATGTACTGTTACATTATAAAAAAAACATAAAGATTCATTTTCAGAAGTGTTACTTGCTTTCATTATTTTTCTGCATATAAAGAAAATATCAGTACTTTTGAAAATCATGCACTTACTTGAAATAAATAGGCCTACGCCACTAATATCAGTAGCAGTATGGAGCGGGTCGCCTTTTTGGAGATCACATGACAAGCAACATTTTAATCGCCATTGGACTCTTTCGGAATAAAGTAATCACTGCTGATTGTGAATTGAGCATTTCTACAATGGCATTGGTAACTGAAACCTTTACTTTATCAAATAAATGTATTTGTAATTAAAGTGCAACCCTTTCTACCTCCCAACTCTAATGTGCAAACCCTGTACATAGGATCCTACGGAGCCCCTAAAGGGACATGATGAAGAAAAAATATATAAGATGGGAGAACGCAATTTGACTTGTATATTGTGTGTGCAGTTCCATGCCATTATTTGGCTATATTTACTTTGATGTAACTACTATAAATATGCATAAATATACCCATATAATAGCCTCTAAAACATAATCAGGAATAGAGTCATTCATTTTGACGACCAGGTGCATGAGACAAAGTTGTCAGTTTATACAACTTTATTATTTAATCAAATTTTATTATGTAATCAAATTGACAGTAGTAACACAAGAGTACACAGATTACAGCATTGTGTATTTCACTGTCTCCCAATGTGTGGCACAACATGATGATTATGATTAACAAAAATGCAGGTCGCTAATATGTTTGTTTTTCGGATTTCTGATAGCAGACATCACTGCCGAGCAGAAAATTGATCTCATTCAACAAACATATTGTTTGAGATTATTTCACAAAATAAGCATCCACTTCAGACCTCACATTAGTGTGCACTCATATACATTCAGATAGATTCAATGTCACACACACACTTACATACACATTCAGGTTACATTTGCTGAAAATAATCAGGTCTTCCAGTGGAGAAAGTTGATAAAAATAGAATTTAGACCTTGATATTTGGTGAGCCACCCTGTTATGAGGATAAAAAAAGAGAGACAAATACATCTCCCTTGCATGCATGCATTAAACGAAAAAGAAATTAAACTTTCAGGAACTGCTCCGATGCATAGGTTTGCTGAAATAATCAAACAGAAGACAAAAATATCTACTACTGTCAATCTCAACCAGTTGTACAGTATTAAGGAAATGTTTTCCAGTTGTTTTCTTTCTATATAGTCTGTTTGTGTGTAATGACATGTCTTTGGTCACAATACTTGAAATGTCTTTAGGAGACATTTTTAAGGGAGAAGATAATATTATGTGCCATACTTAATTCAGTTTTATAAAGATAAATATTGTAAACCTTCAAAAGCAAAATCATTTTTATTATTTAGAACATACTGAATATTCATCATACAAGGTTGTGATTCTCTTTGTTACTCTTTCTGTAGAGTAATAAACCACATTATTTAAGTCAAAATGAATTCATTATTGCAGTTCAAAAACCCACTGCTTCTAATCTTTGTTGCTGAGAGGACCTTGACATCAGTAGGAAAGCTCTATATAAAATATTATACAATAACTCAATGTCTGTCCAGCTAAGGACTGACAGCTGTCAGTAGATACCTCTTGTCTTGTCTTTCAATCGGAAATCAGTTCAAATCCTTGATTTAAACTATGATGTGTGTAAGGGATCATGTACCGCAATATTACGACAAAAACAGCAACAAAAAAAATCTAAACAAAGACGCACACACACGTAATCTCACAAGCGCCTGTCTTGTAAATATGCATTAGTGACATAAGTTGAAGAAAAATTATACTAGAAAAAAAAGCAATACATGTGCGTTAAGTGGATATGTGCAAAAATGTCCTGAATGGTTGGAATATGGATGAAAAATGTTAATCAATACTGTTGACATTTGTTCACAGAACATTTTCCAATTGTATCCAAGCAAGAGGAAGAGGCACAGTATCTATAACTAAAGTCATCCAACATACTCCAAAACATCAGTTCAAATCAAAGGGATGAAAGCATAAGCGAATATGACCCAAAAAAAATAATAATTGGAAAACAAACATAAAAACCCTACAAAACCCATTTGAAGATATATAAAGGTCTATATAATGAATGTGCAGTTTAGAAACTGTCATGACAAGAAAAATCTCTGAGAGGCTCATCAAATCAGAGAATTAAATGTAACTGCCTTCAGTTCAATGTCGATTTTGAGGGTGAAAGGTCAAAGCCTTATCCAGTACAATCAAGGTTTCCAGAGCCGCTCCTTACATCATGTCAGGAACCGATCAGAAGCTGCTGAATATTTCCACTGAATGTAGATTGTTTTGTTTTGAGAGTTAAAAGCTGGATCCAAGCATTTGTTTTGTGGGTGCCTCTTCCAATCAAACACCACACCCTCACTGTTTTCAGTTTCATCAGTGTTCACGGTGGTTGGTGGAACTTTATGATTTGAGATGTGTGGATTTGTAGCAAGACATCAAGAAAGTTGCTGGGCTGTGTGTGACTTAAGAAGTCAAAGGTCAAATCTCAGCACTGCTCTGATTCAATAAAGCCTTCTTTTTCTTGACCCATAGGCTCTACCTCTGCGTACGCTGGATGACCAGAACCTCGACGAAATTTCATCGCAGGCCATCTGCTGGGACGTCTCTGTAAATGTATTAATTTGATATTGATAAAAGATTTTTTTTTAAATGTGCACTCCACATCAAAGTCAATACATACAAATTCTACTAGATGGTTCTACATGTAATAACATTTACATACATTTTTTCAAGCCAACAAAAAATCCTGACTTTACAGTTTGCCGATCTCTGCATTCCTTTTTTTTTTTTGCTTTTAATAAGTAATAGCTCACACAAAATGACAATTCTATCATCATTTGCTCACCCTCATGTCATTCCAGACCTTTTCAGACTTTCTTGCCTTTGTAGAGCAAACAATTAATTTGAAAGACAATGAATGAGGACTGAAGCACCATAAAAGTGTTCTTCCTTGCTGAAAACCAGCATTGCTAGTCACCATCATAAGCTATGTTTTGCCTGCTGGAACGAGCATGGAATCCTGGTTGTTGGTTTGCTGGTCACCAGCATGGGAAGCAGAAGCGCTGTTGGACCAACATTCCGGTCCAAAAATTTAGTCCTAACCATATCCCTAACCCTAAACCTATCCATACCCATAAGTTATCCCTAAAATCAGAAGGAAATGATATGTGAACAACATTGACGTAGGGCCACCTAACCCTGGTTTTGAGCCTAAACTTGACATAAACTGGAAACTTGTCCCTCAAATCTGATTAGTTAATTGAAATGTTGCCCCAGGATCAACAAAGACGTTCATCCAGGAACATGTTGCATTTGGAGAAATCGTGTTCTGTCACCAGATAGACCAGCACTATGCCAGCTCTAACCAGCCTGAACCAACATGGAACTCATGCTGGTTTATGCTGGATTTTTCAGCAGGCTTCTCAGTGAGTAAGTTGATTCGATTCACAGAAATACTGCAAAATAAATCACAGAATTATTTGTTCATGAATCCAACTTGACTTCTTTTATGGTGACTTTGAAACCTTTTTTAGAGCTTGAAAGCTTCGGTACCCATTCATTGTAAGTGCATGGAAAATAAAGACCAGCACACTTCACAAATTTACCTGTTGTGTTCCACGGAAGAAAGGAAGTTAGCCAGTTTTACATTTCTTTATTAGGTGAACTATTTATTTAACTAAAACCTTCACACTCTCACCTCAATGAAGAAGAGTCCTGCAGCAGAACTCGGGTGGTGGTAGATGTAAACGGTCACCAGGACAATGACCACCATGATCAGAAGAAGCAGGAGCATCCCAAGAATCAGCCCCATGTGCAGGGGGTGAGTGCTGTTCTCTGCTGTGCTTTTTGCTGCAGCAGCTGAAAAACACATTATACCGTATTTAAACTTCTTAACACTGATGCATTTCACTTCACTCATACTGTCAGAATGACTCAGTCTGTGTTTGTACACACATAACTGCACTGCTTGTAATATTCTCAGTGAGAATGAATCAAGAAACCAGTAGAAGGTTGAATCTTGTAGTCCTTCTTTTGAACAGAAGAGAGCACTGTCTCCACAACTAATTTATGCTGTTTGCGTCTTTGGGTTTCGGTGGCTTCAGTATCTGTCTAAGAGGCAGATAAAAAGATTAATGATGGAATAGAGTCAAAGCCATAAATCTTAATTTTGTATTACGGACATTTCCAACTGGCCCCAGTGAGAAAGATTTACTATGGTCTGCAGTTCTTGTGTTTTTGCACTAAGCCAGGCCCCTGTAAAAACCTGCTGAGCAGACTCTGTGGCAGCTTTGAGACTACCAAATCAGTAGGAAAACCTCATTCTTTTTCTTACGGTGTCAATAATAAATGTAAAGTTGGATTTGCTTTATCTAAATGTGAATCATATAAACTGTATGTCAATCACTAAAAATGCACTACCTTTATGAAGTGAAATCTAAATGAACTGCTTTTAGTCAAGACTGAAATATTCAATATAAGTAAGCATTTTTTTGTCCATTTCAGACCCTAATGACTTTCATATTATGGACAAAAAAACAGACATTTTTTCCAAATATCTTCTATTGTGTTCCAACTCCTTTATCTTTCATTTTATATATCTGTGGCTCCATGATCCGTGAAAACATCTCTGCACATACTATATCTTGACAGAGTGTCGTTGCTCCTCTTTTCTGTCAATAACTTTATGCTACATTGATATATTTCATTTAAATTGTGCATTGTATTGTTATATCCTTACAGTACCCAGGTGTTACTTACTGAACATTTATGCATTTTATATGTAATGCAATGACTCGTGTAATTTTTTGGCTCTGTATCTGTTATGTCAATATGTGAACTAATTTCCTTAGGTCCAGAAATATCTGATAAATGAGCGACTGTAAAAGTAAAACTCCATTTTGTCTATCAAAAAAAGCCAAATACAAAGTGAATTACATGGTTCTTGAGGCCAAAAAGCACCAAAATGATTGACTGACAGTACAGGGAAGAACTAATAATGAGGCAGGGTTTCTGTTGTTTTTCATTACAGCCAAAAGTGCCCATGCCCACTTAAGCATAGGAAGTAATTTATTTTCAATAAAAGGGGGGACTGAAGCTTAGCAGCCAAAGACAGCCTGGCTTTATGACTGTCATACTGAAACAAGATACAGAAAACTGTGACCAGGCAGTGCGCTGTGACACTTGTGGGTCCCTCAAATGTTTTGTCATCCATCAGTCATCACTCTTTATCTGATGCCTTCAAATACAATTTTAGACTTCAGTGGATCTGAATAATATTGAGACATTTTCCTTTAGTGCAGGCAGTGCTAATGGAGACATTTTGTTTAAATCAGTTATAAAATCAAGCCTTGTCTTAGTTTAATTGGCACAGGCCCCAAGCTCCAAATCTCCGCCTGTGAAAATATTCCAGATTCACCTTCATTTCAGGGTAAAGAGATGGTAAGATTAGCACTGCTCCAGTCACAAAAGGACACAATTTTAAGAGGTCTCACCCTCAAGTTGTTCCAAACCTGAATACATTTCTTTGTTCTTTTGAACACAATAGAAGATATTTTGTTGTGGGGCACCATTGACTTTCATAGTATTTTGTTGTTGTTGTTGTTTTATTAGTATTAGTATTTTCTTCCGTACTATGGAAGTCAATGGTTCCCGACAACTGTTACAACAATTCTTCACAATATCTTCTTTTGTGTTCAGCAGAACAAAGAAATGTATACAGGTTTGGAACAACCTGAGGGTGAGTAAATGATGACAGAATTTAGAATTTTTGGTGAAATATCCCTTTAAGGTATTACCAAGAGACAGTGCTGTTCTTAAGTGACAAGCCTATAAAGGGTTAATCATACAATGTGAACTGCGCACATGTTTTCTCTCTTTATACACTGTACAAAAATGGTACCATGCCAACAATTACCTTAAGGAGAATTTATATCAGATCTCGCCCTTAGAAAATACATTTGCTGTTGGTGCATTCACACCATGCTTGTGACTTGTAACAGTTGTTATGCAAATGCTTTAATAAACTAAAAAGTTTATTATAGTTTATTATTAGCTTATTCAACATGATATTATCCAAATCTGTGCCAGCTACATCAAACTGTATTGTATATCTTTCATTTATTTTTAGGTTAATTTTGCATTAACAATAAGCAATTCTAGGAATTATTAAACAGAAATATTATGAGATACTTAACTACATTTTACTTCTGAAGTCACCACTATTTTGAGTGTTTCTGCATGACGTTGCAGCGATCAGGTGGTACAAGTCAGAGCTCTCAGAAAATTCTGAATTTACAAATTGTAATTATGCATTATGCTTGTAAAGAAAAAGAATAAAGGGGTCCTATTCACTTTGAAATAACGATAATATAAAGCATTTGTTTTTTCAACATCTAGAAACAAAGAGACATTTATCTATATTTGCCAAATGTGTGATGTAATTGATAATGTATCATTAAGACTGACAGCACAATGCAGGGTTCACATTAGCTTGAAGGTGTTATTTTAATTCTATATATTTACAACTGACTGTAGTAGCAGAAGATATTGTAAACAGACAGTGCAGCGAGAGGCTATTGTAGATTATAAGGAAAACATTATGTTTAGTGGGCTGAATAAGACATGATGTCATGAAAGATTAAAATATATGTACACAGACAGCTGGCAACTGAACCACACAAACCTGTCCTCAAGCAAATCAATTTTTAAAATTCTTTCAAATAAATCTTTTCAAATTTAAAATCTTTCTTTCTTTACTTTGCCAAGATGGCCTTGCAAAATCAGACTTGCAACCAGAAACAAACACAAGTGAAAAGTCATCTTTTAAAGTCAAAAATGTTTTTATGGTGTGTTTGTTTGTCATGAGGGTAGAACTAGGGGGCTCTTTTGTTTGACTGTGATCATCTTCATAAACTGTTATATTATTTTACTTTTAATCTATTGCTAATGCACATATACTTTTTTTAAACTTTAAATCAGGAATCACAATATTCAAATCATTCTATATTAGGTAAGATAATGCTTTCTTTTGGCTACATGTTTTCATTGGCAGAATGTGCTGTTTTCTGAAATGTTGAAGCCCTGACTGCCGTTTCCGTCTCCAAATTAAAAACACATGACCTGGATCATGCTAACAGAATTCTTGGGATACATGGGGAGAGATGAAAAGGAGTAAGGGAGAGAGAGAGAGAGAGAGAGAGAGAGAGAATGAGAAAGCATATACTGTATATACAAAAAAATATCCCCACATGGACAAGGATTTTGGATATTGCCATCTTTGTGGGGACATTTTGTTCCCATAACATAGGGTATACCTGAACCACACACACACACACACACACTGAGTATGACCTTTTTTGGGGATGAGTAGGAGAAATGGATGTTATTTATCAGAAAAGTGAGATCAGAGTGATGCAGCGTGTTGCTGTATAGTTCACAGACGCACTTTGAAACCACATACATTGCAGCAACGATAAGATCTTACCTCCATTGTCTTTGAGATGTAGCGCAATCTTGGTGTCATCTATAAAAATAGATGAGAAAAGAGACAGAAGGAGGGAGAGAAAAAAAAATAGAAAAATAAAGCTTATTTTACATCTAGACAGTTTCTCTCAATTGTAACATCGTAGACCCTAAAAACAAACTCATATCTCATAAACAACTGTAAATGGGTCGCACGTGTGTGAGGATCACTTCAAAGAGACTGTAGAATATATTTGTGATATGAGAGCAAGTTACAGATTTGTAATGAATTTTTAATGAGCAATCCACTCCAAAATTCTTGAATATGCTTTCTGGTGATCTGAATAGATTCTGTCTGAGACCGACAGTTCAACATCTGCTGTAGGCAATTCTGATGAGAACTGAAATCGAAATGAATTAAGTAGCACATATACTGCTGATGCACCTGATGCTGCTGTAGTATCTGCTGTAGCCAGTGGCATTATAGCAAGATATCAAGCTTCTCATTTACATCATATTAACATCAAAGCTTTTCATTCACATACATGGATCACCTGATTAACTGCAATACTTCACACATGGATCAGGGTCAGATGGAGAGAAGAAAGTTAATTCTAGATTATTGTAAAAGACAAATTCATTCAGATAAAAATGCTAACCTAAAATGTGATTCATGCTGTTAACATCTAAATTAATAGATATGACTCGGGTCAAAAATATTATTTAACACAACTGAATTAACTTTACATTAAGTTCAGTAACGCCAACAAAACTACATTTAAAGTTCCTTAAAGGGATGGCTAACCCCAAAAATGAAAATGTTGTCATTATTTACTCACCCTCATGTTGTTCCAAACCTGTATGACTTACTTTCACAAAAGATGATAGTATGTTTTTTTCCCCCTCTCCATACAATGGAAGTCTGTGGTAACCAAAATGGATTGGTAACCAACATTCTTCAAAATAACTTATTTTGAGTTCAAAAATAAAAAAAGAAAGTCATACAGGTTTGGAATGAGTAAATAATGACAGAATTTTTATTTTTGGGTGCACTATCCCTTTAAGGTAACAAATGCAGGTTACCACTTTTTATAGTGTACAGCAGAGTCACAGTTTTATAGTAAATGTAGTTTAGATACAGCATGAATTTCTTGATTGTTGGATATGGATCTCTCAGCTTTTTAATTTCGTTGTCTTAATGACATAAGCTGGCAGTTAATGAAATAGAAAAGAAGAAAAGAGTGTGTAAACAAGAGGTTTATGTCTTTTCAATGACCTCATAATTCACTGTCTTATTGAGCGTTCTGAGAAACAGTTAATGATGAACAGATTGTTTCATGTACTGTACTTAATCACTTTAAGTGGACTCCTAGCAACCCTCGAACTAAGGTAATCTTTGTACCCAGATCTTTCCCTGCCTGTAAAAACAAAGAACGGTAGTGCCACTGACTTGTGCGAAGAGAGCAAGTATTCATAACTAGCCAGCCTTTCATTTCATTTCAAGACATGACAGAAACAAATACAAACATCAAATACCAACATCATCTTTTATATACAGCTTCCTATATAGCTCCGCCCACAGTGAAGTCCCACTCCTCATAAATGTGCATTAAACCTCAAATATGTTCTCATTGGCAGTGACTTTGTGGCGTACAACCAGAGAAAATACTTGTACCTGGACATATCTGGTTAAGTATTACATTGACAGCTGAAGTGCTCAGTAGGTAATAATTAGAAGAAAAAAATCACTTCTTCATGTTGAATTGTGAACTAGACAAACAAGTAGGAGATGATAACATTGAATTTCTTGTGCTGAAGTTTGGGTACAGCTATTGCTCCTCTACATTTTAAATATTTACACTGTAAGTGTATTCATAATTCAGAGATTGATAATTTATGCAGTGTTGTTCACTGTCTGAAAATGTCTGAAAATGTGTTTGTGCCTATCACAAAGAAAAACAGAACAAAGCACACAGCATGAGGTTAAGGTTATATAACAGTTAAGTGGTATATGGATGAGGTTGTATTTCCAGTGTATCTATCTTCATTGTAAGCATCAGTGTTTATTTAAAGAGAGATTCTTGTGTGTCACTGGAGGAGAAGGAACAGCATGATTATCTATTGAATGCTATTTATGAGCAAACCCCTTCAGCTACATTCTGAATGTTCTTCAACACGGAACATTTCTTCTCCAGGAATTGATTTTCCCTAGACTCATAAAGCACAAATAAGCCTTTCATTTTCCGTGTCTATTGATTTATGTAGAATCCATTGGTGCCCTCTTAACATTATCCTTCTGCATTCTCACCATGAGCAGTCACTTGTAACTAATGGTTTAGATCATTGACCTGTTGGTTTCCTGTTCTCAGAGGATTGTAACATCAGTTTCATGATTCATATTTCAATCTAAGTGCTATGTGTGTTGGTTTAGGTATGACAGTACCTTCTGTTGGTATGCTGGTGGGCATGTGTGTTGGGGCTTGAGCAGAACAACACTCAGTAGTCCCTCTGTTCCTTGTGGTCATCTTATCAGCTGATGCAGTGGTCAGTAGATTGAGATTGGTAGTGTTGATGATGTCACAGGTGTTATCCTTTGTCTGCGAATGAAAGACAGGTGAAATGATCAATCTGACAAATCTAAAGTACTGTTTAGTTAGCAATATTTTATTATTTAAAAATTAGGGCTATCAATTTAACATGTTAATTTAGTGCAATTAATTATACAAAATAAACAGTTACACTTTATTTTAATGCTCCACTTTAGAAATTAAACATTAAATAACTTTGCAACTACATCTCAACTAACTCAATTTCACCTACTTCTCAGAGTATTTGTAGACTGTAAGCAGACTGTTAGATTAGGGTTAGGTTTTGTAGGGTTTGGGTTAGTAGAATAAGTTGAAATGTAGCCGGTGTTCAGACCTAGAACCTGGAAGTGCTGAATGTAAACAATGTACCAGAATGACACAGAACAGAAGATATTGTTGAATAAAGTCATTATTTTTGTTTTGTTTTTGCTCACAAAAAGTATTTTTTTGAACCACTGCAGTCACGTGGACTATTTTAACTATGTCTTTAGTACCTTTCTGGGCCTTGAAAGTGGCTGTTAAATTGCTGTCTATTGAGTAATCAGACAACTCTTGGATTTCATCAAAAATATCTTAATTTGTGTTCCGAAGATGAACGAAAGTCTTACGGGTGTGGAACGACATGAGGGTGAGTAATTAATGACAACATTTTTTGGGACATTTTTGGGTGAACTAACTCTTTAAGCAGATAGTCTACTAATACTCTAGTCTAATGAGTTAGTTGGCATGTAGTTGCAAAGTTATAGTTAGTAGAATGTCTAAAGTGGACCATTGAAATCAAGTGTTTCCAAATAAACACACACAATCCATGCCTTTTTACTCAAATTCCATAATAAAGGCATCAACAGCAAAAGATACCAGTCTGTAAAAACGAATAAAGCTAAATAAACAAATTAATAAATGAAATGTTTACAGCTCAAAAAAACGAAAACACATTTTCATACATATTACTAATTATTTGTGGGCTTCAATGTTAAACAGTATTTTAGAAAGGCAAAAGGACAAAGAGAAAAAAAGAGAGAGAGAGCGTGGGGTATTTTTCTCTCTCTGGAAATGGCAGACGAGTTCATCCATCATGTAGGCACAGAGATTTAGGATAGAAACCAACACACTTCCACATACACACCTCATCTGGGCAACTGCTATCCACCCAGTCCTGCCTATGGCGATCAAAGCCGCTGGAACACCTGTCATAAAAAATTATAATAGGTCATTAGAATTTTAAAGATGGCCAATAAACATGCAAACATGATCTCCATCTTTTATAGATCCCACCGGTGGCCAATGCAGGGAAATCTTATGAAATCTTCAACTCTTCTAAGAAACACAATAAGTGTGAGTTCCATGAAAAATACTTCTTCAAAACAACAAAAGGGTGAGTAAATCATAATAATGAATTTTCATTTACGAGTCCTCCATGAAACTTCCATTAAAAACACTGTGGTTCAGAACAGGAAATTCAAAACGGTGAAATATACCGAGGACTGTCTAAAGCAGTATATCACTGATAGATGCTGGCTTATAGAGTCAGGATTAGGCAGCACAGCTAGTATTTCTTTTCCTCCTCCCCTGCCTTCACTTTTTCTTAAACACAGAATGGCGCACAATGGGCCTTGGCTGCTCTGCATTCCTGATGCCTGCCGAGATACAGTCACCCTTACTCCATATCCTTCAGCAATTTCCTATTCTCCATTCATCTTTTTGTGAAATATTATCTCTTTTCAGTTCAGTACCATTCACCATATACACATTCATATCAGCTCTCTCAGTTTCTTGCTGAGATATTGGGCTCAGAAAACACACATCTGCTTCCCAGTCACTTCACAGGTGGTAAAACAACCAGTTAATTTTATGTGTGCGTGTTTGTATGATATTTTAATTTGGCTTGTCACTGTAAACAAAAATCAAAGAATCCTTTTCTCTTTTTTTTTTTAATGATTAAATGTAAGAATTTATATAAATGCACAAAACAATTAAATAAACATGATATAAATACTTTAATCTATCTAATAAAGTAATATAAACTGACAGTCATTGGAAACTGTGAGTCTTAGAACAGCATTTTTTACTCAACTCTTGAAATGGTGTGGGTGAGAGTCAGCAAACATAAGGCACTGCTTTAATCACATGACTTGCTCTTTGGAAAGAAGCACCTTGACCAGTGGTGGCAGGGGGCACTATAGTGTGTGTCTAACTGAAAGCTTTGGATTAGAGGTTTCATGACCCACGAACATGAAGCAGAGCTCTGTTAAAAGCTACTACTGACTGGAATACACACACACACACACATCAGCCTCTATGGGCCAAAGATGTGGCACTGAATACAACCGCTGGCCTTATGAGGTCTATCATATACTATGATATCAGTTATCATATTGATAATATTTTAATGTATTAGTATATTGTATATCGATATTGTATATCTCATTTTATATGAACATTTCCCCATTTCCCTAATGATTAATTAGGGAATTAAAAAAAATACTATTTATATTAATTTTCTTACTGTCCATTTTAATGTTGTGATGTGAATTCATTTGTAGTATTTGTAGTAATTATCAGTTTATCAGGCCAGATTTATATCAGTGCATGCATTCCTAGGGAGAAAGTAACATGACAAGTGACGCAATACAAAGCTTTAGAATTGACCAAAGTACAAAATGAACAAACTAGATTTCAAATGACTTAATTTAGTAAACAAATTTGTGTCATTTACTTTTATAGCTTTGCCATGGTGATTATGTCTGCTTTCCTTTTCTCTCCCAATCAGTTACCCTGAGCCCCAATGAATCATACAAGGAAGTCAAATTAACCCTTTCGCACGTAAGTTTAAAATATTCTGGCTGACCCCCCAGCGTGAGTTTTTTAAGGTGACCGTTATTTAGAACGTATCACTTTATTGTTTCCATGGTGACGCGTCATTGCTGGTCATGTAAACACACCACAGCGCTGTATGACTGATGATCTGCTTTTATTTAATTTTTCCTTTTTTATTCAAAATATTCACGAATTTGTTAACTATAGCATGAAATATATGATATTCCGATTTTAAAATATGTGCAAGTGGATGTGTTTTGCTGTTTAAACACCTTTATAATGATCACGTTAGATGAGCCATATGCGCGATGGGCGCCGCCATGTTAGTTTGCGCTGCACAGAGAATCGGATCTGTTGGATTTACAACACGTGAATTCATCCACTTCTCCAATACATGAAAGTAAGTGAGTCGGTGAACTGGGGAAGAATAGAGTAAGCTTTAAAGTTACTTTCACAATGTGTATCTGTTATGAATAAAACGTGTCATCTAATTATAATGGAAAGGGTTGTTATTTCTGCTTCTATAGATATCATTGTGTATTTTACAAACTCTAAATAAATTATTTTGTTAGTACTCATGTGTATTTAAATGTCTGAAACCTAAAATAAACATTATTTGGTTGAAAACACTGCATATATATATGTAATATATGAAAAGCGATGCGCGCGTCCATCTCTGGTTTAGCGGCAGCCAAAGCGCGCACGCACATTTGAATTTGGCAGTTGATCACGTGATGCGCTGAACGTTCTAATCACACCGGTGTGATCGTACGCTCCTGGGACCAGCCAAGACTGATCACAATGGTGTGATCGTAGACTTCAAAGGGTTAAAGTGAAATGTATTTGTCTGGATTTGAGGTTGCCCATGGCGGCAGCCACATCCTTCGTCAGCACTTCTCCAACCTTTCATAATCTCATTTACATGTTAATGACTGTAAATTCAGTCAGCTCAAATTTATTCTGATCCAGTAATAATCTGACCTTGAGGGTGAAAGAATTTTTGATTCACATAATCCTTACTAATACACTCAACTGTTAAAAGTAATTTCATTACTCTGAAGTAATATGAAAGATATTATGTGAAACACCCTGCTACAGTATGACACTATTCTGTTCTGTTACAGCTTGTTTTGTCTGTGTGTGTGTCTGTGTGTGTGTGCATGTTTTTGTGACATATCAGGACACAAATGTGTATAATGACATGGGTATTATTACATAGGTAGTACAAGGAGAGGGTGATTTATGAGGACATTCCCCATGTCCCCACTTTTCAAAAGGCTTATAAATAATACAGAATGAGTTTTTGTGAGAAAGTAAAAGTGCACAGTTTCCTGTGATGGTTAGATTTAGGGGTAGGGGTAGTGTAGGGGGATAAAAAATACAGTTTGTACAGTATAAAAACCATTACGCCTATGGAATGTCCCCACAATTCACAAAAACGAACGTGTGTGTGTGTGTGTGCGTGTGCGTGTTTTAGTCAACTGCATCAGACTTCATCTGCTCTCTCCAAAAACAAGGGGTAAATTGTTGATAAATTGCATTGGGAGGATCAGACTGTCAGTTATTAGCTTAAAATCAACTAAGTTACCTGCATTTACTGTATCATTAGCCTGCTCTCTCTCTCTCTCTCTCTCTCTCACACACACACACACAGTCTTTCAAAAG
>RJVU01047120.1:1068570-1087871 GCA_003731715.1 Anabarilius grahami | reverse complement strand
TGGCAATTTCTAACTCTACATTGTTTCCATAACCTTCAGCCAAACAAAAATGGTTATGCATATTAATGAAGTCTGAATTTAACTCCCTTGTCTATCAGCAGAAGATTCAAGACTCAGTGTTACTTAATTATACAATCCAGCTGGTTTAGAAGCAGGTTTCCTAGAGTGGATGGAAAAACCAATCCCCCACTGACATTGAAAGATGTGCCTGTGCTTTCCATCATTATGTTACGTATGTAATGATTCATAGAATAACAAATAGCACTAGAAATGCCACAGCTCAAAAAATGTGTGCAGCACATATGCACTTGATAGAGGGAAAAAAGTTAAACTCCTCTAAAACAAGCGAATTGGCCTTTTTCTCTCTCTGCCAGTCAAAGACCAAATCTCACAATAAATGCCAACTAGGATATTATATCCCTGAATCCCTCAGAGTATGTGTATGCATGCGTGTGGGTGCGTATGTAAGTGCTTGAGAATGAGAGCGAGGGATTGAAAGAGTAGACAGATGGAAGGATTGCCAGGAAAATAAAGTAGAAGGAGGTCGGGTGTCTCGGTCGCGTCTGTTCTTTGGTATGTGATCTACAGAGAAAAGCTGTCTGGGTTTGGGAGGTGAGAGCCCGGGCATGAATCAGCAGGAATGTGACTTTATTTTCCCTCTTTCTCACTTTAAGGGAAAAAAAGTCTTGGTATGAAAGATTCTCTGCCACACTGGAAGCAATATTACTTAGAAAAAATGCACTGCAAGATGCCAGAGAGATTTCATTAATGGTTTACACATGATGTTTACAATTCGTTTCAATTTTTAGGCCATTTTTATATACAAAGGCAATCTTGTAACATCGTGACTGCTGAATTAGAAGTGGTGAATTATCTCCACACATCTTGTCAATGTTTGTGTTGTAAGTGCTTCTGTTTCAGCAACTGCTGACAGAACTTGTAAAATGTAAATTACTCCCCTTGTTCATTGCACCACCTCAAGGCAAGCGGTCTGAGAACCGCGTCTTTAATTCCAGTAAGATGAAATTGGAATAATGGAAAGAGAGACTGATGAAGAGCGGTTTGTTTTCTCACCTATTGAGCCGGTGACACCAGCTGCAGTTGAAGTTAATCTGTGAAGCTATGCAAGAAGTGCAGCTTGTGAATTGAAGACATGCTGTGAAAGAAAAAAAAAGAGATATAGAAAATGCCTCAGCACAGAATCAATCAAGAATAGAGCAAAAGGCTAATCGAACAATGAACTGGATTTTCATATGATTTGTGAGAAATGTTGAGTACAACAGTCTAATATAAAATAAATATTGTAGATAAGAGGTACAACAGTATAAGCCTCTATTAGCTATAAGGTAATACATATTTATGTCTTTATGGTAGTTATCAAGACTATATATGTGTGTGTGTGTGTGTGTGTGTGTGTGTGGCTTACTGGGTAGCGGCAACATTTCTACAGCTGTGCTGTTGGAAATTTTGGTCTTTAACAGCTCCACTCTGTGATACTCATAGATAGTCTTTCTCCGCACATCTAGAGCCACACAAATACACATTACAATTAGTATGTGAATCATTTGGATTGTTGAAACTACTGTAGCTCAAGTATACAGAGAGAGAAAGAGAGCAATAGGGTTTTTCTTTTCCACATTTAAAGTACTTTCATCCACCTGATTTTTATTGTAAAAGTGGGCATGGCCATTTTTAATGGAAAGGTGTCAGCCACTTCCAGTTAATTTAGTTTACAAAAACAGTCCGTTATGCTGCTTGATGTTTACAATGTAGGGATGTTTCCTTCAAGGAGGCAAGGGCCTCGCCAAAAAATTGGATGAGAAAATCATCCAAAGTACAAAAATAAAACAAATCTTACTAAAGATCTTACATCTTCTCGCAATTCTTACAAAAAAATTTAAAATCACTCCTTTTTCTAAAGTGACACTGTCCAACAGTGTCAGCAGCGGTTAGTTACAAGCGGAGCAAGAGTCTCTCTTGCCTCCCCTAAACCAGTTTTTAACAGACCCCCTAAAGCATGTCGTCGGTTTGGTGGGTGAAATTAAGAAAGAATGGCGAAAAGTTACATGAGAGGAGGCAATGCCTCCAGTGCACTATGATTGGTTATTGCGCTGTTCACACAATAATCCCGCCTCTGATTTTTTGTGCGCGTTCTATATCAGAAAATCGGTCTGAATTAATAAACAATGGTGTTAATGGGAAGACTACTTAAAAAGTAAACAACTCACTTAGATATCACCACTTTTATGTCCAAATCAAACTCGAAATGACTTGAAAACATGATCTGTGAGTTTTTTTTAGTGAGCAATCAGCTTGATGAAAATAGCCTAGATACATCCCGTGTCTGTGACCGTTGTGACACCTGCAGTGTTTACCGAGCTTTGATGACAGAAGATCTGAAAATAAGTTGACTATTAAAAAGAACAGATGAGAATTAGTTTACAAATAAAATTAACACAATTTGTTACTGCATTCTTATGGTTATTATTTTGGAATACATGTAAAGATGTTTAAAAACACAAGATTTATACTTAATAAAAAGAACATAATTACACTTTTAAAAAGACAAAACAGAATTGTATTGGCTGTTGGCTTTATGATAGTGTAAGTAATGTTTATTTAACCTAGAAAATTTGTCAACATTAAGTGTAACTAGACCATGAATTTGCACGTGCAGCCAAGAAGATGTCGGAAAAATCATACAAGAATGGCTGAGATTTATTTGGAGTTAATCAGAGTCACTTCAGGTGAAGACAGGTGTGTAGTATTTCACATGAACTTGATGATTAGTTCATTCAGAACACAGCTACATACAGTATACAATTATTAAAAGAGTGTGCGCATTTATGCAGTTAAGTTTTTTTAAGTTTCTTTTTTTTCTCTTTTCTTTTTCTCTTAAATGTGTCCCTTTGGTTTTTACTGGCATTGTATAGGGTGTAATTTTTACATTAAAGGTGCAAAATGCATTTCTGTCAAAAGTGTAAAAGAACTAGTAAAAACATTTTGTGGTCAGTAGAGATCAGTATCAAGTCTGAAACTGACAAAACTCACATTTGAGTGGACAACTGCACGAGGCAGCAGATTGCACTGAATGCATGTAATGGTATCAAATGCTCTTTCCTTGAGATGTTTGATTTGTTGTAGTGAAATAGTTTGTGAATACAGTATATCTAAAAAAAAATGTTCAAGTAGTTTCAAAAAAGAGCTGTGTGTTTTCTAATTAAGTCATTAACTAATTAAATCATTTGAAAAGATTCCTGTCTTTGGCAACTCTAACATTTTTTACACTTAAAAAAAGAATGAAAAATGTGATGAGTTTACTGGTTATACATACATTGGTTATTTAGTACTCATAGTCTATAATGGCATGACTTTTCATAAGTTAAATGCATTGGCTGATAAACCTACATTAGTTTGATTTGTTTAATTTGAAGATATTTCAGTATATAATAGTCTTTGAGTTAAAGTTACGCCACCCATCATCGACATCGCTGGATCAAATGTATGTACACGCTTGTATGGTTATATTGTAACTGCACATACAGATACATTCAGTAAAACATCATCTACGTGACTGGTAGCTGAATTACCTAAGTGAAATGGAAAATTGAATTAGAGGCTAAAGGTACTATAGCAAGTTTTCTGTATTTGTATGTGTGTATAGGTTTGATTATACTGAAAATCTCCTGCAAATTTAGTGAAACAAACAAAAAAAACTTTTTAGTGGTCCTTGCTATTTGAAAGACTCATGCAAATCATGTTTTGTTTTAACTTTACTGATATCTATAGGTTTGTTTAAGAGTTTGGGCCACCTCTGTATAAAAACACTGTCCTCTCTAATAGAATTAAACCAAAATGTGTGTTTGTAGGTGTGTCTATGGCTTTTCATGTATCAGCCTCTGGCTGAACGTGTATGGTAAGGTAAAATCTGTCTGATAACATGAATGTGTGTCTGTCTGCAGCTGAGGAAGTAACTGTCTGACCTTGCTGAAACCTACATCGTTGGTGTATTAGCACATAAAAGAGTGGCTAAACTTTAAGACAGGAAATTGTAGCTTGTTCAGTGAAGGCTGTTTTTCTCTTCCTGTGGGTAATTACATTTCTTGCCCATGTGGTGTCACAAAACTCCTTGCATGCTGATATTGCCTGGAGATATATGCATGTGTGTGTGTTTGCATCTTAAACAGTGTGACCTGATGAGTCTCCAGACACTAATTAGTGAAAGACAGGCAAGACCAACGCAGGCTATTGCCACTCTCAATCACTTCATCTCATTCTACACTCTCTCCTTCCCCTCAGAGCTGACTCTCTCTCGCTCATATTGTAACAGACAGACAGACAGAATAATGCAAATCCTGCCCTTTCTGAGCAGACCGTCACAAACAAACACACATACGCTTGGGAAGAATGAGCTGTCGTGGAAAATCATGAGCTTCCATTCATGATGTCCTGACAGCAAACACCTCCTCTCCTCCTGTTCTCTCCCAAACTCACTCACTGCCCAACTCCAGACATATTTATCTGCTAAATTTGTCTCTCCAGCGCAGTCGGGTTTGGTCCTGCTGGGCTCACTGTTACTACAACATCAAAGACTTTTCCTACTTGGCACACCAGACAACCAACAGACAGCTTGAGAAGGGAGGAGATTGGAGCTTTAAGATCATCCCAGAAGTAAATGACTGTCAGAACAAACATACTGCCAGTTTTCTGATGGGCTAAATAGCACCTGTCATACAGAATGCAGATGGTTTACTGGTGTTATGATGAATGCATCACGTTCACTCACTGGGGATCTGCTGAATCTTATGGACCACCACAAAGGCATCAGACAGCCCAACCTTCACTGGATGATTGACAGAGCTGATCTTTGCTATCTGTATTGGGACCTGAAATAAAAGCAAATATTATTTATCTCATAAATCATCGACATGAAGAGGTGAATTTTGACATCTATAGGGGCCTATTTTAATGATCTAAGCGCATGGTCTAAAGCACATGGCCCAAGTCCGCTTAGGGCGTGTCCGAATCCACTTTTGCTAGTTTAAGGACAGGAAAAATGGTCGGCGCCCCCGGCGTATGGTCTAAAAGGGTTGTCCCTATTCTCTTAATGAGTAATGGGTGTGTTTTGGGGATAACGTGCAATAAACCAATCAGAGTCTCATCTCCCATTCCCTTTAAAAGCCAGTTGTGCTCGCGCCATAGCGGATTCACTATTTACATGGCGGAATTTGCAAACGGAAAAACGGAATGCTTCTCTAGCGAGGAAATGGATCTGCTCGTGTGCAAGGTTAAAGCCATCAGACCATCTACGGAAAAAAACGGATTCCACCAAAGCAGTTTTTATCTTTATACACGCAATAATAATCTTTTACATTGTAATCCTTTTATTTTTAATATTTGGCATGTTTGTGTCCTGCTGCGCATGCCTGTGTGTGTAATAAGCAGAGTGTACGCGCGTTGTGCACCCGCATATAGGCGCATATTAGTAAAGTGCCCTTTAAATAACAAAAAAATTTAATAAAAATACTGCACCATTGACTTTAGACCAGGTTTCAGTTGGTCAATGGCGCAGTCTATTTCAGGTGCCTCAAAATAGTAACACGCCAACAATGTGCCTGAACACACCTCTTTTTCAGACCAGCACGCCCATGGGCGCACAAATGGGCACAAATGCATTTGCTATTTAAACAACGTGGTGCAGGAAGTGAAAATGATAATTGCGTTGGGCTGAAACTAGCAAAAAGCTAGTTTCGGCATGGCGCCGCAATGCGTCGGGTGTATGATAGGGCCCATAAAGAAAAAACAAAAGAAGATATAGAGTGAGTAGAGCAGGCATGGAGAGAGGGAGAGGCCTAATTCAGTTATGAGGTTTGCGGGCTGAATGAGCTTTGCAATAATCAAATAAATCTCAAAAGCATTTCAAAGAATGCATTTCCTCTTCTGACTAGATGCTTACAATATTTCTTTATATATTTCTGTCAGCAAAGTTATACAAACATATTTTAATCTTCATTCATAAAATGATTGTACATCAAATTAATATTATATTATACATGATATTATAAATATACATGTATATAATATAAATATGATGTCAATTTAAAATATTATTTACTAAATGACTAAAGGTGATTCATGCATTTCAATTATGTCATATTTGACTGCACGTGATCTGTACTAAAACTGATTGAAAAAAGTCTTAACCGTATCGGTTACATTTTACTTTGACTTTACATGGTACTGTTTGTAAGTGGCAAATTGAAAAGTGACACAATCACACAAACTCTGATGAAACAGGAAGTAATCACAGAAGAGCCAAGTCACACAGTGAGAGGAACAAATAGAAAACAGGATGAAAGGCATGGAGGAAGAAATTAAAAATATATATCAGACCTCTTTGTAAGCAAAGACAATTCGTCCATCACTGTGTAATGTGGCCTGGAAGGTGAAACTTCCTTGATTATAAGAATCCTGGAGATGGACGTGATCCCACTGGACAACCAAAGCAGTTCCTATAAAACACACACATACACATTCAACTAATATTTAATAGCATATTTAATATTAATATTCTATACTTATAATAAAGGTTCAGTTTCTGTGCTAGTAGGGCTCTGTAATCAATATCATCTTGAAAGGATAGCATGATCTTTATTTGATTTATGGAAAGTCAAATTCCAATTGTTTTGATAGGCGTCTGTATTTAAAGATGGGTAGGTCTGACAGATTTATATTGGATATTTCTGTACCATTATATATTTCCACTATATATTTCTGTCTCTCAGTTTCTCTCTCTCTCACACACACACACAGTCTAGTGCCTCTGTCTCTTACCATTGTCAAAATAGATGACAGTTGAGTTTCTGGAGAGGCTGGGGTCAAAGTTTGCCATAAGTGGAGCGATATATTGTGTGGCTGTCAACATTCGGTGAACCACATCTCCTGTGTAGATGAACCCTAAAAACACACACACGCACAAACAAACAATCCAAACCATTACAATTCATATCCATGCATTAACAAAACCATTTAAAATGTGATCTTCAAAATGAAAATAATATAAAGGCACTCAATTTGTTATGAATACAATTTTTTTGGCACCAATGTATGAACATGTGTGTCTCTTTCCTCCTCTAAATCTCTGTGCTCTCCTCCTTTCTCATCTATCCATCCTGGCAAACAGCCCTGGCCTGTCTCCAAAGTGATTAATACTCTAATTAGCCATATAAATGCCTCCTTCCATCCCACTCACAAACAGAGAGGACCTTTAAACACACATACATAATCTAAAATGTGTCTTCAGCATTTGTTTGCTTAAATCAATGCAAATCTTTCCCCAGGAATTCAGCCAACCTGGACTATGCTGACCACCTCCACTTTCTGTAAACAAAGACGATTCATTAAACTCAGAGCAAAAATTAAATAATTAAGTCAAAAAACAGGGTTCACTATTATTTGCAACACAAAACAGATTAACAAATGGGAAAAAAATATATCATGGCAATGTACACACTTAATAAATATAATAAAAAGTATTTAATAACTTTATAAACTACTGAAACTTCACTATTATGACAACAGTTTGCCATTGCCAAAAACACTAACAAGTACCATGGTACTGTTATCTGATTCCATGACTGCCACATACTTTTTTCTAAGGGATGTTTTAAAACAACTATAAGAATGATCACTAGAGTTTGAGACTTGAGTTTATTGTTTCATTACTGCCTCAATGACAACTAAACAATCAGAGTACAAAAACATATTTAAAGTATATAAGTATAAACAGCAAAAGATACTTCAGTGTATTGTAGTACACTATAAAACAGTATGCAATAAAAACATAATTTTCAGCTGGTATGAGATGGGAATAGGGAGAAGAATGTGAATGGAAAAAGGTGTATTTGAACAGGTTGGTTGCGTCAAAAGCTAAATTCACTGTCATTGCTCTCTGCACCACTGTCCCAGTTACCAAAGGAGTTTCTTTTGTAATTGTGTCTGGCTTAACCAGACAATGGTGGGTGGAGGAGTTAGTGCAAATAGCCTTTGCCAAAAAGATGGGCCATTTGCATAGCTATTTAAATAGACAATCAGATTTTAATAATTTATCAAACATTTCCCAGTGCTGTTTATTATATATTATTTAGGGAGGAAAAGTACCTCTGACACAGTGAATGATTTTTTTGCTCCTGAGAAAACATGGCTTCACTGGGAAATTTAGATCACTTGTGTTTCACCGTTTATAACCACAGAGTGATGACTGATGTAATTATAGAGAGAAATTATATGGTGGTTTTCTCTCTCTATCTTTCCCTCACTCTCACCGCTTCATCTTAGACTTATTCCAGCAGCCAGTGAGTCACATGAACCACGATCATAATAAAAATCCCCACACATGCCCTCATATCTATAGCATGCACAGTCAGCCATTATTAAGAAGAACCTCTCACAGCTGATAAACACAGCCTGATCCTCTACAACACTGACTCACAGTCAAGCTCTTATGCCTACAAGCAAGAACCAATCAATTATATATTCCTCTGTAAGCTCATATAAATCATATGTTCTGCTTCAGCCATATAATACTCATATCGCATGGAGACAGGCAGACGCTCTCTTATGACCTAACTGAAAATCATTGGTTGTGCTTCACACATCACGTAGAAGAGGACAGTTCACTTACCGCCAGTTGCAACAGTGATCTCTCGCAACAAATGTCCATAAAATGGAAAATCAAAGGAGAGATTGACCCGCTGAGAATAAAAATAAGACAAAATTTAGCTTGCAATTAGAAAAATATCTAAACAATAAGCAGAATCAATATAAAATGACTACAGAAGGCTGTGATTATAATAAAACATACAGCAAGTGTACATCCAGATGGACCCCGCGGACTCATTCTGTGGTCGGCTAAAGCAAACATAACTCTGCTAATAAATTTGACTTCTGTCCTAAATCTACGGTGCGCTTGTCCGCTGTGGTTTCTTTTGTTTGGAAAGTGCAATGTGAGGATATCACAGTCTGTTCCAGTAATGGGATGGCGACACACCAAAACCTGATCCCATTTCAGAGAAATGTGGCATTTGAGGATCGACACTTGTCTATTTCTTTCATAATCCACACAAGCAAACAAACTCATCCAAAAACAACAGGTTTATGTTCACTATACAAACTGTTTGCATCCCTATACAAACTGTTGTTCTAGTAGGGAACATGTACTGTAGGATAAACGGCTGATGGAAAACAGTTACTGCTGAACTTGAAAGTTGGTCAATAGAACTACAATGGAAATGTTGGCATTTCATGTCAGTTGCATTTCAAAAGAAGTGTCCTGCTTTCTATGTGAGTGTGAATGAGTGAATGAATGAATGTTGTCTTACCGCTGCTTGTCTGTGTGTATTAGACAGGATGCCGTGAATCTTCACCTTTTCTTTGTCCATCTGATCGATATTTACCCATAACTCTTTGCTCATAGGGTCACTGGGGCCATAAGTTTTTGAGGTGTAGTAGTTATGATCTGTGTCTTCCTACAAGGAAATATCAGACAGCCAGTCAGGAAAAAGAACACAATACTTACTGAGAAGAAAATCATACAGGGCTGGAACAGCATGATGGTGCGCAATGAAATACATTTTCACTTTTTAGTGAACTATCCCTTTAATAAACTATGAATAAACACCTCAACACAATCCATATTTGTTTATGGCAGGCTTTTTACAATCAGGGGCCATGAACCCATTCTGATTATCACATCACAAACAAATACCTTTTCAGGTCAAAACCAAACAAACACTCTCCCAAAAGAAAACATGAGCACACGGAGGCATGTTTACAATAGACTGAGCCAATCTCTTTGTTTGTATGTATTTTCATATGCTGACCACATATTTAGGAGGGACAACGAGAGGTTTAATGAACTTAGCATTGATCAGCCGTGCCTGTAGAGGTGTTCCAGCCTCTGCCTGGATAATATGGCATCAAAACAGGAAAAGTTCTTTTAGCCCAATTTTCCCTCTCCGTTCACTACAACAGAGCTGGGTGATAGAAGGACTCAAGAAAGAGGAAGATGAGTGATTGAGACACAGGGCTTATAAGTGTGGATGTATGTGCATCTGTGTGCGAATGTACACATACCTGTGATCAAATGTACCTGGTATATCAATATACAAGCAAAAAAGTGTATATTTTAAACATTTTAAATAAATGAACAGGTCTGCAGATTGCATCTGCCAAGCAAATGGATGGAAAATCTGAGTTCCAGCAGAAATAACCCTTCACTGCTGATTGGTAACATCACTTTGGACTGGGATAGAAGAAAACGATCAAATCAGGAAAAGAAAATCAACTCTTGGAAATTGTATCCCTCAATTTACTGACCATTACAAGTCATTTTCTACAAGGACTGTCTTCAGTGATCCAATTATTAAAAACTTGTGGGTTTTAAACACAAACCAAAATTAATATTTTGTCTACAAATTAGCATAATGCGTGAAAAAAAACCCTTGATCACATGACCAAGTCCATGGGTGTGACATGATCATTCATGACAGCACTGTGGATGACTCGAGTTTGAGTCCCAACCCACAGTCCTGCTCCCCTCTCTACTCTCCTATGATAATAAAGGCAAAAAGGCTAAAAAAAAGATTTTGTATTGTGAGGACACATGTGCTTTGTGAGTACAAGACATGATGTTTGACAAACTACTAATCAAAAAGAAGAAGACCCACTGGACATGACCCAATATCCTCTTAGGCCGTTAATGAAATCGCCCCGGCTTGATCTATTGTTGTTTACTGAGCAAGTCAAGGTTGTCTGTAAAACCCTTGGAAGAAAACCCTTGATCATAGATGTCTGCACCCTGGCACTGAGAAATTCAGCATGGAACTATATGAATAATACAGTCCTCAGAAAGAGAGAAATATGTCTGAGTTAAGAAGAGGTGAATATAAGATAAGATATGTAATCTTTGACAGTTTAATCTCGTACAGTGCAAAACAAGCAAAGTGACAAAGACATAAACTAAAACTAAAAGCCTAAACTAAAGCCTGAGGCCGTGCCATAAAAAAAGCAATAGAAATTCAGGCCTTTGAAACACACAAAATAAAAAAAATGACAGAAGTACTTTGTTGTATGTGAAATAAATGATGCACCTGGTGTATGTGAGTATGAATGTTTATACAGGAATGCGTTTGTATACAGAAGCTGTAGGAGTTCAAACACTAAAATTCCATTACACAGACCTTGTAAAACAACTTCAAAGGAAACAGCCAGTGGACATAAAAATTAGCAACTACATACTGTATACACTCGCAATGCTTTGAAGAACTCATCATGTGGGAAACTAATTCAATACTAAAAAACGTAAATCGTCTTGTGATGTTTTTTATATGGATATAATTAACACATTGATTAGTGTACAACTGCTCTCTGTCTCTTTGTGCACATTAGATTTCTATTAACCCAGCCACTAAGACCAACTCAGACCAGCAAGAATTTCTATGCTGGTTAGTGCAGGTCGATCTTGTGGACCAGCATGGTGTGCAGTAGCCATGCTGTGCACATTCAAAACTTGGGTCTTTCTTCTGTGGAACATAAAGGAAAAAAATATTATGAAATAGTATGTTGGTAACCATTTTGGATACCATTGACTTGCATTGTTAAAAATAAAATTAATACTAATATTTCAAAATATCTTTTATGTTCCACAGCAAAAAGTCATACAGTTTTGGAACAACATGAGGGTGAGTAAATGATGACAGAAACCAGCACACCAGTATCTAATTTTTAAACTTAACGATTGCTGGTGGTCTTTTGAGCAGGGAGGGCACACAGAAATGTGTTTAAATAAAAAAGAAATACAGTTAAACCAAATCTCAATGAACCAAGAACACTGTCGTAAGAGGAAGTCAAACCCCAGAGTTGAATGACTGACAGCCCGTAACTCTGTGCAGGCAGCTTGACAGCTTTCTATCTGTTTTTATGTTCTCCCATGCTCATCCTGCTGAACTTCATTTGCTGGTCTAAAACATGGATGGTGAAGGTGCTTGACCAAAGGAAGCCTTGCTGTGTAAGATATCCTGGTCTTTTCAGTGGGATGAACCTGACGCAAAATTGCTCACTCTCTTTCCAATTCCCTATCACAGCAAATAAACTACACCTTTTTTCAATCTATTGAGTTCTCCATCAGAGATTTTGTGTGTGTATCTGTGTGTGTGTGTGAAAGAGAGAGAATGCTAAAGAAAGCGCAAAACAAGTTAAAATGTTCATAATAATTCATTACCTGAAGTTACTGCTTGACAAGCTGACCCAAAACCCAAATGTCAGACTTGGGTATAGCAGATATGATCTATTTCAGAACTCAAAAGTTCCCCCTCCTAGTCCAATTAAAGTTTGGGGTAGGTAAGCTTTTTATAAAGCTATTTTCAAAGAAATCTCATCCTCAACATGGCTGCATATATTTGAGCAAAAATACAGTAAAACAGTAATATTGTAAAATATTATTACAATTTAAAAAACATTTTTTTTTTCTATTTTAAGTTTTTTTAAAGGGTTAGTTCACCCAAAAATGAAAATTCTGTCATCATTTACTCACCTTCATGTCATCTTCGGAACACAAATGAAGATACATATAAACACTGATCAGCGAACATAAACAGAAGCTCAACCGAACCTGCGTGACGCGCGTGAACAAATCTCATTGGTTCTTGCGGAAACTCAAATGTGCTGTGTAACACACGAGAATGAACCTCATTGTTTCTCGTACGTGTCAAGCAAACATGCTTGAGCTTCCGTTTACCACAACTGATGTGAGCGTTGATGAACGTTAAAAAGCCTAAATTAAATCAGTTTAATTCCTTTGTGCTCTTGTTCCAGAGACACAAGTCTCTTCGGAAAATTTGGACAAAACCGCTCAATTCATATGGTTAGTTTTACGATCTCTTTATGAACTTTTTGAAGCACCAAAGTGGTAGTTGCATAGCTGTCAATGGAAGGACAGAAATCTCTCATATTTAATTAAAAATGTCTTCATTTCTGTTCCAACTTTTAAGGCGACTGTTATTATAGAATGTCACCTCATTATTTTAATGGCAACACGTCAAGCTTGTCAAGTGACACAATGTCGCCACAATAGCGCATTATGACTGATGTATCAGTTTAATTAATTTTTTTCTTTTTATTGAAAATATTCACAAACTTGCTAACTATATCATGAAATATCTGATATTCTGATTCTCAAATACGTAAGTATTTGTAAGTAAATGTATTTTGTTGTTTGAACACCTTTATAATGGTTATAATGGTCATGTTAGTCGATCAGCACTGCCATGTTAGTTTGCACTTCAATGCTGAGAATCTTTGCTGTCGGAATTACAACACGCACATTAATCCTCTTCTCCTGAAAGACATGAAAGTAAATGGCTGGTAAACTGGTAGAAGAATAGACTATACTTTATAGTTACCTACACAATGTGTATCTGATGTGAATGAAACACACTGTCAAATTTGGTTTGAAAGGATTATTGCTGCTTCCATCAACATCAGTGTGTATTTTAAAATACAAATATTTTTTTCTAGTACTTAAGTGTATTTGAATGTCTGGAAACCTAAATTAAACAATATGTATTTGAAAACACTGAACAGTTGTGATATCTGACAAGCACTGAGCATGTATATCCTTAGTCTGTTGAGGGAAAATTCATATTATGTTACAGTTTAACGGTTACCATTATTTGAGAGCTGTTGTCTGCGTCGTCATCAGCCAAGATTCCAGGCGAATCTTGAGACTCGGCCTTCAAGCTGTCTTGACTGGCTTTGTTATTTTCCATTGGAGGCGGCTCCAGGAGAAGCCAACGTCTCCTCCTCAGCAGCTCCACTGTGACAACATCGTCCTGTGACCATCCCTGAAAAACTGAATAAGCTGCTCCTGGAACAACACAAAACAACAATCAACAGTATAAACATGAGCACAAAGCTTCATTTAGGGAAAAAAAGATGTATTCCCTCTTCAAAACTTATTACTAAAGGTTTACAAAGGTCATGAGAATGTTGCTCAATTGCTCAGTTACATCAAATCCAATCCAGACAAACTTCATTGGTCTCACTACTGGCTCTCACGATTGAAACATCAACCATAAACATTTATGCATTTTTTTATATGGTTTATACAGACACAAAGCATAACTTTTTCTTTATTCTCCCTCTCTCACTCCCATGAGAATGGCTCCATTTTGTTTCAGACAGAGGTGTCAAGTAACGAAGTACAAATACTTCGTTACCTTACTTAAGTAGAAATTTTGAGTATCTATACTTTACTGAATTATTTTTCAGCCGACTTTTTACTTCTACTCCTTACATTTTCACGCAATTATCTGTACTTTCTACTCCTTACATTTTAAAAATAGCCTTGTTACTCCTATTTCAATTTGTCTTGTTTTCATTCCGGCTTGTCATCGTTCAAAAAAAACAAAAAAAAACCTATCCAGATAAATCGCGCCATCCAGATAAATCGAGCCATCCGGATAGAGTGAATTTGATTGTGGTTGGATGAGAAGAAGTATAAACATAAACCATTCCGATACCCTATTGGTTTGTACGCGATCCATTGCACCTGCACATGACACAAATCATGTCACACTCCAGCAAGGAGGACATAGCCAGTGCTGGGGTCGTTACTCAAAACAGATTATTTCTTAAAAGTTATTATCTCTCCACTATTGGCTCATTTATCAAATGGGTGCTTTATCTTCGTCCTCTGCAAATTAAGCTACAGTAGGTTGTTCGGTGGAGACGTTTGAATAAATTAGCTTTTGCGACTGACAACCCGATTGACAATGTTGTGATAAGTAGGCTATACTAACTTTGTAACTCGTTACCCCCAACACTGGACATAGCAGACGTATGTAGCCAAGTACGAAGATGTCCCAACCAAGCACCAGCGAGGAGGTTGGTAGAAACAGGTAGCCTAGTGCATCCCAAATTTTTCAACATTAACATTTTAATATAACATTATAGTCATTATGGCCTTTAGAAAAATGTTTTTTTGAGAAGGTGGGGTAGTGCACAATAGGCCCCTGTGGCACGGACTAAGCTTTTGTCCTTAAATGGCATTTTTTTCCTTACATTACTTTTACTTTTATACTTTAAGTAGTTTTTAAACCAGTACTTTTACACTTTTACTTGAGTAAAAAGCTTGAGTTGATACTTCAACTTTTACAGAAGTCTTTTTAAACCCTAGTATCTATACTTCTACCTGAGTAATGAATGTGAATACTTTTGACACCAGTGTTTTCAGATGAACCTGTTTAACTCTAGTCGTAATAAAGCAGACGGTCCAGTGTACTCTTGACACTTGGTTTATTGTTAAACTGAGGGATGGTGTTACAATGTTACACCAAAATGGTTTCTGTGAGAGTCAAAGTTGAAAGGTGAAGAAACTGTTTCAACTGGGAACCAACTGGTCTGTACATCACTCTTTATGTGCCTAATCTCTATCTTTTATTCACCCACAACCACATACACAGAGACAAATTCTTATGCAAATCAAGACTCATGTGATCAAAGTTTAATTAAACCTTCTATTTACTTTGCTCTCAAGTCCTCTCACTGTAAATAAAGATGTGAGAAATGATGGGCGCATGTAGACTGGAACTGAAAAGCCAAAATGGGAATCACAGAAAACACTTCATAATGTGATTAAGCAGACTAAACAAAAAGAATGGGAAAAAGAAGAAACAAAAAGGAGAGACCAATGAATCACCCTGGAATGTCGGTTAGTGTCCTGCGAACACCAGCCCAATCTAAACTAAAAGTTCAATGCGGTTGTCTGTTCAAGTTTAGTCAAAATCTTGGTATTTTTAATAGCTGAGTTCGAGAGAGGAGAGTGGGAGAATAAGTTTAGGCCTCACCAGCTTGTATTGATTTCATTACATAGCATATAGAGAAGGCTAATCTTTGTTTAAGGCTTAAGAGATAATGAATGCTTAAAAACACAAGAAACTTTCTGGAGAATATGCATACACAGACTTGTGTGCACTGCAGCAGTAAGGGATGACGAAAAACAAAAACTAGCCAGAATGATTCTAAATTCTCTGTCTACTAATCATTATAGCTGGTACAAGATACACATTTAAGGTAATAAAATATTGAACTTTGAGACAAAGATTAAAGCAGTTGTACTAAAAACTAATTTGACAATGCAAATACGCTACTCTGTTGAAAACAGTTGTGCTGCTTAATGTTTTTGAAGAAACAATTATACATGATCCTCTGATGAACAGAAAGTTCAAAAGAGCAGCATTTATTTGAAATAGAAATCTTTGTAACATTATAAATGTCTTCACTGTCAATTATGATCAATTTAAATGATTAGCTCAATTCAGAATTAAAATTTCCTAAAAATTTACTCACCCCCATGCCATCCAAGATGCTTATGTCTTTCTTTCTTCAGTCAAATAGAAATTATGGTTTTTGAGGAAAACATTTCAGAATTTTTCTCCATATAGTGGACTTTAACAGCTACCAACGGGTTGAAGGTCCAAATTGCAGTTTCAATGCAGCTTCAAAGGGCTCTACACAATTCCAGCTGAGGAATAAGGATCTTATCTAGCAAAACGATCTGTCATTTTCTAAAAAAAAAAAACATTTATATACATTTTAACCACAAATGCTCGTCTTGCACTAGCGTCCACGACTTCACGCATTACGTAATCACGTCGGAAAGGTCACGCATGAAAAACCGAGCAAGTGTTTAAAAAGCGAGCGTGCAAAGACGAAGTCAGACGCCCTTTACAAAAAAAATATAAGTAAAACAATGTTGTCGGACGATTTTGAAGCTGGAGGAGAAAATGAGATGGAGTTTTCCAGTGTGACCTTTCCAACGTGATTACGTAATGCGTGGCGAATCGCAGAGCTAGTGCAAGATGAGCATTTGTGGTTAAAAAGTATATAATTTTTTATTTTTAGAAAATGACCACTCGTTTCCCTAGATAAGACGTGATAATTCCTCGGCTCCCTTTTGAAGCTGCATTGAAACTGCAATTTGGACCTTCAACCCATTGGTAGCTGTTGAAGTCCACTATATGGAGAAAAATCCTGGAAGGTTTTCTTCAAAAACCATAATTTCTTTTCGACTGAAGAAAGAAACACATAAACATCTTGGATGACATGAGGGTGAGTAAATTATCAGGAAATTTTAATTCTGAAGTAAACTAATCCTTTAATGCGTCTTTGCGAAACAAAAATATCAATTTCTGTCAAAAAACAAACAAACAAACAAACAACAACAAAAAAAACCCTAAATGACCCTAAATGTTTGAATGGTGTGCCTAATAAATGTTAGGCTCAATGGTGAGATAGTACCTAAAGGGGTTTTCATTATTTTTAGACATTGTCCCTAGCATATTCTATTGAGGTCACAACAGCATAATTTTCATAAAGATCCATCTCATGTTGCATATTTCAGTGTTTTCGTTCTCCTTTATCATCAGGGTTTGTCTCATACTGTACCACTGTTCCTGTGCACCACATACATTACAAAGATTGTCTGAGATTACTACACTGGCTCATATGGCGAACTAGGACTGTTGCGTTCCTGCTTTTAAAAAAATTTAATGCAGATATCTTCTATAAGAGGAAGCCTCAGATTTACATAGTCTAGTTCACAATTTGTGTAGTGCCAAACACAATATTCAAGAATGCAATACTCCTCCATTGGGATCTTATTTAAAATTTAAAAAACCTTTCTGAACACCATATCCTATTTCCAGTACTCAATCTTATTTTCCTGCAGTGCAGATGTGTTGCTCTGATAATTCCAGCACACATCTTATCATTCATGTGAGCATCTAATCTATTCTCTGTACTGCCAAACAACCCAAGTGAGAATGAAAGGGGGAAAACTGCACAACTTGCAGAACACAGTTTTGTTTCCATGTCATCATGGTCTATACTGTTCCTCCTTTAAACCCTCGATGTGAGAAAAGATCCTCAGAGCCAAGTCCTTCTGTAAAGCCCATTATACATAACAGGTCAATGAGGATTTAGAGAGGCGGCTGTCACTGACTTTTATTGTCGCTGAGTGGAAATCAGTGTCTGCTCGAGACACGCTTTGAAAAGCCACCGCAGCAGGGACAGGATCTCTTTCTCTCGTGCTTGTGCTTTCTTTTTGCTGTGAGACTAAATCCAGTCCCACATTTCCCTCTCTGTCTCTCATTCTTCATCTTCTGAGTGGAAAGTAAGCATTTCTTTTCAGCTCTTAAGATGTCCATGAATGAATAAATGAATATCAAGCTATACACACAGATGCTGCTACAAAAACTTTTGACTACAATTTTTTAAAAAAACAAAACAGGATAACACTATGAAATTAATCTTTAAAAAACACTTGGAAACACTTATATGTATATTCAAATTAAATGTTAATAACATAAGCAAAGTATTCATATTCTAATGGGAGGAGAGAAAGATGAACTGGTGTGTGTTTTATCCATTTGAAGCAAGAATGTGTGTCTTTGTGTGAAAAAGACAGAGAGGAAAGAGAGAAAAAGGGGGAGAGAAACCCACTAATGTGAATTTCCCTCCAGTCATGTCTAAAATGATCAAAATGACTGATATATTACTCTTAATTAATCTGAGGAGGACTGTCAGATGGACAGAGAACAAAAGGAAAAAGGCAAAAAAACAAAAGTTAATAGACCACATGCATTTATCTTGAGTCACTGCTCTGGAACAAAAGAAAACAATAGAGCAAAAAAAATGTAGCATGGGGTACAAATGTATTACAGAAAGAGGTTTGGGGTTATGTGGTTCAAAACCACTGAAATTCAGAACCATTACAGAACACTTCAACATACAGTGTAGATAATTAGCTACTAGCAACAGAAGTCTAGAGGAGATTGATTGATTGGCTCACTCTCTCCCCAGCCACTATATGAAGCAGACATTTTAGAGTGTGTAATTACAGAGGACGTAAAGCATGCTGGAACAGGTCATCTGAACTAAGGATACACACAAACACATATATATATGAGAGAGATGTACAAGTGTTCACTGCCAAATCAACTGACTACACACCCTCCATCTTTATCAAACCTCAGCCCAATGACAGTAACAATGACAGTAAAGACATTTAATGTTACAAAAAAAATTATATTTCAAATATATGCTGCCTTTTGAACTTTCTATTCATCAAAGAATCTTGATTGATGATATAATAAAGGTTTCTTGAGCAGCAAATCAGCATATTAGAAGAATTTCTGACTGGAGTAATGGCTGATGAAAAGTCAGCTTTGCCAGTTGAGGAA
>RJVU01047120.1:1009008-1058854 GCA_003731715.1 Anabarilius grahami | reverse complement strand
ACCCTAAACCTCCCCAACTCTGCAAAAATGTAGAGTAAAAACATTAATAAAGTAAGTGGTATTACATTTGTTAAAAAAAAAAAAAAAGATTATGTTACAAAGTCACATTTTATTTTCTGGGACTCCAACATCTTGAGTGTACATTCAAAACGAACAGCGATTATGGTTAAATAAATAAATAATGTAAAAATGGTATCAATTGCAGCTCACTCAGTGGAGCCCTGGAATTGATTATTTGCTGTACTAAGCAGCTCTGTTTTTGGAGATCTGTAAGATTTAGTACCAGGGATTTGATGTCCTTGAGGCACTAGTGACCTTGCCTTGCAACATTAATCAAAGATACACCTACATAACATTTCAATTATGTTCCTTTAAAGTCACATCCTCTGATTGTTCATAGTAAAGGTTATTTGTGGTAAACACATGAACAGCTTGAGAGTTCATTACTGCATGGACTGCTGTGCTGCTATAGCTTTCTAAACTCAGAGCCCAGTGTGCCCACCCACGCTTTCCTGCTCTAATATCTACCTCATTACAATGGGCTTCACAGAGGGAATGAATGTTCCTACATTTTTAAAAAGGTACTTCAACAGTCCTTTGGATGACAAATGTTTCTAAGTCGATTCATTAACATTCAAAGGACACCCTGTGCGCTAAAAGGGTTCTTTGCAGCTCCACACGGTTCTTGGCATATCAACTCATTGTACCTCTTTAGTTTCTTAAGGATCTTAGGTACATCAAGATCCTTTGATCAAATATGACAAAGTACAGGATGTGGAGCTGTTATATTTTGGGTTACTATTTTGACTTTTCTTTTAGCCAGTTGCGTTTAAGTTTAGTCATGTGACAAATAACATTGGTAAAACTAAAAATGTTCTGTTTATTCTTTAGTTAGAGATGAATTTATGAACATTCTAGCTAATACATATAACCTGATNAGATAACCTGATCATTATTTTATGTTATGTTTCATAATATATATATATATATATATTGGTAATTTAAGTATAATTGAAACATTATTTAAGGAAAATTTATTGTCTAATGTCTCACATTAAAATGCTGCATGAAAACATCTGTTCATTCTTGTATTCATAGATTTTTGCACATAAAATACACTATCTCAAACAACTATGATTACAATATAAACCTGAATGTAAAAACCCTTTGTCTGTCATGTTGTGGTTCTAGGTTTTTATTCCAGCCATTTGTAAGGTACTGTTTTAACCCTGTTCCACTGGGTCAGAATATATTTTATATCTTTCTTTGAGAGCACAAAGCCGTAATGTTTTCTTTAAAAGTTTAACCTTTAGAAGATGTAGGAATTATCTTCACTATCATCCCACAGGCATGCAGGAAGCTACAATAACATTGCTGGAACAATCCAACTCTACCTCTTGACTGTGAGAAATCTCATTCAGTGATTACATTTCATTTGTTATTAGGCAGCAGTTGAATCATAACTGCTGTACTGCATAGAAATGTTATTGCACTAGTGCCATTTTGGGAAAAAAAACAATGCTCTTAAATATGTTATGATTTAATTGATTTTACAAACAAAAAGTTAAAAACAGTTAAAATATAACTGTTCTGTTATCTGTTATTGTACTCTAAAAGCAATGCTAAGTGCAGGTTATATAAAAATCCTTTTAAGGAATACACAAGAACAGACGAGAGTGTGGTCATTTCCTGTTTTTCTCAAGCACAAGAGTTAAACCCAACAGACATTTCTACTCTCTCTTACACACAACACACACACAACTTATTATATATAAAATATAAAAAATATCTATATAAAACTTATTAGGGCTGTAAAAGGAAGATGGCTGGTCTGGGATGAAAGAACCTCACCCTACATGTCTCATTCATCTCCCTTAGGGCACTGTAACCAGGTCAAATTGTCTTCATACATGCCGTCTGATTTGTTTATTTATGAATAAACAAGTTATGAATGCATAAATAATGTTAATGATAGTGAGTATGGTTGTGGATAAAAAGACAAGTTAAAGAAAGTTTCCAACTTTTTTCCCAAGTAAATAACCGAGCACACTCACATTCCAAAATGTTAGACTAATGCATTAATGACATTTTCCAAGAAATCACATGTTCAGATTTAATAAAAAACATAATAATAAATGGAAGAATGCAAGAACTGATCTGTTTCTAAAAAACAGCAACCTTGACTACATCTATTTGAAAGCTGTTGGCCTGTCAACAACATCATCCAACTTTTCCTCTTTTCTCATGGCTACAAACAGAGCAGCAAAATGACTATTCTGTTTTATTTTAATAGCACTACACCTATTCATTCTAGTGATTTATTAGCCTGACTTCGTCATACTCATATTCTAGGCAGAATGTGAGTCTGATACTGCTCCATTGCACTTGAATTATGGGGCGTCTTAACCGAACCAGTAAAAAAAAAAAACTCTGCACTCAATTGGATAGACCTACAACCAATCAGAGCAACGCAGTAAGTGACGTATGTTGAGCGACGCATAGTTGTCAACAGAGTTCAACTGCACGCACGCACGCTGGAACTGGAAGAAGTAGGAAAGTAATGAGTGTAAACGATCTTTGTTCGTCTTTTAAAATTAATGCGCTGTCGATTTCTTTTATTACAGACGTGATAGCCGAATCTAAACATCTTACTTCTCCAGCTGCAGTCATCGTTGGTGAAAACCAATTCAACCCAAGCGCTCTTTGATGACGTGGGTGGTTACGTAACCGCAGATAGCCTGTCCATCATCGATTAAAGCCCGCCCTGGCAATTTGATTGGCTCGGCCTTCTGGGAGCCGAGCATAATTACTCCACAATGGATCGAGTCCAGACCGAACTTCCCTTCCAAAAAATGCTGTGGGCGGGGTTCGGGCTGGCACCCAGGCTAGTGATTTATTATACAGTTTGACAGATAAAATGATAAGTCACAAAAAGTAGTTAACATGAAGTTAACTAGCATTAACATTAAGTTAATTAGTTAACCATTACACCTGGTGTGTAGAGTATGTTTATTATATATATTAGGTGATTTATAGGTGTTATTTTAAAAGATTCGACATCAACTTTGACATTTATTTGAAATGATCTCTGAAACTATGTCTGCATTATATAGTAAAATCAGATTTATAAAACTCAAAACATAAAAGATTGAAAAGTAATTTGCTCACACTAATCTGAGCAGAGTGGCAAAATTGTTGTTTTATAACATTAAAATATTTTAATGTTATAAATTATTATATTACAACATTATAAAACATTCAGACCCATTAGAGACAATAAATGGCATTCATCCTCTAATAATATCCCACATTTAATAATAATAAAAAAAACTTTTGAAGTTTTGAAGAAATATGAAGCCTGTTGGAGCCACAGCCTTGTATACAGCACTCCAACATATAAAGCAACAGTATTTTGGACGGCCTATTACCCCTGTTCCTACTTCTACTATCCTATCATAATAAAGGCATGAATACCAAAAAACAACAAAAAAAACATCTTAAATGTCTTAAAAGCCAATTTTGTACAATAAAACAATGGAGTGAGGAAAGACTGTCACTTACTAGATATGCAATAAAGCAAAATCACACATATTGTTTATATATTTTCTCTGTTTTTTTTAGTACTGTACCTCAGACGAAGCACATTTGATCTGCAAGGCTCTCACCTCAGCTACCTAACTTCTTCTCAGCTAACTTCTGCTTAAAGCACTTCAAAGTGGATTTTCTATGTCTTGGTTGCCATGCTCATTTCCTCTGAGAAACCGATAGACCTCACAACACATGGCCCAGATTTGCACTCACACAGCCTGGTCCCATTAAAGCATGTTTCCACATCTCAGTTTATGACGCGTGACACAACTTGAGAGCCTTTTAGTGCTTCTTTAAAGATTTAAAACTCCTTCAGGGTAATGTCAATGTTAATTATAATGAAAATGTAAAAAATCACACCAACATCAATCATCTTTATTGTTATAAACAAAACCTTCACTGAATTAAATGAGTCCATCCAAGTGGTTACTGAATCACCAACTGATTCACTTACTAAATAAGTCAACTTGAAACTAAGAACTGTTTTGTGCACTCAAGTTTTTGTGAGACCATTACTGACTAGTTGTTTATATGACAACATGAAGTTAAGGATGCACACTTGAAGTTTTTATATAAAATTATACTTTAACTTGACTTAAAGCTACATTAAACTATGAATTCAAATATTTAAAACATTGAAATGTTTCCAAAATTGTCTTGTTTTTTAATTTATAATGTATCAATCATGGGGTGTTTGAACAGTTTGTACTGATGCAAAAACACTATTCTCTAGGAAACACTGACTCAAATTCACACCAAAAATGTGTTTTTGGCTTGGCATCCTTAACATCCGCAGTTAAACACATTAATAAGCAACGCCCTCTTCACCAGCTGCTATTGAACACAGACAGAGACCAACCCTCATATATCACTAAAAGCTCCCCAACCTCTTGAGACCGAACACATCTGGACACCAACACACATCATAATGCTTAGCTGGTTAGCAAGTCTTGTAAGTTCTACCATTTTTGCTCTTGTTGTGAGCTGCTGTATAGGTCTGATGTCACCTCTTTTCTTTTTGAGCTTTGTGTTTATTTTACTCCTGGGGATATAGCTAAATGTTTTCATGAAGTACATTTGTCAAGGGTCACCACAGGACTTTCCACTGTATACATCAAATCTGTACTTGACCGGTGTTTTTCAGGCCATATGAAATAAAATCTGACAGTTTTACCCGACAGTGTCTTATTTCAGCTCCAGCTATATTTATGAGTGTGAATGTGTGAAAGAGTGATGTTGGCTCCCTCTAACACACTAAAAACAATCCACATGACATCAGGAGCACCTATGTGCTAAAGATCGATGGATCTTCGGAGACCGGTGAGTTAACACCATCACCACAGGAAATAATCAATGTACCTCAAACACAAAGCGCCTGAATAAATTTCTGCTCCAAAGAAAGAACATGCACAAACAAAAAACACAATATAGATATAAACTCAGGAATCTGACAATTCATTCACTCAAATGTACACACAGATGTTTGGGTAGCAGTTCGGATGTCTAAAGACACTTGGTGTGCATAGTGATTTTTCAAAAAGTCAAAAAGTTTTGGAATGACATGAGGGTGAGTAAAAGATGACAGAATTTTCATTTTTGGGTGAACTGTCCCTTTAAATGGTATGCATAATACACACACAAGAGAAGATCCCACAGCTATAGCTTTCTATGTTACTTCAGCCACATAATCAAGCATCTAGGTTATGTAACATTTCATAAGCCTTCAATCTTGGCTGCATGCATTTTCTACCGTAGTTTGGCATCACACTGACATGAACCCTGACCTCCCTGCCAAGGACAGAGAGCATACTATGCATAATGTATTCCTAATTAACATGTCAGACTTAATTTCTTTCTGCTTAAAAAGTGTCAGCCAGGGCACAGTGCAAAAAAAAAAAAAGTAAGTTCATTACGCTCAATTAAGTTTTGCTGATTAAATTATCCTGGAAACATAAACCCTCAACACTCCACAACATGCACAACTATTATCCTGTAACTACTGTATGTGCAGAAGAAAAATAAAATACGTGAGCTACTAGTTTAATCTTGAAATAAGAAGTTAGAACATATGACCAGATAATATAATAGGTCTCTGACATATGAAAAGTGATTTTAATCACAGAGGGTGATAAAAATCATTATACTGCATAAAATAGTGCTGAGATATTAAAGGGGTGGTTCACTGAGATTTTACTTTTTTAACTTTAGTTAGTGTGTAATGTTGCTGCTTGAGCATAAACAGTATCTGCAAAGTTACAGTGCTGAAAGTTCAATGCAAACGGACATATTAGCTGTGTCTCATTTAATTTAATTTTGAAGGCTGCATCCTCCAGAGGATGCATTCTGTGAAGGATGCGGTCTTAACCAGAATTAAATGAGATGTCCTTCGTAGGACACATGGGCAGGAAAGGAAATAGGAAGTATCAAGTTGCAATGCCAACACGTTCACAGCAGCGTCGTTGCGCTCTCACAACAGTTTAATGAATGAACATTATTTATAAATTTGGAAAGTAATTTGAAAAGGAAATGTATTTGTTTTATTTTGGTTAATGCTTGAGGAGCTGCGGTGTATGTACAACTGATATCTGTTATAGAGACAAAGGAAGAGGATATTAAGAAGAACAAAGTTTAAAACAAAAACCAGCTTGAAACTACTTACATTTAAACACCACATCTTCGCGTACTGTACATATACATCTGCTGACGCCGGCATTTAAAAAAAAAAATTCAAATAAATGACGGTTGTTAACAGCGATGCAAAGAATTGTGGGCTATCTGCAGCAGCGAAGGATACACCTCATGCATCCTCCGAATTCCTGTGAAAGAAGGACGCATTCGAAGGTCGCATTCGGAGAGTCCTACTTTTCTGAAATGATACAGCCTCAATGACGTATGCAACCTTCGAATGCGACCTCCGGAGGACGCAGCCTTTGAAATGAGACACAGCTATTGTCTTTTAAAAAAATATTTGTTTAATGACTACAACAAGCTTCTTCCCGGCTTGGTGACATCACTAACCCTAGAATTTACATAAACCCTGCCCCCGAGAACACGCAACAAAGTGGGTGAGGATACGTTACTACTTTACAGTATGTTACACAAATGCAATAGCATGTCATAAAAGCAATATGACCAAATTAAAGTTATAGGTGTAATTAAACTATACTATACCTGTTCTATCTTCATGCAGCATATATTCTCTGGTTCTGTAAGCATCTTACAACAGTTCCCACAGTGATTTATAGATTATCATGACAGAACATGCTAATTAATGACTTTAAGATAGTTAACTCCACATCAGCTACATAAATTCATCAACTAACTGTTCAGAAACGTCCTGTTGCATTCAAAATGTTGTCACTTCTTCTTGAGTCTCTCCATCCTTGTCCGACTCCGTTTTGAACATAAAAGGCTGAACAGTTTCTGAGATTTTCAGTGAGTCTGCGTGAGGTAATGTGAGGCGCTAAGTGCTAACAAAGAATATACACTAACAAGAAGCGACACTCAATAGAACGTTCCATTGCGCCGGCGCCCAGCAGGGGCTCTGCGTTTCCGCCGTTTTGGGGTGTTAGTGACTTGGCAGTCCACTAGTTTCTATGGCAATATCAGCTGCTTTGTAAAAAAAAAAAAAAAAAGTACATTAAAGCTAAAATACAACCTGAATGATGACAACACAATAAAATGCTATCACTAGTGATCATCAAATCCTTTTAACAGTTTATTTTACAGACTTTGATTTTGCAGTGTTGTCTAATGTCCATTAAAGCAAAAGTCTCCAAAAGTGGGAATTATGCGATAACGGACACAGCAATGCATCATGTATTTTAAGATCATTATGTTTGTAACGTGATCCATTAAAACGTACAATATAGCCTATTTCAATTCAGACCTAGTGGAGTAATACTATTATTAGCTACTATTACTCCACTAGGTCTGAAAAATATTGTTCGCTGCAAACATGATGATCTTAAATGTATTAATTATTAATTTACTATTAATAAATGTGCAAAGTTGCATAAAATGGAAATACTCAAAGAAGGCTAACTACGTTACCTCAGATGGTTGAATGGTTGGATTCCACAACTGGTAAAATAAAGCATATATAAGACAATACAACATTTACTGTAGGTGCCATAAAATTTACTGATGAATTCATTTGAAAAATGTTCTTTTGCGCTTCTGATTTGGCAGTGAAATTCACCGATTTTGGGTGCGTAAGATTTGAAGGATTCTATGGTCCAGTTGGTATTTTCACCCCATAATGGCCACCGCGTTACCTGAGCGCCATCTAGTAGCTGTTGCCCAAAAAGTATCAGAGTGTCGCCTCTTGGGTTCTATACTCTTTGGTGCTAACATGAGCTCCTGAAACTCCGCCTCCTTTTGAGTGCAGCAGCTCATTTGCATATAAAGGGACACACCCTACACCTGTAGGGTATTTTGAGTTAAAACCACACATACACACTCTGGGGACATCAGAGACTTATTTTACATCTTGTAAAAGTGGCATTATCTGACCCCTTTAAAAAAATCATCAAGAGTTAACTTGATATCTTACAGATGTTTTTATTGAAAATAGAGGATTTATCACTGTAGATTCACACATTTAGAAATGTAGAAATACTCTTAGAAAGACATCAGATATGACTGATGCTGCTGACTGCCTTGGGAAAAGCATGATGGGAAAACAATATCCTTGAGGCTGTTCTCAGATCAAGCAATTCATGCACTCGCCCACAAACCTAGAGACAGAACAGCTGGAACTCTCCTTTATCTCCCACCCCCATTTCTGTGTACAACAAGACATTCAGTAATGAGCAATAACTATCAGTATGTAGATGGGCAGTTTGCATTAGTGCTCTGTCTGCCTCAGATCACAATTAATGTCATGACACAGAACTATATTAATTCGTAATAATAACATGCAAATGGGGCTGCAGAACAAATGTCAGTAAATCTACAGCATAATTGTGCAAATTCATAATTTGTAAATAAAAGATACATTTACATTCATGCATTTGGCAGCTGATTAAGTAACACTAGACGTTTATGCATGTCCTGTGAAACCTCATGACCCTGGCATTGCACCAGCATTCCCTTCAGTTTGAGCTACAAGGATGTACATAAAAAATATGAAGCTATTGAAATCAGTGATTTTTGTTCTGGATGTGAGGAGCACTGAGCAAAATAACTGCCAATGAACTGAGCAAATTAACTGCCAATATGGTAGATGTGTTCTCATGTTAAAAAACATAAAACAAACTAATAAATAATTCACTATAGGGAACAAAACAAGCATATGTTTCAATTAAATTACTGCTTTTATACAGTAGTTTAAATCTAATGGATAAAGTGTGTAAAACACTATAGTTCCAATGTATGGGACAACTGATTATAAAATACAGCATACTACAAAACCTGCTAATTCCTTATTACTTAATTACAAAAATATTATCACATTAGTGTTTTACAGTGGATGAGGCTCAGGGGAGCTTCTCTTAGAAACACATACAAGCAGTATAATGTGTTTATACTTCAGAGTTCTGCAGATCTGAGTGTTTTTGTCCATTTCTGCTGAAGTGAATTTCCTCATCCAACAAACATACACCCACCCACCACTCATACATACACTCCCTAAAACACACACACACGGTTCTAGTTGCAGAAACACAAAGCTTTATTGTTCAAGTCTGAGTTAGTCAGAACCCACAGTCCTGTTAAGGTTTGCATGCAGCTGAAAACACCATCATGAACATATTTATGGGTGTTTATGCGCTACTGAGTGACTAAATATAATATTTTGAAAAATTACAACATCTTTAAACATTTCAGGGACAAATAAACAGAAGGCAGAAAGATTTGAAAAAGTGGACTTCATTGTTAATACAAAAGTTTTTGAGGAAAAAAGATTAAAATACCCTTAAAAGGTTAATTCACCCAAAAATCCTGTCATCATTTACTCACCCTCATGTCATTCCAAACCTGTAAGACTTTCGTTCATCTTCGGAACACAAATTAAGATCTTTTTAATGAAAACAGAGGTTTCTGTTCCACTGACAGCTATGCAACTACCAATTTGATGCTTCAAAAAGTTCATAAAGAGATTGTAAAACTAAACCATATGAATCAAGCTAAAGAGACACAATCTTTTATTCACATATAAACATTCATCAATGCTCACATCAGTTATAGTAAACAGAAGCTCAATCATGCTTGCTTGACGTGTGAGAACCAATGAGGTTCATTCCTGTGTGTTAGGGGCCGTTCACATATCGTGTCTTTTCCGCGTGCAAGTCAGTTATTTCAAATGTAGCCGCGCGGCAGGTGCACTCGTAATGGAAGTGACGTGCATGCGGTGCGTTTTCCAGGCGCATCGAGATGAAAAATTCTCAACTTTTCAGAGTGCCGCAAGCGCACCACAGGCCATGTGACAAGAACCAACCAATCAGCTTCGGCTTTTCTGTAACAAAACATCGAATAGCTGATCATAGCTGTACAGGGTGGTTTTTATATCTCATCTCCATAAATATATAGTAGTAAAGCTAATGCAAGGGCTAGAAATAAATGTATCCTTTGCTGAAACTTCGTACTCCAAGTCAAAGAGTAGAACCCAAGAGGCGAAACTCTTATCCTTTTTGGGCAACAGCCACTAGATGCCGCTCCGGTAGCACGGCCGCCATTATGGGGTGAAAATGCCAGCTGGACCATAGAATCTTTCACATCTTACGCACCCAAAATCGGCGAATTTCACTGACAAATCAGAAGCGCAATAGAACATTTTTCAAATGTAAATTTTATGGCACCTACAGTAAATGTTGTATTGTCTTATATATGTTTTATTATACCAGTTGTGGAATCCAACCATTCAACCATCTGAGGTAACGTAGTTAGCCTACTTTATTGAGTATTTCCATTTTATGCAACTTATTGGATCACACTACAAACATAATGATCTTATAATACATGATGCATTGCTGTGTCCGTTATCGCATAATTCCCACTTTTGGACACTTTTGCTTCAACGGACATTAGACAACACTGCAAAATCAAGCTGTTATATTCATATATTTATTATCCAACATTCCCAATTTTTCTGATGCATGTCCTTAATTTAATTTCATATGCTGGTATTAATTCAGTGTTAATAATGCTAATACTTGAACTTCAAAGAATTTTAACCCAAACCGTCTGGGTTTCTAGAGAGCAAAGGTTTTGTGAAAAAAGTGGGAGACTTAAACACAAAGTGTGTAAAATAAACTGTTAAAAGGATTTGATGATCACTAGTGATAGTATTTTTTTCTGTGTTGTCAGCATTCAGGTTGTATTTTAGCTTTAATGTACTTTTTTTTTAACAAAGCAGCTGATATTGCCATAGAAACTAGTGGACCGATGAGTCGCTTTCACCCCAAAATGTTGGAAACGCAGGGCTGCTGCTGGGCGCCGGTGTTGCAAAGGAACGTTTCATTGAGTTTCGCTTCTTGTTAGTGTATATTCTTTGTCCTCGTGGAGAGCGCAGTTTGTAGTTGCATAGCAACGACAGACACCACAGGAGCACAAGCGCTTTGGAAAGAAGGAGAAAGCGGTGCGGCCGTGCTTTCCACCCGTTTTTAGAAGCGAAATGTGAACGCCCCCTTACACAGCACATTTGAGCTTCCGCAAGAACCAATAAGGTTTGTTCTCGCACGTCAAGCAGGTACTTGCTTTTGTTTATGTTCGCTGATCAAAGTTTATATGTGAACAAAAAATTCAGTCTGTTCTTCATATAAAATGATTGTGTCTTCAGAAAATTTGAACTCAATTTGGACTTTTACTATCTCTTTATCTCTTTTATAACTTTTTGAAGCGTCAAAGTGTCAGTTGCGTAGCAGTCTATGGAGGGACAGGGATATTTTTTTTCATTAAAAATATCTTCATTTATGTACCAAATATGAACGAAAGTTTTACGGGTTTGGAACGACATGAGGGTGAGTAAACAATTTTTAGGTGAATTTAGGTGTAGGTGATTCTGCCCTACTAGCATTAAATGAAATTGCAAAAACAACTAAATTTTTTTAAACAGGTTTTGCACACATTACTAGGGCAAATTGATAGTCTCACACCACTGGACAAGTCAATGTTGCTGTGTTGGACTGGTGGGGTGGGGAATGCTGAAACAAACAGGGCAATGTTTTGAAATGCCATGGGATATTTGGTTTTAGCTATTTGTGATGAAATATTAGCAACGAGAGACATTCATGTCTGGTAAAAGGGTGTGGTGTTTTGTTTATACTTATTAAAGTGCTGCTTTTAAAAACCACAGTCCCTCTGGAAAGTAATATATGTGTTTGAGAACTCAGAGCTGGAGGGAGAAAATTATGGATTTATAAAGATATATTTTTATATGTTACTATGTGTGTACCCCTTTTTACAACTAAATATGGTTGTCACTACTCTTCTGAGTGTTGATGAGATGCAGTGATAGTTGCAAATTTTGATACCCTCTTTCTTCATCTTCACATTATCTACATTGAGATTAACTCTGGCCATCGCTGTTATATCTTCAGTATTATACTTGGTAAGAATTATTCCAAAATATGTTCCATCATTCTAGATCAGAGCTTTTGAAACTTTTTTTTTTTTGTCAAGTACCCCCAAATATGCTGAAAACAGTTTTGGCAGAAATTGTGAAAGCATTCATTTTAAACAGAAATTTTCTGTAACCATGTAAAAGTCTTTACTGTCTCTTGATCATTTTAATATTTTTTACACAATTTTTCTCTGAACTCTTCTGTGGCCCCTTGATCGCTTTAGAAAGCCTCCAGAAAAAGCAGGATTCTCTTGTCGTTGTTGAACAAAAATGAAAAATATACTGATTAAACAGAAATCGAGGGCAGATGTCCATAAGAAATGAAAGATCTTTTATTAGAAATGACTCATGATAAATGTGAGCAGCAGAACTAGACATACAAGCAAAAACAACATCCTGCCAAAAGAAAAAAAAAATTGAAAAAGAAATAGATAGTCCTCATGAGAAAAAGCAATGTGCTGGTTAATTGTCCTTTGCTGAACACTCAAGTGATTGTGAGTTTGCTTGAGTGAACTGAAACTTTCACTCCCCTTGAGCCAACCTCTGCTAACCCCCCACAGTGACACGCCACACACACACACATGCACACATCCTCAGGGACACGTTTACAACTTCTTGCTATTCCAATCTCTCTGCCTCATCACCCATTCTATCTCATTCACACTAGAGGCTCTGTTCTAAAGTCACAAGATGCTCTGCATTCACTACTTACATTTGGGTCAGTGCACATGAACAGGTGCAAGAAATCTTTTTAGGTGTCCTGTGAGCAGATTATAGCAGCTAACCAGTCTTTGATGTTTTTTCAATTAGGAAAAAAAGCATCTGGTCTACACTTTTAACATGTAAAATGCACCACTGAGGTTAATAGCACACATAATCTGCTGTTAGCCAGCCATGTTTGCGAATAGTGCATTGAATATGTTTGTGAAAGAATAACAAACACTTCAGAGTGGTGTAATTAACTTTTGCTGAAAGGTAATTAGTTAAGCTATGAAGAAAAGGACCTCATACCGAGTACCATTATTGCAACCCTGGAGAGAAAGACTGAAATGGCAGAGAAAGATTGAAAGAGAACCAGGGAGGAATTGAAAACAAAAGCACCCCTGGAGGCCTGAAAAGCATTTTGAACAAGTGAATCACACAAGACCCTTAGAGAACAATAGAAAACTACTGGAAACCTCTGTGACTTTCACCAAGAAACTCTCTCTTTCTCCTCCCTTCTCTCTTTCACAGCTGTATTCAGTGAGGTCAAGCGGTGCACTTTTAAATGGGATTTAGTCTGGTTAAGGTTGAGGTGTACTTTTACCTTCCACTTCTTTTGTGGCAAATGTAACTGAACAACTTCATACCACTTTGAGAGTGATTGTTTAATAGTGTAATATTAGTTTTTGTTAATGGACGCATGGTGGTGCGCCTGGGAACAACGGTCAGGCACTGCAAGCATACCTACCCAGAAGGACCCCCTCTATCCTTTTCTTCATAGCTCTTTTCACTCTTTCTTAGGAACTCATTCAAGGATGGATAAAGCCTGACTCAAGCTATCCATTCACTTATGCACCATGCTGAAAGAAGGGAAGGAAAATTGCAGAACCTATTATTCAAATCAACTCATTCATCCAAATGACAATCTTGCCCAACATGTATTCATTTTTTTCTGTTTTCTCTCACTAATTTCATATTCTCATATATTTATATATATATGTGTATATATTATATTATCTGACTATTAAGTGCTGCTTTCATTATTTTTGGACTCTCTATCTTTGCTTCTCTCCCACTCTCCTCCAGGAAGCTTCCTTCAAACGGCCTTCTACCCCTACAGCAGTCACTTCTGAACGACATGAAGGTCAATGGAAGTTCCACTGGCTGCCTCTGCAGGGCTCAATTTTTGTGTGTGTATGAGTTTTTGTGTGTGGGAGGCTGCTTCTTTTGGCATTATGATGGATGATGAACTTAGAACCAGGCTGTGTATTAGAAACAGGCTGTGCATCAGTGCTATGGTCAGTTAACTCGATGCCTACTTGATGCCACAAGGCCTAATTCTATCTAAATAGTGTGTGTGTGTGTGTGTGTGTGTGAGTGAGTAAGTGAGTGAGTGAGAGCGAGAGAGAGAGAGGTTTCATATCCAACTTAGCCAAGTTAAAGAGAATGAGAAATGAAAAATACCCAATGAGCTCACGCTGGCTTCCATCGTCTCACTGGCTCATGCACACACATATCGGTCACACCCATAGGCTCCATTCAAACAGGCTCAGGTTTGTGAGAATGAAGCTGCAGACAGTCTTGTTAGGCGAAAGATTTACAGAAAAGGAGAGAGGGATGGAAAATATGCAGGAAGGATGTCCAATTCTAATGACGTCCAGATGGAGCAACCACAACTATCTGTTACTAAAGGACAACTCTAAAAGTAAACACTTGCCATTTTATAAATTCTCAATATACAAATTTAAAGTACAGATTCTTACTTTATTCTTCAAGGGTGGCAGGAATAAAATAATAACAGGACCTTTCTAGGAAAACGTTTAATGGCCAAAATGTCCAGTAAATAACCCAATCCAGACTCACTGACACCAAAATAAGATCTGCCATATTCTTTAATGCTTATCTTGCGAGAAATTAAGAGAATCAGACATGCTGACATGTCAACTTTCCATTGAGAAGTGGGCAGAAAAAGAGATCAGAAACCTGCAACAATCACTAACTGTGATTCTCCCATGTGGTTTGTGATCACATGTAATACAACTTCTTAAAAAACGGTCATCGCTAATTAAATTATTCAAGTTTGTGTGTGAACATGAATATCATATGGTACCTGTAACGTATCTGTACATTTCAGTGTGCATGTATTCATTATAGAATCTAAGCTGAATGTTTTGAATAGCATTTACTGTAATCACTTGTAATCACCTTGTGAACTCACTTCACTCCACCAAATTTAGCAACAAACTATTAATTTTGTTGTACTGGTAACTTGAGAAACACACCCAGCTCTTCACTCCTATTAATAAAGTCTTTTCTGACACAGCACTGCAGATGGCCAGCACACTCTATAAATAATGCTTTATCTGGGCCACGAGCCGAGAGACAGCCACTTTGTGTGTACGAGATGCACATCACTAAAACTCGACCACAAGAAGAGATGAAGCTACCTGCCTGTGAAGGTACAAGTAAGAGAAAAACCATTACAGGGTACAAGCACACACAGTCTAGAGATGCTCAATATGATGGGTCTGTGCTGCCAAGGTATAATGGATTGATAATTCAGGGCCAAAGACATTGCCAAAGCTCTGGGGTGGTCTATGGCCCAGAGGCAGTTCTGGATTCAATGTATTGATAAGATATTATAACTCTATATCACTCCCTAAGAGACTTCAAAGTGAGATGTGCCGTGCCAAGGATTGAAAACAAGGAGAATTTGACTTTTGCAAATCTCAAGTAATGCATTGCAATTCAAGAAGCTAACAAATTTCCTTCAAGAAACAGACATTCAGACTTTACATGGTTTTACATGGAGGAAAAAAACATTATCGTAAAAAGTATAACCCTTAAGAAGAAACTGAGGGCAGCGAGAGAGAGAAATGGAGAGGAGCCAAAGGGAGGGGGTTACAAAGACAGACTGAATACAAACCTAAACCCAACCCATTGGATGAACTACTTAAGACTTGTGGGGGCCCTGCTTTCTCACCATCTCTCCTTTTCTCAGAAAGTCCCTCTGTTTAGTTTCAGAGCTGTTTCTCCTGAACCATCTAAAGCGGGTGACATACTTTTAATAAAGATTAACTATAATTCATAAACTATGCTTGTTAAGTAAAGAACTTTCTTCACTTTTTGCCAAGAGAGCCAGAAACAATCCCTTGACCCCTTAAAACAACTGCATCTTTACCAAAGAAATGTTCTGGTGGAAGGAATGGTGTTCAATTTATCTATAAGACTGAATCATTGTGAGGGTTAACTGTTTTTATCAACCAACTTGAACTCGGCTGTGTGTTTTGGCATTCAGAAGTGTCTGAACACATTTACCATTCACTCAGCCTCAGGATCTTTATCTCTATGGGACAGGAAAGTAAAGGTAATCACAAGCTACACGAGGCTGATTCACATATAAGATTATGTAATGTTGTACTACTCTTGGCCTATTTGTTGTTTTTCTATATCATAACAAACGAGAGATCCGCTATCATACAAAACACACACACACACAGACACAGACACAGACACACACACAAAACACTCAAAGTACACATGTGAGAGACATTAGGCCGTAATGTTTTGATTTTTTTCTTTTTGGTCCAAAACTCACATGTATTTCCCATCTTGCCAAGGCCTGTAAAGTAGGCTACAAACTAGGTCACAGAGTGCTGTTTCTGTTTCAGAATTTTGAATACTTTATCAAAAACAAGAACATTAAACCACTTCTCCAATGGTGTAACACCATTTATTCAGCAGTTAGTTCCAGTTTGATTGGCCAAGCAGCGTGAGTGCTGATATGTACATCATACCGCCTTCTAGTGCACTTAAAAATCCCCTACTTCCAACTTGAGCATTCACTGTTTTCACATATCATGCATTCAAGAATATTTATTTTTATATCACAAATAAACTGATTTATATCAATTTAATTTATATCCCTTATTTGAGTGTAGTATTTAAAGGTGCAATATGTGAGATTTTTGCAGTAAAAAAACCACTAGGCCAGTGTTATATATTTTGTCGACTTGAGTACTTACAATATCCCAAATGTTTCCAACTATTTGTAAATCATGAGAAAAAAATGAGTCGTCGTCTGTCAATTGCGTCATGCCAGCGTTACCCTCGGTTTCCGGTTTTATTTTGTAGAAACCATGGAAACACCAAAGATGATTTGATATTTACATGTTTTAATAGACAAGGGAACAACTATTTTGATATATTTATAGACAGAAAACTAATTGTTGTTTTATAGCTCAACACGTTTAGTCTTATTGTTTAAATCTAATCTAATCTAATCTAATCTAATCGAATTTTCTAAATTTTTTGCGAGTACCATGCTTTACCATGCCTCAGAGAAAAACACTATTTTGTCAAGTAGCTAACATAGCATAATCAGATGCAGCTTTATTTTTAGTAACAGTAATACAGCATTTTCTCCATCATAAAATATGTTTTAAAATGAATTGCATGCCATTTATCAACACAAGCCATACAGTATTTAATATGATATTCTAAAATCAATCTATCTTACTGCAGTGTGTCTCAAACAAGTGTCTCACAGCAGCCACCGAGTGAACGCACAGAGTAACGTTATAACATCATTTTCAACACTCTCAAATGTATCTAATATGATAAACAGAGCTGCGTTACCTCATACAGTACTCATGACCGGAAAAGCAGAAGCGACGCCGGCGACTGTGGCATAATAAAAGTTCTGCTGCTCGTGAGGCGTGTGTTGTGCAATAGCTCCAGCGGCCTCGTTCAGCTCCCACAACACTCGGTCCTGCTCAGATTTTTTCTGCTCTGCTTCATACTACAGTTACGTTAATAATCGCATCAATGAACATGATTTCTTCCCGAGTCCTATCCCTATTCTTTTGCATCGTCCATTGAGGTGAAGACCACATGTCCCAAGATTCCGCGCTCAAACTTGCCGTCATCAAGCTACGCCTTTGTTTTACATTGGCCTCTAGCGACCTCTAGCAGACAGAAATCCTACATACTGCACCTTTAACAAAAGTATTTATTTTGATTTTTGGAATCTGTCAAAAAGCGCACACTTTATCAGAGATGTCGTCGCAAGGGACTGGGAGAGGGGAAGTTAATGTTTTTGTTTAAAACATTACAAAGGCACATTTGTTTTTAAGTTGTGTACAGATAAATCATTTATAATAAACACTGCAATATTCCATACAAATAGGAATTGTCAATTTTGATTTCAGGGGGACTTTTCGGGAATCAAGGTTCTGGCGCCTGCATTATTTCTGCTTGGAGCAGGGTTTCTCTTACCGGAAATCAAAAACATGGAGTGGAGCCGGAGCGGAGTGATAACAATTCTTTGAGAGCGAAGAGGAATTTGATGCAGCGCCACTCAAACCCGCTGGCTGGCACGCAAAATGTTTTGCCTTCGTTTGGAACAAATATCATTCACATAGAGAAAAATATACGAACTGTAAAGTAAATTTACCCGACATTACCTTTTTATTAATAGAACTTTTGCATAAAAGCGATATCACACCAGCTTATTTTGCTGTTGTTCAGAAAATCGTGCTGATATTCAGAACGGCAGCTCTCTTACCCTATTGGTTAGATAGGCTATAATCTCGAGAATACGTCTCTAAGAGACACACAAAGGCAGGACACAATGAGCTCAAGTCGGATAGGTAGGAACTTGGAAACACCTTGGAATTTATGACTTGAGGAAGAGTAAATTACTGCAATCTACTTTCCTCTTAAATGTGTACAAGAATAATAGTTTCAGTACAGTCTGTTGAATCCTCCTGCGTCTCACGTTAAATAACCTTGTGCAGTGTGAAACGACACAGAAGGCGATTAGAAACCCTATAGCTGTGATGAACAGGTTATATGCTTCAGGACAAAGTCAACGAAAAAAAAAAACAATCCCGCTGCACATAACAGAAGCTGAAGGGACTGAACATTTTCCCACTCATATTCTTTCTGCAAGAAGAGAACAGATTTGCATACCGCCTGAAAACAGCTGCTGATAAACATCGCCTCTGGCATACAAACAGCACATCACACAACAGCACAGCAAAACACGCTCAAGCGCATATATGAGCTTATTCATTGTACTGCATCGCGATTATTATTTTTTTTTAAATCAAAAGCCTACAGCACGCGCCTAATATGTAGAAAAACTCAAAAGTTCCAATGAGTGATGAAGGAAATAACATGCACAGCTCATTATATGCTTTCAGATGAGATGCACAAGAATCATCAACTTTTGATGAAAATGCATTCTGTATTCTCATTGTTTAAAACTCCTATGTAACAATGATATAGATAGCCTATATAATAAAAATAGACAGGCAACTGATCGCTTCAGGTCACGGCGTGAATACCTGATATAAGCCTACATTATCCATATCGCCAAAACAAACTCCTGTCATCAACAGCACTCACCTCCCGCCGTTAATTCTCCTCTGGTGATCTGGAAAACACTTCCCAAAGTGTGTAAAACTAGAACAATTCCCACAAACACATCGAGCGTGCTTGAACCCGCCATATCAAATATCCACTGAGGCAGATGTCCTCAGTTTCTTTTGCTTGCCCGTCGCCAAAGAAAATGTAAAATAAAGACAAACAGCGTCTGGTCAGTCGCTGAGCATTCCGCGCTCCTGCACTCTTGTGTGTCGCGCCCGCTGCTGAAGCTACTGCCTCACCGCTCCTGAGATGCGAGGGCACGCGCTCCCGATAACGAGTTTCCTTGAGACTCCAGACCAAAACAAATCCTAGCAGAGGTCAAGATAGTCTAGAAAAAAGACCAGTCTAGCTCGTCTCTTATCACTGCATTCACCACGAAACCAGGAGGTGTAGATGGCGTCACACTTGTACCACCAATAGTGTCCTGACTCTGACTTGCTTGGGGGCGATGGATTTGGAATTAGACGGTTCATTCTTAAGATATGAGACAAAACATGCTACACAAATTTATCTGCCATTAGTTAGTTTAGTTGAAGTAAAACAAAAAAAGTATTTTTTTTGAATAGTAACAGTTCCACTTTAAAATTAACCAGAGATGATCACTAGAATATTTTAACACAAATACAAAACAACTCAATTTTTGTCTCATCGGACCACACAACAAAAAAGAAGCCTTTTGGTGATTGATTTTGTGGTCTGACGAGACAAAAATTGAGTTGTTTGGACATAGGGATGTGGCTTTTGTTTGGAGAAAAAAAGGAACCATTCAAATCCAAGAACACCATCCCCAAGTTTGAGCATGGTGGTGGGAACATAATGCTTTGGGGTTTTTTTTCAGCTAATGGGCCAGGCATCCTTGTAAATGTAAATGGCATCATGAAAAAAGAAGACTACAGTAAGATTCTGGAGCAAAACATCAGACAGTCTGCAGAAAAACTTTGGGCCTGGGGATGCAGTGGACCTTCAAACAAGACAACGATCCACAACACACAACAAAAGTGGTCAAGAAATGGTTGGCAGAGAACAATATCAACTTTTGGGAGTGGCCAAGCCAGAGTCCTGAATTCAATTGAGAATTTGTGGAGAGAATTGAAGACAAAGTGATGGCAAGGAAGCCTTCCAACCTGAAGGACCTGGAGATCTATGCAAAAGAGCAGTGGTCCAAAATCCCAGAGGAAATGTGCAAAAAACTTGTCACTAATTATAAAAACCACTTGACAGCTGTGAAGAAAAATAAAGGCAATGCCATTGATTATTGAGAAAGGGTATGAATAATTGTGGAGATGTAAAAAAAAAAGAAAAGAAAAGTATCTCTAACTTACTTTCTTTTGACACATTTGTGTGTCATTTCCTGCAGCCAGAAGATGCCTATTTGTCAAATAAAAATTCACCATAACTAAAAATTTGGCCTGGGAATGAATAATTTTGGGCTTAACTATAACGTTTAAAATAAAATATAAATGTATAGTCAATTAAATATAAACATTATAATATGCTGACAAAAGTTAATAAAAAAAATTGTTTCACAGGTGTTTTTTGTCAACATCATTAGACATGATTAGTTTTAAAATTCACGTAATAATCAAACCATAACAAAATTAATGTACAGTAAAAACTGAAAATGTGATTTTTTGTTTTCATGTCATTTGTTTTGTCTATAAATAATTGAGATGTGAACAGTTTGAAAAGAGAAAGCCCAGATAATTAATATTATATATTATATATATATCTTTGACCCATATGTCAAGAACTAGTGATTTAGCCTACTAACTTATATTCAATGCATGCAAATTATGGATCAGAATTGTTTGTGTTTAATTGCCCCCCTGATTGTCCTTGATGTACAGTAAATTTGGTAAAGATTGTCTGTGTTGTCTCCTCCTGAGAGCCCAGAGGCAAGACAGGCAATGAAGGGGGTGAACAGGGGGATCATTAATGTTTGGGAATGGCACTGGCAGGCTTTTCCACACTGTCTGCCAAGCAGAGTCCCTCTAGAGGACTGAGAGGCAGTGAGCTGTGGTTGAGCGCTAACCACCTCCCTCTGCTCCTTCAGATCAGGACAAGCAGCCTAGCAAAAACATTTAAGGACGAAGCATGGTAAAGCCGCCACATTAGCATTCCAATTTAAACACCCTTACAGTGTCGCATCAAGAGCCAAAACACGTAGAAACGCTGACTGAAAACCTTGGTCTCAGAAATAAGGGCTTTGATTTATTGTGCACATGTTTATGACAGTATTTCTTTGATAGAGATTTGCAAGTTAATATATTTAACTAATCAAGTTGCTAAGATGTTCTCTATAATCCTCTTTAAAGTCCACTGTAAACTAAGTATGTGCAAGTGTAGAAGTCTAAGTGTTCATACATGCTGTACTAAAAAGAACAATGTAGGAAGCCACTGCATATGTTAATTAGAATTGTTTGTGTGAAAATGAAGACAGATGACAGCAAAAGAAAGTGAGAGAAACAAAAGACTGGAAACAATATAAAATAATTCTGTGCTTCTGTAGATTTAAATAAAATACATCAATAATATTTATCAATTATGTTCTTAGTTTGAGTTGTCTGAAATAAAAATGTTGTCAAAGAGTTGTATTCTCATGCTAAACATGGCCAAAGTTTCAAAACACGAGTTGGACGTATCACAGAGTATTTCTGTGCCAAAAATACTCTTCCAAATCCTCACGAACTTCGTTTTTTTTTTCTTTCGAGTATGGGCCTGAGTGACGTAAAGGGGGGCGGAATTCCTTGTACGGGCACTTCTCCCGGAAGGGCGTGCGCACAACTCGACCAGAGAGAGAGCAAGAGCACGCCCATCAACGCGCATTCGGCTTTACGGAAGTTGTCGGCAGCGCTGCTTTGGTCACAGCAGGACTTCACGAAATCAACAATGTCACCAAAGAAGTGTGTTTTTGGTTGTGAGGGAAAGATAACCTTGCTTCCCAAAGAACTCAGCGTTAAGTGGAGCCGAGAGTTTTGTTCTCACGCATTACATTGATGCACTCTCGATATTTGTCATTAAAATAACCATAGAAACTGATAGTTGCAATCACTTTTTATTGGTTAAAATGAATGGAGAATATCTCGTGTTTTTCCGTGGCTGTTCAAGCCCTCGGGATCGGCGCTTATGGTTTCATAAACAAGGCCCAGTTCTACGCTGGATTTACAGATCGTTTGAAACTGAAAGATGAAGCGGTCACAGCGATAATGATCCCGGTCATGAGTCGAAACCACAGGTGGTGAGTAAAACTGCTTCAAATGTCTGTTTTGTAATAGGCGCCTAAGTGCATATAATGTAAACAATACGAACGTAGTGAATTTATAAATTCATTATTCATCATTCACTATACGCTATATTCTTTATAGTGATTCAAAAGTTATCCATGGATAACGCGAGGGTGTATTGCGTGTGTTTAAATATATTTGTTTAGCTGACCATTGATAGCTTGCAGCCGATCTCTACACAAAAGCTGCGCATTCTCGTACGCCTCCAGGCATTTGGCTGTTTTCAGAAAGACTCGGGACAGCGTATGTATCTTTTATGAATATGATAAAACTAAAGACTTTTTGGTGACATGAAGGATGCTATAATACTCTATAGGTACTTAAGATTAACATGAGATTGGCAAAAACTGTGTGATACCCCCCCTTTAATCATTGTGTTTGAATATTATATGAATACAATATGTAAAGATTATTGAGTCAATCCAACATAATGCAAATAAGCGGTTTTAAATTTATAAGCATTCCCTGCTGGAATGCTTCCCATTTGTCCTCTTCCCAGCATGCACTTAGACATGAATCAGTAATATAGTAGCATTGTTTGACCGTTTTCACATACATTTCTGAAAATAAGATGAACTACATTACACTAAACAGTGTAAAACTTTGTAAACAAAAATGAATTCCCACAAACTCAATCATTTTATTTGAATTTGATTTTGATCAAATCAAGTACTTGAGTAAGTACAGACACTCTAATAAAATATAACTCGAGTAAAAGTATTAAGTACTCTTCAATTTGACTTGAGTAAAAGTACAAGTACTTGAATTTTAAGTAATGAATGTTAATGTACTAGACACACAGATAGAGCTTAAATAGGTTACAGCTTAGTCTGACATCATTATAATAATACAAATAATAATTTGTTACATTTATATAGCACTTTTCTCAGCACTTAAAGCACTTTACATGGACNGCGCGTTTCACTATTTGTAAGTGTTGTGGAGTTTGCAGCGCATGTGTTGTCAAACTGATAAAGATGTTTTCTTTATTTGCAGCGCGTTTCGCTATTTGTAAGTGTTGTGGAGTTTGCAGCGCATGTGTTGTCAAACTGATGAAGATGTTTTCTTTATTTGCATGTGTTTTCTTCATTTGCAGCGCGTTGAGCTCTCTCGGCCACCGTACCTACTCTTTTTTCGAAGGACACCCTGGGATTTTTAACGACCACAGAGAGTCAGGACCTCGGTTAAACGTCTCATCCTAAGGACAGTGCTTTTTGACAGTATAGTGTCCCCATCACTATATTTTGGGCGTTAGGACCCACACAGACCACAGGGTGAGCACCCCCTGCTGGCCTCACTAACACCTCTTCCAGCAGCAACCTCGTTTTCCCAGAAGGTCTTCCATCCAGGTACTGACCAGGCTCAACCCACGGATCTAATCCACAGACACAAAACTGATTTTCTCCCAACTCTTTACATTCACTAAAGACATAACTGACAGTGTTGACGTAACTCTTGTATGTATTTGACAGTGAAAGCGCAATAAGACGCGAAGGAGAACTTGATACTCACACGCTGGTTGACAGGCTTTTAGTATGTATGCACTTTGGGTGTTTGCACTTAGAAAAGTGCATGTCATAAAGTGTTTTACTGGCAAGGATTTAAAACGCATGCAAATAATAAACTTTAATGATTGTGAAGAACTGCAATGTCATGTGCACATAACCACTGCCTTGCTAAAGATGTGATGTGAATATTTGTCACATTGTACAGTATGTTGGGACGTAGGCGCCAGAACTGCAACTCATAGAATGTGCACTGTAGCATGACACTACAATCTCTCTTCAAAAGCAGATCATAGATATTTTAATCATTCACAATCTAAAATCGTGATAACACACACCCTTAAACAGCTCTGCCGTTTATAGCAGATTTAGTTCACAAACAACTCACAGTCGTGACCTGAATATAAATCTCATTTACAATCTTAAAATTTGGCATTGGTAACTTACTTTTCACAGCATCAGTCGTGCCAACAATCCGAGGATCTCCTGGTCTTCTTGGCTCATTTTGAGTCAGACTTGTGAATTGAGTAAATTGTTAACTCAATATCTGACAGACAAGAATGGATCATTTGAATCAGTGAGTTGTTGACTCGAGGGGCCAGTTGTTCAAAAAGTTTAATCTGGATCAGAATGATCTGGATTTGGAAATCCCATGTTTTGCTATCCAGGATCAGGTAGCCATCTCACATTTGTGCCATTTTTTTCAAAGCAAAATTGTATTGGATCACCCGGATCAAGATATACACTTTTTTCGTATTACCAAATCTTAATTACTAGTGCTCTATGGAGCCCCTAATGGGACATGGTGATGGTAAAAAACAGTATTTCAATATTTTAGCATTCACTCAGAAAAGTTTTGGTTAGCGTTCACCCTCAAAACTTTGCGTATGCTCACTAAGAACTTCTGACTGGTTCATCTCTTATGATTGTGCCAATCACAATCAATTTGTATCAACCAGTGATAAAAAAACATTTCAAATAATATATATTTTTGTTTGATAATTACTGTTTGGGGATTATTTTGACACCAAAATCTTTTTTTACTTTACTGTAGGCTACCAAAAGGCTTAATAGGTATAATGTCCTCTTCTAATTCATTACTTTAACATTTAAACCAAGAGTAAAATTTAAAAAATCCAATCCGATAGCCGAAATCCGATCCGATTACTTTTGAACAACTGGCCCAAGAACAGATGCAATCAGATGCGAATAAATCATTGGGTGCTTCTCATTTCCGCATCCTTGTTCCCTTTCCTCGCATCTTAGCTCCAACCCATTAGGATGAGAGGGAAGGATAAACCTGTGTATCTTCACTCATGACTCCGCAGGAAGCTTTTCTTTCCTCATTCCTTGTCTCCTCATGGTGCAATTAGAGAACATAGACTGTAAAAAAAGATGGACGACGCACCTTCACTATCTTTCATTGTAGTAAGTGAAGCCGCCAGTGTGCCAGTATGGCGCTGACATCTTGAGTCTCGAGTTTGCGCATTGTGAACTTGGAGCCCGAGTCTGCGTAGTAGTGAGCGCGAAGTGGAGCCGAGATATCAAGGTCCCGCCCACACTCCCACAGAAATGATTAATACTGCAGAATAACTCAATATGTTGGTGTGAAATAAACAGTTCTGGAAATGTAGAAATTAAAATTAAAGCTCCAATCTCCTCCCGAAGATCCAGAAAAAAGTCTGTTAGTGCTTCAGTGACTACTTAGCTCAGAGAAGCTGTCAATCTCAGCTGTCAATCATGATGTCAAATCATGATGTCAGTCAGTCCCATTACATTACATGGAGAGGGCAGTCCTATACTGCATCCAGCCACCTGGAGGCAATTGAGACGCTTTGGCTTCACTTTTCAGGACTCGTGTTGTATGCTTGGGGTTAGAGAATTGAGATGTCCTTCAAGGTGGCTGAGATTGATTGATTCCGGGTCACAAGCTGGAGGACGGAGGAGCGAGGAAACGAGGAAGCATCTATTTGAGCTGCCATTCAGTGTTATTTGCGAACCAATTTAACAGGTTGATTGTTTTAAAGGAATTAAATAATTATTAAGTATTAAAAGGCTTAAGGGAATAAATAAAATTAAAACTGTAAAATAAGATCCACTGTAGTTGTGAAGTAATCAGTTTAAACTATTTGCAAATAATATTTTGTTTTAAAATATGCACACGTTCACTCTGATATCTGATATGTCGAAAACGCAAAACGTTTCTTGTCTCGTCACATTCAGTTAAGAGTTACGTGAATCAAATGTAAATTATACCATAATTTACATTTAAAACTGTGAAATTTCTTAAAAAGCTGAGTTGCTTGCATCCCTGGATATTACCTACTGTCGGTCGTTTAGCATTCCTCTCGTAAAACAGTTTTCTATGCTATTTTTCTGCTATTTTCTATGCACTCTTTCAGAGGTAAAACTAAAGCGCTGCGCTGGAATTTATACTCGTCTTCTGTAAACAGTAAGACCCACCTTCTTTGATTTGATTGGCCATTTCACTCATTTTGACATTGACGAGCACTGTTAGACTGTTGAGAAATAGCAACCTAAAAATGACCCATCTGACCTAGGTAAGTATCAGTCTCTCCTCTCATCCTTTTCTGATGAGGTTCATGCTGCTAAATCTTCATATTTCCACAACAAGATCAACAGCACTTCAAACACACACACACTTTTCAAAACATTCAACTCTCTCCTCTGTCCCCCTCCACCACCACCCACAACCTCACTAACTGCTGATGATTTTGCTAATTTCTTCACTGACAAAACAACCATCAGCAGCCAGTTCTCAGCTCCATACACACAGGAACTCGGACCATCCACAGCCACAAATCTTCTCTCTTCCTTCTCTGCCCTCACTGAGGCAGACGTATCCAAACGTCTCCTCTCCAGTCATCCTACCACCTGCCCTCTAGATCCCATCCCCTCACACATTCTACATGCCATTTCTCCTATACTTTTACCAGCACTCACACACATTATCAACACATCTCTCCACACTGGCATTTTCCCTACCACATTCAAGCAGGCTCAGGTAACCCCACTGCTTAAAAAACCCACATTAAACACATCATATGTAGAAAGTTACAGACCTTTCTCTCTCCTATCATTCTTAGCAAAAACACTTGAACGGGTTATGTTCAACCAGGTATCACCCTTCCTCTCACAGAATAACCAGCTGGATGTCAACCAATCTGGTTTCAAGACCGGTCACTCAACTGAGACTGCATTACTGTCGGTTACTGAATCCCTGTGGATTGCGAAAGCGGATTCCAAATCATCAGTTCTCATTCTGCTAAATCTATCTGCTGCCTTTGACATGGTGAATCATCAGATCCTTCTGTCACCCTCTCATCACTGGGAATCACAGGTACTTCACTTCACTGGTTTGAATCCTATCTCACAGGTAGGTCTTTCAGAGTTGCCTGGAGAGGGGAGGTATCCAAAGCTCATCAACTGATCACAGGGGTTCCTCAGGGTTCAGTGCTTGGACCCCTCCTCTTCTTCATATACAATACATCACTAGGTCCCATCATAGAGGCACATGGTTTCTCCTACCATTGCTATGGTGATGACACGCAGCTTTTCCTTTCATTTCATCCAGATGATCCCACAGTAGCTGCATGAATCTCAAGCTGTCTGGCGGACATCTCTGCATGGATGATGGGACGTCACCTGCAGCTCAACAGAGCTTCTTGTCTTGCCTGCCAATCCGAATCTACAGCATGATTTCACCATCCAGCTAGGTACAACATCGACTACTCCATCAAGGTCGGACAGAAATCTTGGAGTAATCCTTGATGACCAACTGAACTTTAAAGAACACATTGCAAAGACATGCAAAATTGTACTACACAACATCAGGAAAATCAGGTCTTTTCTAACACAATATGCAACACAACTTCTCGTCCAGGCCCTGGTCATTTCTAGGCTTGATTACTGCAATGCTCTTCTGGCTGAACTGCCATCATGCACAATCAAGCTTCTACAATTGATTCAGAACGCTGCAGCACATCTTGTTTTAAACAAGCCCAAAAGAGCCTACGTCACACCTCTCTTCATCTCTCTGCACTGGCTACCACTTGCTGCTCACATCACGTTCAAGGCATTGATGCCTGCTTACAGATTTACCACAGGCTCAGCATCCTCCTACTTCCACTCACTCTTAGAATTCTACATCCCTACCAGAAGCCTGCGATCACTAAATGAGCGAAGGCTCGTGGTACCATCACAGAGAGGCACAAATTCACTCTCCAGAACATTTTCGTTCACTGTTCCTTGCTGGTGGAATGATCTCCCCGCCTCCATCCGGAATGCAGAATCCCTGGCAGTATTCAAAAGACAGCTGAAAACTCATCTCTTTCAAGAGCACTTAATCTCATCTTAAAAAAAAAAAAAAAAAAAATGCTTTCTCTTCCTTTAATCCCTCCCTATAGCTTATACTACTGTAAGCATGGTCTGAAACTTGTATTATGAGCACTTCTTGTGTCTATTTGCCTCTTCACAATGACTCGCTTATTGTAGGGTGACCATATGTGCCATTTTCCCAGGACGCGTCCTGTCCAGGATTTCTAAATTGCCTAAAATGGCTTGAGCCCTTGCCTCTTTAATTGTGAAAGTGGTCATATCGATGTGCCCCCGGAACGCAATTTAGGAGCGCGATTTCTACACGGAGGTCTGTGCAAGCCACTGTTCTTACTGACAGTCTTCATGCAATGCATACAAATGTTGTCGTATTTGCAGTACTTTGACCGTTCTCTGTAGATCCAACCTTCTCGCAAGCCACGATTGGTTGATTATGTATAATGCATGCTATTGGTCAAATTATTTTTCAGTCGTTACCTTCCGCAAATATGAAAACAAAATTTTTGTGGAGACTTGTCCCATTAAATGTCTATGGTGGCTGTATATCTAACATACACTCTACATTTCATACAGTTATATGTATCATTTCTTCTACATTTAAAATGTATAATGAACGACTTACAAAGAGTCAAAAACACATCTTTGGCCTACCTAATGCAGAGGAAGCCGCCTCCTTTCCGAGTTGCGTAGATATCTGTGGCAACCAGGGTGGGCGAGAGCCGTGAGAGAATGGCGCGAGGCCGGTGGCGCGAGAGATAATGAGCTCCACCTGGGAGGCGCGCCGGCCTCGAGTCTCTCACGGAGGAGCTCCGGGAGCATAAAAGGAGGAGCGACGACAGTGAAGGACGAGAGAGGACCAGGCCTGGATATTATTTTATGTTTTATTATGTTTGTGTGGCCGGCAGACGTCCGCGAGGGTCTGCCGGCATTACTTTCGTTTTGTTCTGTTGTTTATTTTATATTAAAGTTTGTTGAATGTTCGCCGGTTCCGGCCTCCTTCTTCCAGCATATACGAACTGTGTTACAATATCAATAGTGGAAGCGTCAGAGTTAGAGCCTCCTTTAGTTGTTGGTTTATTTAGAAATAATAATAATAATAATGATAATAAACTATGAATAAATATCCATTTAGTTTAGTTAGCATAAGCCCAAACTATGGCGAGAACAGAACGAGAAGAGTCCTCTCGCGTACCGCGATATGATTCGCGAGTTGGGAGAGAATGGGGTTCTTGTTTTTTTTGTATAGTATTTAAAAATTATTTAGCCCTAATTTACTCATTCTACTCACTAAAATGATAGGATAAGACAAATAAAATGAGAAAATGTTAATTAAATCATTTATTTTTATTCATAGCTCCCACAAAATCATAAATGGCTCTGGTCTGGGTTCTCATTCAATTTCTGAATAAGAAAAAAGCAAAGACTCTGAAACACTGAAAGAGATGGAGAGATAAAGAAAGACTTTAATACGAAAATGCTGAATTGATGAATGGACTACATGGATTACGCTGGCTGCATATTTTTATTCCACTGAGATTCAGATGAAGTGACTGCGCATTTAAGCACAATAATGAAACACCTCTGTGCAAATGTGAGCGTGTGTGTCTATTATACTGTCTCTTTCTATTAGTTTTTACACCTCAGCAATACTGGCAAAACGTTTTCACTGTCTTCAAGGAAAGTTAATTTCCTGCCTCACACGCTGTTAATAGAAATCCCAGCTGTCTAAATACATAGCAGGAGAGGGAAGTTCCAGTTTGGAAAACAAAATATCACAATAAAATGAATAAAACAAATATATAAAAAAAGATAATACATACAAATAAATCAAGAAAAATAGCTGTAGTTTTAGAGAAGGATACAAGAAGTTGTTTTATTTGCAGTAACCAAATTGGTGGCAGAAAGCAGTGGAAGCTAAAACAGGTGCTCTAGTGATTTGAATAGTTTTGCTGATGTCAACATTGTCCAATGGTATATATTTTCAGTATTATAATTATACTCTTTTAGACATTTTCTAAAGTGTAAGTTCCAATCAGATAATGAAAACTACAAAGTTTTGTAGATTTTAAAGAGTGATTGGCTGTACCTATATTAGCTGACACTAAAAATTTGTAAATTCAGATTATTGTGTATTTCTACACGATACTGCTGTGGCATCTCCAGAGAAAACACAATGTGTTGGGCCTATTGATGCTCATGTAATGTGCAGCACATATCAGAAATCCCCTGTGTTTTCAATAGATACATAATTCTAAAACATCTTTGACCAGTGTCTCATTGAGTGCAACAGTCTGAGCAATGACTTGTTTCCTAAATAATTCATCCATATGTGTACAAGTTTTTTTTCAGATCATCATGTTTCATTTCATGCTTTGTATTTGCTATGATAAATCAAAGCATTTGTTTTGACTTCTGGTAAAAAAAAATCAGAAATAAAAGGACAAAGATGGCAGGATTAAAAAACCCACAATCTGACAGTTTATAATACTGAAACATTCCATAAATCAATTGAGTTCATCATTGTATATTTTCAGCTTGTGTTACAGTGTTCTGGTACCCAGGGAATTTTCACTTAAACACTGCAACAGCACATTATTTCACTTGTCTTTGTTCGTGTTTTGGTATCATTATAGTTTTCAATTTTATTATCTGCCAAAATGTGGTCTGCCTGAATCCAAAAAGGAGATCAAGTGGTGATTGAACACATATTTGAAGTAATGAAAATACAATATTCTCAAAACCACAGAGATCTGGAAGGAGAGCAGGCTATGAAAGCAAAACAATCTCTGAAATGGCACCCCGAGTCCATATTAGATTTGATAAACCTTTCCCGGATTAATGATATATTGTGGTCATCTTAAATATTTAATTTTAATAAAGCTATGATTTTCTTAACTTGAACATGATGTTAAAAAAAAAACACATCAATTGCCTTCCAAATCACAGAAATCCATTTTTTTACATAAACAAAATAAACATTTGCCTTTGCCAGGTTAATGTATCTGATACTATTAATTGAGCTGTTGAACCTACATAGCTATCCATTAGCAAATGTTAAAGCAGGCACTTATATAAAGTGTTGGCTCTGGTAAAATAAGATGGAAAATGTAATTTCAGTGCCTCAGAGAGACTTTACAACATATGGAATGAGTTAAGTCACAGATTCGTTTAAGAAACTTTCTTTTTATGACTGATATAGTCTATGCTTCATTCTGTTTAATTGAAACTTGTTTGCGGTCACACTTTTTCCTCCCACGAGTTTGTGTAAAAAAAACAACAACAACAACCTCTAAACCCTAAGCAAGTACAGCCATGTTGACGGGGAGGCTCAAATGAAGTGGAAATCTATAGGGACGTGACGGCCAGTGTTTGCGTGTCTATGTTTTCCTCAAGCTTCAGAACTGTTTGGGCACTTGTAAAGTGGGTTGGAGAAAGAGAGCTTGCTTTCCTTTGAGCTGGAGACCTGAATAACACACACAAGCAAAAACAGGCCAAGATGTACAAATGAAAAACACTGATTATACTTACAGTCCATTTACACAGAGCAATTCTGGAATAGAATTGCATCCCATCATTATGATGAGACATTATGATGTTCATTTTTCTCGCATGATTTGTAAGATGCCTTTTTTTCTTCTATACATTTTTTATTTATTACTTAAGCAGAAGATTAAAGTATTACTTAGGTCCTCCGATCCCAAGCCTCAGTCATATCATGGCAAATCAAAACCAGAACTGCAGCCAGTAAAATTAAGTGCAGAGCCATAAAACAGTCCACAGATTGCACTGTATGTCATCGGTATGTCTTTTTAAAAGTTAAATTGTTTTTGGGGTGAAACTGAATGGTCAGTCACTATGTTAATCATGACAACCAGAGTTTCATACCTTTGGATCTTCTTTCCATGGGTAAACGCTAATGTTTAGTTGAGGATGTAAAGGCCATCTGGGTCTAACATCAAGGGAGGGTAGCTGAAACAAGAATGACCATGTTAACTTCAGAAAATGTCAGCTATAGGAAAAACAATAATAGTTTAATTAGTATATAGCGTCTTTCCACACAGTAATTTCACAAATTACAAGCCAAGTAAATTTGAATTACATTAGTGTAATAAGTGACTAGAATGACAAATACAAACAATTATGAAAATCAGTAATTGTTTTCGAAACACTAGGGCTCCCATTGGATTGCATTTCTTAAGTAGGTCATTGACATTAATGAATAACTGAGCAAAATGTGGTGAAATCTCAGTTAGCCATTAAAATACAGTATGCCAGGCTTCACTGAAAACTACCCCTCACTGCACAGGAGAGTGAAAACCACTGCATGCCGCATACAAAATACAGTGAGTTTAGCACTGAGTGTTAAATGCACACATGCTCACACCAACACAAACACACAAATTTAGGCTTGCGGGTCAATATTTCCTATCAACAGTGTGACAGAACTCTCTCTCACACCTGCAGAGTGGTTCAAATTACTGAATAACACTGTTCACTCCAAAGTGGAAAACAGGCAGTAAGTGGAAAAAAAAAAAGAAAATGGAGTGGGAGGAAAAAGAGAGAGTCTAGGGAATATGAAGAGATAAGTGCAACATATAAAACATGGCAGGGAAAATGAAGATCTCTATTAATAAACAAACACAAGTGCATAATATAAGCTGTCAGAGAAATCAAATCATTTGATCATGACATACATATTGATGGTATAGGACTAACCTTGTTCGGCAAGTCTGAGCTATCCAACTCTTCATTAGCAATAAGATCGGAGTCTCTGTTCAGTCAAGAAAAAAGCAGTCAATACCAACACATATATACAGACACTTTCTGGTTATGTAAAGTTCATCTGAATGTAAATGGACTTACTTTTGTGAATGTCTCTTTTGAAATAACCAGAACAAAATTACTCCAGATGCAATGACCACCAGGATCACTGCTACACTTAATCCAACACTGACAGCTGCATAGTTCAAAATTACATGTTTTATTGTATATATTGTATATATAATATATTGTTGCTTATCTGCATATTCAAATAACTGCATACTCACCCATCCAATTATCTAGTTTACTATTTGGTATCACAGGTGTTGTGGGAGTAAATGTTTTTTCTTGGCAACGATTCCCAGTCCACTGTGATGGACAACTAGAGAAAGAAAGAAAATCATTATTATTGCACAAACACACACACAGAGACTTTGAATGGCAGAGATAATTCAAAAGGGAATGCTGGCTCCTCAACTTTCCAAAAGAGAAATAAATAAATAATTGCATGAAAATTAGCTTGGAGACAGCCACGTGAGCTTAATATCAGCAACAGCCTTCCCTTGGCTCCTGTAATGAGAAAAAGACACACATTCTTCTCTTTGTCCCTTCCTTTCTTTTACTTTCTCCGTGTTTTCCTTTTCTTGCCTGTGGGGAAGATCTTTTCACATAAAGAATGTTCTTAAGCTATTCTGAAATCAACCTCATGCACACAGATACACTAGTGTCTGCGAACAAGTGACTTAAGTAATTCTCATCATTTATTAGCGATGACACCATTTCAAAGAGAAAGACAAGGAGAAAGAAAACATTTAAGGCTTAGGGGGGTTGATTCAAATGGTGAAAGATTGTGTTTTTTGGCACAAATAGGACAGTTAGTACAGAAAGCCTGCTTTGGAAGTCCACTTAAAAGTACATGTTTAAACTGAGGGCCAGGGTGCTGATACTTTGTATAACTCGCTCACATTTCAATGTGATATTCGGCTGGCACTGTGGAATAGCATGAATAATTCAATGCAAAGGTCTCCAACAGGGTCTTGTTATCTATCTGACCATGACCGACAGGTGAAGGTGGATATTTTTGAAGGAGGTAAAACTGAAAGGTCTTTTTAAACCATTATCACAAAGACTTTAAACAAATACTTTCTGTAACCCCCCCCCAAAAAATCATAATATATTTGGCCTATATAACAAACCTGCCAAGTTTCATGAATTTGTATTGCCAGCTATAATACATTTCAATATGATGTTCATAGGCATGAGTACAAAAGAAATGAATACTAAAAAACAATGTACAATGTACTTATTGTGTTGTATTGCAAAACACGTTAGCTGCTATTGAGGTGAGATGCATGCAAGGGTAGGGACAGGTTTGGTGGTATGGTTGGGTTTAAGGGTGTGTTAAGGTGTAAGTGAGGGATCAACAATGTAATTAAATTAATTACAGCTGTAATTACATCCAGGTATTTTTTAAATAGAAGTATGATGTAAAAACATGCATGTACACTATAAGTGAATTGCATAAATGATTCATTTAAATGTTAGTACAGTAGTTAAAGACATTTAATATAAAGTGGAACTGAAAACTCAATTCCTTTTGAAAAATTCAGTATTTGATAATTAATCTTTTGGGATTCACTTCTGTTGCATATATATTTTTATATTTGATGTGTTTGTACTATTGTGCTTGAGGAACTCACATGCACACTGGTCCATGCTCCTTTACTGCACATCTCCCTCCATGGAGACAGTAGCCAAAGGGACACTCTGAAAAATAAAACACATCCACATATAATAAAGACTTATGATAAAATAGCAGTAATCATACTGAACGATCAAATTCTATAAGGACCTAATTTCACACTATTAATTAATGCAGATCTAGTGGTGATTGCATTGTGGTTAAAGTTATGGGCTGGCAGCTTAAGGGTACAGGTTCAAAACAGGTAGGGGCAACCCTTAACAAGAGAGTTACAGAGAGTTTCTATTAATGATGTGTCCTTGACTGAGGCACTTCACCCCCACGGTGCTCCTGGGCATCAGCTCCTTTAATCAGATGATTGCAGGAATAGTGCTCTGAAGAAAGTGCCCACTTAATGAGAAGTAATATATTATGCAACTCCTAAAAAGTCACTTTAATTCGATGGGCTTTATGATGTTCATAAATTAAGCTATAAATTCCATTTAGGGAATTAAGTCAGAGAAGCAACTACTGATATTTATCTTTCCATCTTCTCACATATTGTCTGATGAACAATGATTTGCAACTCCAAATCACAATCATTTTCCCACCCAGATGAGTATGAAAACACTATTATAATGAAATCCCAGAAAAATACTTCCTAAAAAACAAAATCATTCAAAAAGTTTGAATGAATTGAAGAAATTAATACATTGATATTATATATATTGAGCAAAACATTGATAATAACAAATGTTTCTTGAGCAGCAAATCATCATATCAGAATGATTTCTGAAGGATCATGTGACACTGAAACTGGAGTAATGATGCTGAAAATTCAGCTTTGCATCACAGAAATAAATGACATTGCAGTATGACAATGAGATAGAAAACAGTTATTTTTAATTGTAATAATATTTCACAAAATTACTGTTTTTACTCAAGTGTTTACCTCAAACTACTGAACGGTAGTGTACACTTGCCTCCACTGGTTGGTTGTTTGTTGTCATGCATTAAATTGTTAAAACCCTCTTATTAACAATTTCACTTGCAAGTCAAACTGGCAGTTGTTAAGAAAGCAATCAACTTTGATAAGAAAAGGAGGTACAAGTTTAAAGGTGTCATATCATGAGATATTAAACTTGTCCTTGATCCTTTAAGATAAAATTTCCACAACGGTACAAATTTCCATTTGTATGGAACAGATCACCAGAAAAACTAATATTGACTTGAAAAGCCTTAAAGTATAGCAGCAAAACTGTTTTTGAGTGAAAAAAAAAAAAGAATATAATAAGAAACATTAACTTTTTTTAATATATGGATATGATAAGTGAGATGAATGAATGTGTTTGTGTTACCATAGCAGCTGGACTCATCAGAGTTAAAAGGATGGCAGTCAACAATATTGTTGCATCGACTCTGATACGCTACGCACTCAGCTGTCGCTTCACACACTAGTTCTCCTTCATCACATATCTTAACAGCTACAGAGACACAGAGAGAGAATTTCATCTTTTTGTATTACAGCTACAATGTAGTTTTTAAGCAGATTTGTGCTTGGGTCTTACGGCATCCATATTCATCTTCTCCATTTGGGCAATCTACAACAGTATCGCAGTGCAGTAGTGCTGGAATACAGCGGTCCATGCAGCGGTATTCTCCTGTCTCACACCCTGTTTGAGGAGGCGTAGTGCCAGGAACCACACTCGCACAGATCTCCTCATCCGAGTGGTCAAGACAGTCCACCTCACCATCACAGTGCCAACTCAGTGGTATACACTCGAACAGATACAAACACTGGAAGTGCTCCATGTGGCATGTTCGTGGGATAGGGGTCACTGGACCTGAACATACACAGAAACAAAATGGTAAACCCAGTTTTCAATTTGGGAAGAGCTGAGAATCAAAAGCAATGAGCAGCTCTGTACCTCCAACAAGACATTGCCTAGTGAAAGAGACGTCATCCACAGCAATGTCCGTCCACTGGTCTGCACCCACTTCTGCCTGAATACTAACTCTGAAGGGTGATGCACTTGATAAGATCACATTAGCATACTGCCAGCTGTCTCCATGGTCTCCACAGGTTGCCCACATTAGCAAGGGTGTTCCACTGTGGCCCAGGGTATACACCTGCAATATAATACCCAGAATTCATAACAGTCTTCAAAGGTGCTTTATAGCTCAGTGTTTTCAATATAAAATAAAAGCAGTGGAAGGAAATTCACTGAACTCCTGCACTCCTTCCACATCTTTGCAAGCAAAATACTGCATTATAATGCAAAAGAAAGAGGTGAATATACACTACCATTACTAGCCTATTCTTATTCAGCAAGGACACATAAATTGTTTTTTTTTTACTTTCCATCAGTCAAAGAATCCCGAAAAAAGAATACAAAAATAAATAAATCATGGTTTCCACAAAACTATTAAGCAGCATGGTTGTTTTCTGATTTATGATGGATCATGTGACACTAAAGACTGGAGTAATGACTGCTGAAAATTCAGCTTTGCCATCACAGGAATAAATTACATTTTAAAATATATTCAAATATAAAACAATCATTTTAAATTGAAATAACATTTTACAGTTTTTGCTGTATTTTGAGCAAATAAATGCAGCCTTGGTTAGCATAAGAGACTTCTTTCAAAAATGTCTTTTGTTCAAGTACATTACTCTCTCACCTTCAGTGTACCCATGTGATGAGAGCCGTACATGTGGAACCAAAAGCGCAGATGACATATTCCGACACTGGCAGGAAACTCCAGCCGGGTTATTAAACTGGCAATGTCTCCTTCCCTCTGGGCACTGGAGTTCACAAACAGGTACCCCCCTCCTCCATCTGAAAGAGTAAACCAATGTCGTCTTCACAGCAGTAAATATTTACTTTATTAAGGATGTCTGCTAAAATAGCTTTATTATGAAAATGAATAGGAGCAAAACACAGAGGAACACGTTTTACACAAATGTCACATAAATTAATTTAAAATTCAAATGTTCTATATTTTAACAATTACCCTGTGGTACTTAACTTATGTGAAACTCTTTTTTGGTAAGTTATTCATGGAAAGTTGGAGGTTTGAGACACATTTGTGTGACTTTTACCTTAAAAGTCTTTGAGTTGCTCAGGCTGTTGCTCAAACAGGATGACATTCCATTGATTATAGACAGTTTTACAATTTTAAATACAGTTCTCATCACTGAGTCTCACATAATGATTGTTAGGACTTCGTTCTATCTATTGGTTGTTGATTGAATTTTGAAAGGAAAGGCAGATCTGGATGTGAGCTTGCAGTCCATTGTAAGAAATGGCCGGGTTAAGCGGATTAACTGATAGTATTCGAGCATAAGTCACCAGAAAGAAGTCTATCGTTTTACCAGAAGATCAAGTCCTGGGATAGAATAAAAATGATCGACTTTAATACTTTTACACCACTACACCTCTACAAATATTAGAAACAATTTCTTATCTTGTCAAAAAGGAGATTATATTATTATAGTATTATGATAGTGACAGTAACAGCAAACATTAGATTCCACTGCATGACTCCACATTTTACTCAGAGAGACACTCTGTTCAGCAATTTCCTTGACTCTTTGTCTGACATGAAAAGTCAATAGTGGGTTCAGTAAATCGCTCACCTTTTAGAGGGCAGACACATTTTCATAATTAAAATAATGTACACTTAACATTTTCACAGAGAGACACTGATCTTTCAGCAGAACAGGGCAAGAGTATATGAGTGGCAGAAATCCAGATCTTAATTACACTCACTGATGATGAAATGAAAATGGCTTTGGGTGATGAATAATTCTGAGCTCCAACCCTTTGGTTTTTAAATCATGCAACGACTCATTAGATGATTCAGATGGCTGGCCTCAATATTGTTTCATGGGGAAAGTCTAGGTTTGTTTGTTGTTGTTTACCAAAAATTGCTATGTTGTCCAGATATTTACATAAAGTTCAAGGATTTGGACTTACATATGTATGTGGCTTGTTTGGATTCAGAGTCAGGTATTACAAAGTAGTCTGTTTCACTGTTAAAAGGAGGTACTAAGAGTAAGACTGTCCAGTCAATAGACTGTCCAGTCAATCTTCTGATTAGCTGCCCTCATAATGGAGATTTGACAGCATCACACTGACTGTGATGCTGTCAAATCTCCATTATGGGGGCAGCCAATCAGAAGACACTCATTTTGACACAATATAAACTTATTTAGCTTATATAACTTATATAATTGACTCTTCTGCATTTCTCAGATCCTACTCCTGACATTTTTCTTGTGTAATTTGCACCAGCACTTTGTAATTCACATTTAAAGCAAAATAAAGCTTTTTATTGTGTTACTCACAATTGTGTTGGTGATATGTATGTGTTTATTAGTCATATTTGTATTACTAAGCTGACTTAAGGGCATTGTAAAGTTTAGGTTTTACTAACTGGAACTGTGGTCAGCTGATGGTCCCGTCCCAATAAGCATTCTGCCATAGCCTATATCCCAGTCAAAGTCATCGTAAGGATCCTGAGACAGCTGACAGGTCTCATGCCAATGGCCACCAGGCATATCAAAATTACAAGCTCCTGGAACAATCACTAGCAGACCAAATGAAGTGTTGAGATGTTAGCTCCATAAAAGTGACAATGTTATTAAATAGTCAAGAATTTTAAGGTTACTGCAGATGTACTTACTGCAGTCTAGCTCATCAGACTCATCGGAACAGTCAGCTTTACCATCACACTCCAAATGATACTCAATACAGTCTCCATTATTACACACAAAATCTGTGACAGCAGGGCATGACCCAGGAAGCACAGCTCCTGAAACACAAGGAAACTATTTCAGTTTCACTGATCCAAAACAGTACGATTAAAAAAAAAGAAGAAGAAGGTAATCTAATAACAAAAATGAAATACGACATCTAACAATTAAAAGATGTGAAATCCAAATGATGCTCAAGTATGACCGTATTAAACAAGCTCAAAATAGCAATAAAACATCCATCCAGAGCTTTTTAGCAAGAATATCTTCAAATTCTTTAAACATAAAATGACAGCAATGTAAGATTATTCAGGGTAAAATATGTCCTGTTTAATTCTAAAACTTTTAGGTCTATTGCCATGGGGTGAAAAGGCATCTAGGAATAGAAATTCCTTCCAAAGCACATATACTCACAAAGAAATTTCTTGTTCAAAATTTATTTCATTGTTCTGATCCTCTTCATGCTTTGATAGAGCTAATTTACTTACACTGTTATAGTTTTTGCTTTTATTACAGACAGCTGTGTGGAAGTATAATTCAGTTGAATTGCTGTACTTTTAAAAATAAAAAAGGTGGAATTTATTGATGGCCCAGAAGAGCCACATATCCAAAAGGGTCATGTTCCTTCATAAAACAGCAAAACTTGCTGATGCTAAAGCCATGAATGGTCATTTCTAATAAAAACCATTGTATTTTTTAAAAACAATTAATTATGCTTAGGTCCACTGACATTCAACTAAATGCAGAAAGCAGCCTGCACACACATTGGGTTAGATATCTCTGCTTTACACACTTTCTCACTAAAAGATCCAAAAGCTCAAGTGTAATTACTGTGATTAATAAGTGTCAGTATGCAAATTAAATCTGACATTTTACACGTCAAGCCTGAAAACCAAAAGATGAATGTATTCTGACTTTTTCATGTTGTTCCCGGATGGCTTGTCAGAATTAGCAAATCAATTCTAATCCAATTAAATGGTGGTACTGCTTTCCATCAGGCAGTGCTGAGGACAACCCTTAGAGCCCTGTTCTGGTCAAGCTTATGCATGAACGTTAAGCAAAAGTGACTCATGGGAAATAAATGTGAAGATGAGAACTGGAGGCATTGTTGCTTCCCCTGAGGATCACTGCTCAAACTAGTCAAACTCGCTTGCAGCTTTCACTTGTTTGCTATGAGCCTGTCCGTAAAACACGTCCGCAAGCTTAGGTACATCTGCATTCATGCTTGCATCGGCTCAGCTAGTCAGATATCAAATTTCAGCTTGTTCAAAGCTATATTCACAATTTGTATTTTTTCAAATTGGACAATAAAATGAATTGTCTTGCATGAGAAACAAATAAAAAATAAAATAAAATACACTTACGTGGTGCACAGTCAATGAACTGCAGGTCGTCCAGAGCCGCTCCACCACTCACATCTTGTGTTCGAACCACTTCAAATATGAGAATAAAGTTCCTCAGGTTCCTCAGAGACACTTCCGCTCTTCTCCATTCCCTGTGCATCTGCCGCTGTGTCCACACCTCCCTCGGCTCATTTTCTGTCTGTCCATCGCATATGCGGAAAAAGCAAAATACTTACATTTGCTAATTCAGTTCCATATACAGTAAAAATCCAGACATTTGACTAAATTTGGTCAAATCAAACAATCTTTTATATTACAAAAATAGTAAAAATAATTTAAAAAAAAATCATTCTTATGAGACACTATACAGAAGTTTGAGCTACAAACAAGTTGAGACATGTTACCATGAAACCAAAATTGACAATACAGTGTACATTAAAGATTTATCTATACACATCATTATTTTTTTTTAATTCATGATCCCTCTTAGTTTTTAAACAAAACCTTTTTTCTCACATAGAGGAGCTTCCTATAGCAACTGTTATCTATTGCACATAATCACAAATTCATGCAATGTTCTTAACCCCCTTGAGGTATGTTTCATAGCATAAACTTGAAGTGCTAAATGGTTTATGTCAGCTAATAATAACACATAACAGCACTGAAAATTCAGGCAAGAACATGTTTCAGCAATTTGACAATTTGCTGTCTTAAGTTTCAGCTTATGTCAATAGAGTTACTATATAAAGACCTCCACACATTCCCTGATTTAAGTGACATATTCCAGTTGCACTGTATGTTTACTCCACCTGGTAAGATCTAGTCAAGTACCTTAATAAAGAGACGGATGATTCCTGTGGCTTTCTCAGAAATATAGTACCAGAAGGCAAGTTTACATGTGGCACTAGACTCCTTCCACACAGAACTTCTAATGTGAGCTTTATCACCTTTCAATCCCAACGGAGTGGCTGCCAGATATACAAAGTGGCCTGTGAAGAGAGAGACTGACATTAATAATGTTGTGTTGCTCTTGTACCTACAGTATGTGAAAGATTTCATATCATTAACAAAATGCCTTCATCCAGCAGTAGTGTCAAGATTTAATGGCAAAAACTTCACACACTTTTGCAACTTTTGGTAGGTCAACTTCAAAACTCACTGTAGCTAACCAAACTTAAGAGACTGATAAAACTCTGCATGCTCAGACTCCTGAAATATAGTGCAAACTCCACCTCTTCCACCGATTAGAAAAACTGAACAAGGGGTTGTGGGCATTATCATCCTAAAAATTTAAAAATTGCATTTCAAATACTCACTGGAAATAGTACACTATAGTATTTTTTAATGTAACCTATATAATTTTAGATGCACTAAACCTAATCTGGCATAAAACCAAATGAAAGTCTAGGAATTCTGAAAATGGATGAACAGATGAACTCAAACATGGAAGAAGCGAAACTGTGATTGTGTAAGAAAAAACAATATGGTTATATAATAATGGTTTTTCCAGCTTACTGTAGCTTTCATGAGATCATGGGACTCATATACTGTAGCTCTATTGATGCTGGAAAACATTGCTTATGAAAGGACAGAGAAGGAATGGCAAGCTCACAACTACTTGAATAATAAAGATATCTTGCTGAGATGAAGTGAGGCAGGGCACCAAATCAATAAAGAAGGCTATACTAAAGAGACAGGGTTCTGAAATCTTAAAACCATGTCTTACAAGAGAAATTAGAAAATTAGTTCTCATTCCACCAGACTGGGTGTATCATTATTAAAAGAAAAGTTCCAAATGCAAGTTTGGGAGGATCCGAATCATTCGGTCCTAACACAAGCATCAAGCCACCTCAGTGACAATTCATCCAGCATCCCTCTACCTTCCCATCACTTTCTTTTTCTATTCTTCCTCATTTCATCCAATAACCTACCATTATCGGTGGGCCAAATTCGTTTACCATTATTCATTAAGACTGTACGAGCAGTGCAAGTGAACTCACGCATCAAACGAACAGAAACAAATTATCTGGCTAAATGACTGGCAGTTAGTTTAAGTATCACCCCATCTCTGCAACCTAACCTTTACAAAGTACTGATGTCTCACAGGGAGCTTACAACAGATAAGTAGATGCAAATAAATACATCTTAACCCTCAACCGGTGTCTCAATGTTACATCAATTACCAGAAAAATGCAGAAAAAAATGCAAACCTTCCCAGAGAAATACATTTCTGTTTCTCTTCTTTATTTCAATCATCCAAACAGCATTAGCATTAGCAATTAGCATTTTGAATGCTCTGTGAGTTATGAAGTCAGAGTTTTAAAATATCAAAATAGTGTAATTACATAAGCTCGAAAACATGTTTGCTTTCTATCTGCTATAATTTTAATGAATGGATGGATGAGCTGTAGACACATTATTTACAGTATGTTTCTAATGTGGGTGTGAAGGCCTTAGGGTTGCAGTTTGGTTAGGCCTCTATGTGTGATCCATGCATTTTGGTTGTACATATGCAGTGGTATACAGTAAAGTCTTACCACTTTCATTCTTAAGTGTATTATCATGAGGAGGTCTGATCATATGAACGGAGCCGACTCCAAGGGCCCAACTAAAGGTGTCTGCCAGGCTGCTTTTCCAACCACAGCGCCCATGTTCAAATGAGCAGGATGTCCCACAATCCAATTCATCAGTTCCATCTCCACAGTCATCTGTAAAGTCACATTTCTGCTCTCCCTTGTAGCAATTGCCATTTTCACACTGTAGAAAACCTGGTGGACAGGATCCTGTAGACACACACACATACACACAATACTCTAATGCATAAAAACCAAAATATGTTTATTTTATTCTGCTCATCACAATATTAATGTTAATGTTTCCAGAACTGAATGCTTCTCTTTCAATATGTACTATCACTCAAAAGTTTAGTCAGATTTTTTTTTTTAATGTTTTTTAAAGAAGTTTCTTCTGCTCACCAAGGCTGTATTTATTTGATCAAATATACAGTAAAAACTTTAATATTGTGAAATATTAGAATTTAAAATAACTATTTTCCATTTCAATATATTGTAAAATGTCATTTATTCCTGACAACAAAGCTGAATTTTCTGCATTATTCCAGTCTTCAGTGTCACATGATCCTTCAGAAATCATTCTAATATGCTGATTTGTTTTGCTACTCAAGAAACATTTCTGATTATTTTCAATTGGAAACAGTTGCTGCTTAATATTTTTGTGCAAACTAGAATACATTTTTTTCCCGGATTCTTGAATAAAAGATTAATAAAAAGTTCAAAAAACAGCATTTCATTGAAATAGAAATCTTTTGTTACAATATAAAAGTCTTTACTCTCACATTTGATCAATTTAAGGCATTCTTGCTGAATAAAAGTATAAATTTTACGAAAAAGTCCCCAGGACCGGAGTTGAGAACCACTTGTTTAGAGGGAGAATATATACTTCGGTGTCTCTAACAGCTTTTTTTTCTGGCCTTATCATGGAATTGAAAAACACATATGCTGAAAAATAAAAAGGATGTTCATTGTCAATAGTCTAGCTCATAGATTGATTATACATTTGTGGAGCATTGTTACACAGTTAGCTTTACACTGATAGCATTGCATGTATATATGGCATCATTAGTACAAGTCTACCTGGGAGTAACCGGGGAGTGGTGTCTGGCTTAAATCTGCTGCTAAGAATACAGCCTGATGAGAAGATGATGTCATCCAGGCAGATGTGAACTCGAGTATTGAGGCCCACCTTGCCTTCAAGCATAATGTGGAAGCTTTTAGAAGATGAGAGAGGCACTTCCTGTCTGCTCCAGTAGTTGCCTTGATTGCCAGTGAGGCTGAGTAAGAGTGAGCGGCTGGAGTTTGTAAACATGTACACGTTCAGAGTGCCAATGCCGTCACCAGACATGTGGACGTAAAAGACCATCTTGGAAAGCAGACAAGAAAGAAATAATTGTTACGTCAGCTAAAATATCACAAGCAAATATGCCACAGTAATCAAAGTGGAGCTGATGTTTTGACCAACAATACGATTGCAAGTGGAATATATTTTATACAACATTCAACAAAGTAGTAGTTAATACTAACTTACCTTTAGATCAGGGATGCAAAACTCAATTCCTGGAGGGCCACAGCCCTGCAGAGTTAACTTCAACCCTAATTAAATGCATGTGATCCAGCTAATCAAGTCCTTCATGCTTATTTGGAAACTACAGGTATGTGTGTTGAAGCAGGGTTGGAACTAAACTCTGCAGGGCTGCATTATCCTCCAATATTCCCAATTACTTTGTCTCAGGCCACATCCACAAGAAGCCAGAGCTTTCCCTATCTGATCTTTTTCTCTCCCCTCATTCTAAAAAAAATTCTGTAAACACGGCGTTGTCACAAGAAATATCTGCGTACACACAAAACCACTGAAACCGACTCAAAACGATGGAGTATTCTTGCCAGACCAGTATATATAGCACTGTAATTCAGCCACAGAGATACACTAAAAACAGAGAAGAGGACTTGGAGCATGCGAGTCGAGGGGTCGAGACGTGGGGTGATAGTTTCACAAAATATACGAATTGGCTGTGCACACGAAAACACAAGGGTGTTGTTTTCAGATTTATCCACTCTGGGACCAGGTTTAAAAAAATAGCAGTTTCAGGCTCCCAAAACGACAGATCGCCGATACGATACAAAATGTTTTACATATACAGCTAAACGCATCTCCATGTGGATGGGATCTCAGTCAACATTAAAGGCTCCAAGCAACACACAATAGTTGAGTTTCGTTCCTGAATGAATCAGTGTTTTGAACGAATCAGTTTAGTGAATGATTCAATGACTTATTCAAAAAACAAAAATTGTGTTTCCGTAGAAACAGTTTCAGTCATTTGGATAATTTGTCATATTGTAATACTATGTTCCAATCTAAAAACATATTCAGCCTATTACTATATGAATTCCAGACTCAGTCAATGGCTGTACCAATCATGCACTTCTAACCAGCTAAACTAGCAAACCTGCTAAGATAGTCTAGCACTGTGGTCTCTCTCTGGCAGAAAGCCTTGTAAGGTTTCTCATTTATTGATAGATTTTGCTTGTTATAATGACTGATATTCTTCTTCTGTTTCTGTATGTTCGTGTATAGCTCCTGTCAGTGTCTGGTTGACTGGTGAACTAGTGGAAGAGTCTGACCTTTCAAGATCAGACATTTGATTGTGTCATGCATCCACTCACATGCACGTACACGCACACATTTGCTACTTTCCCAAAGCATATAACACAAAATCTAAACAACAACAAAAATTGTCATTTAATCTAATTGTCATTTACAATGTCTAAAAACATCTAACCAAGGCTGACAAGTACATACAGAAACTCCTCCTCTTCAGCTGCTTCTTGTGATTGATTGATGGAAACTGAATGGGAGGACAATGGGAAAACAAGCCTCTGTGGTCTAATTATCTCACACACACGCACATACACACCTCTAAAAAGAATGAACACAGTCTGTCAAGTTAGAGGAGATCCAAGAACATGATTGTCTTCACACATAAACCGATGTGAGCTTTGAAAGAAGCTCCTCTTTCTCACAGACACTGTGTGTGTGTGTGTTTGACAGGATGATGGAGTGCTGCCGGCTGGCTCAATGACAGGGTTATGTGTTTCACTGTAACAGAGACAAATCCTGACATTCACTTCCTCCCATTATATTCCAATCTATGGATCCAACATTGCAGGGGAATTAAATATTCTCAAAATTAAGGAATTAATTAAGGTGTAAAGAGTACCTAAAAACCATACTTGAGTAAAGTTACAGATATCTTACAGTGTAAATGACTCCATTACAACCGGATGCTCAAGGCAGTTGGACATAGTGGTGTATTAGAGGTAAAAAATGATATAAATACTGTTTGGTTTCTCGCACAAACCGATCGTTTCGTGTCTTAAGACATCAATGTGCCGTCACGAGCCGCAGGGTTTAATTTGGATTTGTCTGTGCATGTTTTTTTGACTCTTATAGATGGAGTTCCCATTGACATGCATTATACAACTGACAGACAGCAACGGTTGGAGTTAAAAATCATCATTTGTGTTCTACTGAAGAAACAAAGTCACCTACATCTTGGATGCCCTGGGGGTAAGCAGATAAACATCAAATTTTCATTTTTGGGTGAACTATCCCTTTAAGCCAAGATTAGACCCTTAGTTCAATTAAGATATTTAATAGGGATGGTACCACGAGGCATTGTTCACTTGAAGAACGCAAGCTTCTGGAGGGCGCATAAGTCTGAACTAGCGAGTTTAGGTGGTTTGGTGCAGAGCCAGTGGTTGTCTTGTAGGCAAACATCAGTGCCTTCAATTTTATGTGAGTGGCTATCGGCAGCCTGTGCAAACTGATGAAGAGAGGTGTGACGTGCGCTCTCTTCGGCTCATTGAAGACCACTCTTGCAGCAGCATTCTGGATCAGTTGATGAGGCTTGATAGTACATGCCGGAAGGCCCACTAAGAGAGCATTACAATAGTCCAGGCTGGAGACAACAAGAGCTTGGACAAGGAGTTGTGTGGCCTGCTCTGACAGGAAGGGTCTAATCTTCCTAATGTTGTATAAAGCAAATCTGTAGGACTGGGCCATTGTAGTAATATGGTCTTTGAAGCTTAACTGATCATCAATCACAACTCCAAAGTTCCTGGCTGTCCTAGAAGGAGTTATGGTTAATGAACCTAGCTGTATAGAGAAGTTGTGATGAAGTGCTGGGTTGGCTGAGACCACAAACAGTTCTGTCTTCGCAAGGTTGAGTTGAAGGTGATGGTCTTCATCCAGCCAAAGATGCTCTAGTCCTCAACACCCAAGAGATTTGTGAGGAGATGAGCAATGACATGTGCAGTTTTAATTTGATTTTAGAAAATAAACATCTCAAAATTGCAATAAATCAAGGTCGACAAAAACAGCCTCTAAATGTCTACAAACACTCAAGTGACAGTTAATCTCAAGTGCTCAAAAAGGGAATAATCAATATCCTTCCAAAAGGTCTCAATAAAACAGATAAAATAATGTTAAGTACAATTAAATAGTCAAAGTCTACTTGCACTGGATGTGTTGGTTTTGGCCTCATCACCGGCTGCAGTCATGTCCTCATCTCATATATGAAACACCTGCGATTCAGCAACTACCAACTATTATACTCACATTTGTGTGAAGTAGCCTTTGTAACGGCAAAACACACAAGATATAGTACCTTCAATGCCCTGTAGATGGCGATATCACTTCTTTTGTAGCATAAATAAACTGCTGCAGAAATAGTTAGGTACCATGCAAAATGTAAAGTGATTTCATTTCATCACAAATGTATTGGAGTAGAAAATACATATACTTATTCAAAGATGTAGTCAAGTAGATAGTAAAAGTTGCTAATATCTTTGATACTCAGTAAAACTATAAAGTAGCTAAAAAGATACTTAATTCCCAGTGTTGTAAAGTGTTTGAGTAAATGTAATTAGTTACTGAACTTAAATATCATCATTGTGCAAATTATCTAATTGAAAATATCAGTAAATCAAACCTTCTTTAATACATCACACATATTATTCAAAGAATTTCCTCTGTATTGTCCAGGGCTGTGAAGCCACCTTGCGGCTGTTCTCAGTTGTATTTGTAGTAGGATGGCATAAAAAGACTGTAGAAGTAAAGCTTTTTGGACTGGTAGATGATAAGCAAATATATTTTGAGAGGTTTCATGAGGCGCTCCCTGATTTTTGAAGTTCATGGCAGGGAAGTTACAGAAATTGTGATGGATCCTTCTACCTTTTATTGTGTGTATACCGGTTTTGAAGGCGCAATATTACAAAACATTCTTTACATTTAACATTCTTAATCCTATACCCAATACCTAAACTTAACAACTACCTTACTAACTATTAATAAGCAGTAAATTAGGAGTTTATTTAGGGAAAAGTCGCAGTTAATAGATTATATGTGTTCCCTATACTAAAGTGTTACCTACTTTTCTTTCTAAGCCATTTATTGGGATGGAACGCAGTCAGATAGTTTGTTTAAATAACACATTTCCAAAAACATTTTTGAAAATGGGAAACCACCAACTGTTAACTTCTGCAAATAGTTTTCAGAAGCCTATGTCAACATCTTCCCCACAGATCTCAGAGATGCTGATCTTATGCAAGAATATCAGTTTTCCATGAAAAAAAGGAAGCAGGAACATGAACGAGACAAGAAAAAACAAAAGGCATCTAACCACCGGTCACAAGGGGAAGTCTATGGAAGTGTCACAACTATCACTCCTGTATACTGCTTTTTTGCTTTGTTGATTGTTTCCATTGTAATTGTTCTTAATGTAATGCAAGTACAAACTGATCTTGGACTACATTGAATTAATCACATAGAAACACCAGTGAGCACTCACTTTGCATTCCTTGCTGCGGTGATGGAAAAGAGGTCCAAGGATTTGGGCAGTATGTCCAGTTGTCTGTGGGAAGGATCCTTCTAGATATAAGTAGTGGCCTGATGGGTTACGGAGGGTGTGATCAGTGGATGGTCCAGTCCCATGAGTGTGCATATTTCCTGGTTTTATCAACCAATCAAAGTCATCATCTTGGCTCTGTCTCCATAAGCAAAGGTCAAATTCAAAATTGCAGCGACCACTGAATCCCTCTGGAAAAAGAAAATATTAATACTGTTATTAATACTGGATTGCGAAAATGAAAATTGTCATCATTCACTCACCCTCATGTCATTCCAAACCCGACTGACCTTCTTCTGCAGGACACAAAAGAACATATTTTGATGAATGTTGGCATCCAAACAACAACAGTCCTTTATATAGACAAAAACAAAAAAACACCAAGACAAA